>CM054128.1:127124420-127724420 GCA_028751855.1 Ambrosia trifida | reverse complement strand
AAAGATGCTACAACATAACTTGCACCGGCTTGAGATATGAGTTTAATTAGCTTGAATCTCTCTGATCCATGGTATCCACTTTCAGGTTGTCTTCATCGTTGACCGCTATCTCTCGGATAACAACTGAAAAGTTGTCTCATTAATTCCAATTCCAATTCCACCGGTGCAATCAGAATCTGAAGAGAAGCTATCATCTCAGAGAGATATCTGTCAACGATGATGGCGCAGAGGTTAGCGGTAACTTTAAATTTTGAATGATCGTCGGTTTGCTCTCTATATACCAATCAACAGTAGCAATCATTACAGTTATTTGGATTGTTTCTGATCATTGTCAGAGGGTCACTATTCATACATAAAGAGCATAATCAAACAAGGGTTGTTATCGGAGAGATATCGGTCAACGATGAAGGCAACCTGAAACGACATGAACATTTATAACCTTTCTGTACCTGTGGCCAAAAGAACCTGATAAAGGCTGTACACGAGTATAATCAAACAAGGGTTGCCCGGAGTTTGATTAGCTTGAATCTCTCTGATCCATGGTATCCACTAACCGTAGCGATCATTACAGTTATTTGGACTGTTGCTAAATTAGTTAAACAAAAGCTTAAATTATACAGTTATTTGGAATATTCTTGATCATTACAGTGAGATCGATAACTTCTCTATGGAAGTAACAAATTCAAAATAGAGGTAGGTTTGCCAGAGGGTCACTATTCATACATAAAGAGTATAATCGTGATGTGATGGATTTTTATATTTTCAACGTAGTTCCTTTTTACCTGGTTGCAAAGGAACTTCAGGTCAGCCAGACGTTTGTCAAAAGCAAGTGTGAAGATCAAGATCAAGAAGAACAGTACGGTCAACGATGAAGTTGTGCGGTATGTATAAAATAGTGAATCATTGTAGTGTGTTCGGTGCAGTCGACGAACATCATTAAAAATTTCAACTTCCCGTTCAGGTGCTTAAGTCCACCTTGCACCGGCTTGAGATATGAGTTTAATTAGCTTAAATCTCTCTGATCCATGATATGAGAGCAATAATCCATCGAGAACTTGAGAAAGAGAGAATAAGAGAAGAGATAATAACATATGAGCTACAACATAACTTGCACAGACTTGAGATGTGAGTTTAATTAGCTTGAATCTCTCTGATCCATGGTATCCGGTTGTTTTCAGGTTGTCTTCATCGTTGACCGCTATCTCTCGGATAACAACTGAAAAGTTGTCTCATTAATTCCAAAACCTAAAGAGAAGATATCATCTCAGTGAGATTGATAACTTCTCTATGGAGGTTGCTACAATAGTTAAACAAAAGCTGAAATTGAACAGTTATTTGGAATGTTTCTGATCATTACAGTTATGCCCTTTTTGGTGAAATGAACTTGAAGAAATGATTTGATGGATCTATCATGAGTTAAACAAAAGCTGAAATTGGACGGTTATTTGGAATGTTCCTGATCATTACTTTTCATGCAAGCAAGTAAAATTCAGTTGTTGGACAGTGAGATTGATAACTGGACAGGTTAGCCAAACCATACGAGGGTGATCCAAAGGAAATTCAGGTTAGCCAGACGTTTGTCAAAAGAACATTTTTTATAATAATTATATTAAAAAAAAAACAAAAAACTAACTCAAAAGACCAAAAAAAAAAATTGATCCGAAGCGCCTCGCTTAGGCCTAAGCGAGGCGCTTCGAATTAAAAATCAGTTTTTTCTGCCCCCTCGTACTGACCTCCTCGGAATGAGTTTAAAGCGCCTCGCTTAGGCCTAAGCGAGGCGCTTTGAGGGGGTGAAAATAGAAGGTGGGGGGTGCCAATAGACGGAGCCATATGAAAAAAGATATATTCTTGAAAGATTTGGAAAAAATAAAAAAAGAAAAAAAAAGAATTTTTTTTTTTTTTGCCTTAGAGAAATTTTTATCTAATCAAGAATTATTCTCTCAGTTCTCAATTGTTCTCAACATGCCAAGTATTCTCTCGGGATCCCTACCCTATATGTATACACATATATACACACACATGTGTGTGTTTCAATGTGGAACCTCAAAAAATAACCTAAAACCATGCATTTAACATATTAAATAATTCATAAAAAAATCAATTTAACATGTAAAAAAATATATTTAAAAAAATCAATGCTTTATGTAGCTTTTTAATAAAAAAAAAAAAAAGTTACAAAAAGTGATTTTTTTTAATTAGAATGGCATAACACATTTTTGTATGCAAAAGCTCTAAAAACATTTAAAAAAAATATTTTACATATTAAATTGATTTTTAATGATATATTTAACATTTTAAATATATGGTTCCTCGATTCTCCACTTTTTTAAAGTTCTTCATTAAACCTCACACTATATAAAAACATTGTTTCAATTTTTTATGTACACTTTGTTTGCTTTTAAATTCCTAGCGTATCTTTTCTAAGTTTATGTAGTTGAGACGTGTTGTGAAAAAATAAGCAATGGAATTGTCTTCGTATGGAGAGGCCCAAACGAACATGTGTTGTTAATGAATGGAAGTAAACCCGAAAGCTATTTGAAGGGGAGAAAGATTTAGCCGTTTAAAAAAAAGTTAGCTAGTGACAGCAAACAAGTAAAAATGTCAATGCGTGACCTTTTTTCGATATTGTTTAAATACTTCTTTTTTTTTTTTTTTTTGAACGGCCAATTGGAATCACTCATGGACAACTGGAGTATCATCGTGCCACCAGTGTTACCAGACGATCATATTCCACCACCAAGTCACCAATTCAGAAGGAAACTCATAGTTTTGAGGAAAACCCCCTTGTGAGATTTGAACCCAGGACCTATTAGTCCCTGAGTCTTATCCCACCACCAAAATGCCACTGGGCTATAATGCTTTTGGCGATATTGTTTGCATACTAGTGGGGAGCCTGCGCGTTGCGGCGGGGTCGAAAATTAGACCATTCATTCTTTCTTTCAAAGAATAGTAACTTACTCCTTGCTATGTCACTCCATTGTTCGCGTTTCTTAAGGTTGTCGAAGACATATGGGTTGTCATAGGGAATGAATAATTCTGATGCATCAAATGATTGCTGTGAACAAGTAAAAAATAAATGAAATTGATGATGATTCAACTTCAAATTTCAAGATAAATTAGATAAATATTTAACATCTTGTGCTAAATAAGCATTTTATTCAAATAATTTAAAATTCATGTAAAATGATATGTGAAGAGTGACGGCAATGAATGTATAAGTAACAATGCATCAAGAGGTAAACTGGAAAAGATTTATATGACAGGGTTGGGTTATTCTACAAAAGCTACAAAAAATGAGAAGGGTGAGAAGCCACTAGAAAATGACATGTGTCCAAAGGATTAACAAGTGGGAGGGGTAATTTTGTCAAAAACATATGCACATGCAAGTCACGTGCCATTACCTTCATTTTTAAATGCCCGTAACTATTTTATACGTCATCCGTTTTTAAAAAAAATTATACCATAAAATTGAGCGTCGTTTTATCTTTAATATGAGTACCATATTGCTATACTTTTGAAAAAAAAAAAATTCAAAACCCACTTGCATAAGACACAATGGAATATAAAACACAATGAACACCAATTAAATATAGGGTATAAAACATAATCAAGAGTCTAGTAAAACACAATGGACGACATACTAAAGATACAATGAATAGAAGACTAAAACACAATGAATACTTTTGAAAAAAAAAGTTGAAAACCCAGTTACGTAAGACACAATGGATGACATACGAAAGACACAATGAACAAAAGACTAAAATACAATGAATACTTTTGAAAAAAAAGTTAAAAATCCAATTGTGTAAAACACAATGGACGACATAATAAAGACACAATGAACAGAAGATTAAAACACAATGAATACTTTTGGAAAAAAAAGTTGAAAACCCAGTTGCGTAAGACACAATGGAGATAACGTAAAACACAATGAGTACCAATTAAATATGCAATGAACAATATGGTATAAAACACAATGAGCAGTCTAATAAAACACAATTGACGACATATAAAAGACACAATGAACAGAATACTAAAACACAATTAATAATAGACTTAAACACAATGAACAACATAATAAAACACAATGTACGCCTAAATACAAAACTCATTTGCGTAAAACACAATTAAAAGCATACTAAAAACACAATGGACAAAGTTAAATCATGTGTAGACTAAAAAAACATAAATAACATATTTATAAAGCACACATGCATACTATAACACAATGAACGTGTAGAAGACACAACGGAGAAAAAAAACCCATTTAGCACGATTTTTTTTTTCAATTTTAATGTAGCAATGTGGTACTCATATTAAAGATAAAAAAACACTCGTTAATATGGTGAAATTTTTTTGAAAAAAAAATGTTGTATGAAAAAGTTATAGACGTTTTAAAATGATGGGGGGAATTGACATGTGCATTGCATGTGGAGAGAGAAAGTCAACAAATGTGGTTTTCGTTTTATGCCCTTTCTCTAATTTATTATTTATTTTTTTTAAACAAACTAATCTCAACACTTCAAATATATGATCAATGGATCAC
Organism: Ambrosia trifida; assembly: GCA_028751855.1. Classification (NCBI taxonomy): domain Eukaryota; kingdom Viridiplantae; phylum Streptophyta; class Magnoliopsida; order Asterales; family Asteraceae; genus Ambrosia; species Ambrosia trifida. Next base: position 127,719,874 of record CM054128.1, on the reverse strand, counting down.
AATCCTTTTCACCCTTCCTAGAGAAAGTGTCTTGTGTATTTGATCCTAACCCTTATATGACATTATAGGTTTAAAGCATGTGTCTTTTCAAATGTCATCTTAACTTTGACATTTTGGACATATTTACCCATGTCTCCTCCTTTATGTATATTATATTATAATGCATGAGGGAGGGGTGGTTTAAGATACCTAAAAATTAAGAACTTATTTTTCATTAATAACCTTGAAATGAGGGTAAAATAGTCATTCATACATTATTTACATTTTAATACCTTATCTTAGTTACACTTTCCCTTAAAATTTACTTAATTTTTGCTTATTTAAATTATAGTTAAACTTCTTTTCCTTATTTTAAGCAAATCATCCTTCATGATTTTTAAATAGTCATATTTTTTTGCATATATTTATACTTTTATAAAAAAAATTACATCATAATAATGAGGATTTTATTATCTTTAATTTGGGTATAGTATTATTACTATTTTTTTATTTTAAAAATCTTTTATGTGCTACGTGATTAACGATATCTATGAGTGAGCAATAACTAAACCGTTCACCGAAGCCAAACCAAAAAAACAGATAAAATAGAACCAAAATCTATTGAAAACTGAAAACATCTAATTTTACATAAAATCGGTTATCGTTTTCTTTTTGTACCCTTAATTAACCCAAATTAGTTAAACTAAAACAAAACCATTAATATATTCATAACAGCATGTCTGCACGATGTGGTAGTGAACACGGACACTTCTAATGGTTCATGGTTGGGTTAGGTTCAGTTCGGTTATAAGCCTCGACCGGAACAAAAATCGACATTATCGGTTTATTGATCATGTTAACCAACCGGTTAATTGGTTCAGTCTATTTGGTTATATTGTCGTTTTTAGTTCAGTTTAGTTAATAACCAAAATCAAACTTTAATTTTGCTTAAAAGCACATGAAATGAAAATATAAATACATGTAATGGGTGTATAAAAGATATAAATGTATGAATGGTTCAGTTTTGGTTTGTTAATTTTAGTTAACTTAGGGTACAAAAAACTGATATTAGGTTAACTCGGTTTTGGTTAATTTTCAGTTCGGTTTTGTATGTTTTTGTTCAATTTCGGTTGAGATTCAATTATTGATAACCCCTAGATATTATTAATCACATAAAAAAATCAAAATTTTAATTAAAAGTATATAGCAAATTATACTCTAATCTGGTTTGAAGCTGAGTAGATAGGTTTATGAATTCTAGTGGCCGTATAAATAGAGGGGATTTTGAAAGTTTTAGCTTTTATACTTAGGCCTGTAAACGAATCGAACAAACTAATTTTAACCGAACACGAACACATAATAAAATACATTTTTGTGTTCATGTTCGTTCATTAAGAAATTTATCATGTTCTTGTTCGTTTATGTTCGTTAGTTTAAAACCTAAATGAACAGTTCACGAACGAACATAAACGGATGTTCATGAACATAATAAATGTAAACGATTTTGTATTACTGAAAAACCCCAATTACTAATTGGTTATATATTTATACAAGTAGCTAAAGCCTAATTTATGTTTATATTTTTGTAAATATAACTACGTATGTAATTAATAAACATAAACGGACATAAACAAACGAACATCAACGGATGTTCACGAACATAAATGAACAAACTCAACGTTTGTTCATGTTCGTTCATTTAACTAAACGAACAAATTTTTTTGTTCGTGTTTATTCGTTTATTAAATCATCATCATACTCAGTAAATCCCACCTATAGCAAAGCTAAGGTAGGGTCTGAGGAGGGTAAGATTTAGACAGCCTTACCCCTAAGAATAAAGAGACTGCTTCCAGTGAGACCCCCGGCTCGATGTGGTTTGGTATCAAGCCTTGGACATAAGGCACAAAACACTTAGCAATCGGGACGAACCCGATCGGTGCATGTACCTCTTTGTCTTTTGGCTATCCACGCCACCACATGATGCATGATTAACCGTTCGTCGTTTTTAACGTTATTTTCACGAAATTAGTAAAATAACGTTAAAACTAGTGCAACTTTACTTTTGCCCCCCAAAGGCCACACATATATACATTATATGCGCACACCGTAAGTGGGGCGTTATTCGTTTATTAAATAAACGACATAAACGAACTTCCCGCCGAACAAGTTCACGGACATTTAGTTTGTTTACAGGCCTATTTTTATCTCTATTTCATGTATTTATATCTCCATTTCATGTATTTGTAGGCAAAAAAATTTAGCCAAAGTTTGTTTTTGTTATTCACCAAAATTAACTAAATCGGACTAAAAATTGATAATCTAACAATACTAACCGAACCAAGGAACCAATTATTTAATAAGATTGACTAATTGATGACTTTTGATTTTAGTTTCGGTTGAATCTAATAATCGAACTTAACAGAACCATACACACCCTTACAAGTGTTTGTGTTTCCCGCTGCATCGCGCGGGCACTCTACTAGTAATGTAGTAAGTATAAGTATAGATAATAAAACAAGTGTAGTTGTGTAGGTTCCTATACAAAGAAACCTTAAACCTTAACGCAAACAAGCATGAGAAATTGACATTTCAGGACTTTGAAGTCACAAGTGACCCTAAGCGAAGGACATTTATAACCTTGAAGGGGCTCCTCCGGCAACGACAATTGTCTCACCGGTTATATATGAAGCATCATCAGAAGCCAGGAAAGCAGTGGCTGCAGCCATGTCTTCGGTCGTCCCAAGCCTTTTGAGCGACGTCTGTTCTTCTAGTGATTTTCTCTGAGGGCATTTTAGACAATTTTGTTAACAGTCAAACATGCAAAAAACCATTTTTTGTTTGCTTTGCAATTTACATGTACATATAAAGACGACGTTGAAGTCAAAGATACTTACAATGGTCTCATTGTTGGTAATGTATGAAGCAAAATGTGTAGGTACAAACCCGGGAGCAACACAGTTCACACGAGTATGTGGGGCCAACTCAGTTGCAAGAGCCTAAACGAGTACCAAAACAAGAAAAATTATATTTTTTTTTTTCATTTTTTGACTCAAGTCTTATTATGGCAGATGCTAAAGAGCATGCATTGGTACCTTGGTAAGACCGAGAAGAGCAGTCTTCGTGACACCATACATCGCCAAGCCAGCTGGCGGTTGGAAAGCACTAATAGAGGAAATGAAGACAATCGATGAACCATTAGCCAAGTGAGGAGATGCATCCTGTTTAAATTTGAGATAACAAGAAAAATTACCGACTTAAAATTTGTTCCTGATTTCCAAAAGGTTCACTTCTAAGATTAATAGTATTACCGGGCCCGGTCGGGTCAAAACAGTCTGGGTCGCTACCGGGCCCGGCCGGGTCGAAACCGGACGGGTCAGGTTGAAACGGTCTGGGCTGTTACCGGCCCCGGTCGAGTCGAAACGGTCCGGGCCGTTACCGGGCCCGGTCGGGTTGAAACGGTCCGGGCCGCTACCGGTCCCGTCGGGTCAAAACGGCCCGGGTCGTTACAGGGCCCGACCAGGTCGAAACGGTCCGGGTCGCTACCGGGCCCGGACGGGTCGAAACAATCCGGGTCGCTACGGGATGGGTCAGGTTGAAACGGCCAGGGTCGTTACCGGGCCCGGTCGGGTCGAAACGGTCCGGGTCGTTACCGGGCCCGGTCGGGTAGAAACGGTTCGGGTCGCTACCGGTCCCGTCGGGTCGAAACGGTCCGGGTCGCTACCGGTCCCGGCCGGGTCGAAACGGTCCGGGTCGCTACCGGGCCCGGGCCAGTCGAAACGGTCCGGGTTGTTACCGGGCCCGGCCCGGTCGAAACAATCCGGGTCGCTACTGGACGGGTCAGGTCGAAACGGTCTGGGTCGTTACCGGGCCTGGTCGGGTCGAAACGGTCCGGGTCGCTACGGGCCCAGTCGGGTCGAAACGGTTCGGGTCGCTACCGGTCCCGTCGGGTCGAAACGGTCCGGGTCGCTACCGGTCCCGTCGGGTCGAAACGGTCCGGGTCGTTACCGGGCCCGGCCCGGTCGAAACAATTCGGGTCGCTACGGGACAGGTCAGGTCGAAACGGTCTGGGTCGTTACCGGGCCTGGTCGGGTCGAAACGGTCTGGTTCTTTACCGAACCCGACCGGGTTGAAACGGTTCGGGTCGCTACCGGGCCCGGCCCGGTCGAAACGGGATGGGTCAGGTTTAAACGGCCGGGTCGAAACGGTCCGGGTCGCTACGGGACGGGTCAGATCGAAACAGTTCTGGTCGCTACCCGGCCTGGCCGGGTCGTAACGGTCCGGGTTATTTTTCAGCCCGATAGGGTCGAACCGGTCCGGTTCAAAATGAAATACTTCAGATCCCCTAAAATTTTATATTTAAGTTTATTTTTGTTTTTTTTTAATTTTTTTTATTTACTTTTTAATTTTTTTATTGCTATTTTAATTTTTTTTTTTAAAATTTAATTTATTTTAATGTGAACCTATCTTAATCCAAACCATCCGTACCCAAACCCATCCGTATCCAAACCCATCCTGACCCAACCCATCCTAACCCATTTTTTTAATCTACCCAACTTGACCCATACCCATCCTAACCCAAACCCATCCTGACCCAACAACCAAACCCACCCAACTTACCCATTTTGCCACCCATAATTAATACACGCATTCATATACACACGCATTAGCAGCTGATCTGTTTGATAAAGATCACTTTACATGGTGGCATTTTCGTAATTAGGTACACATATGTTGGACCTGCTGATGAATATATATTAGAAACTAGTGTATTCACTAATAAATAAACTTTGACCTGATGTGGTTTCGAGTTGGGTACGAAAATGTCACTGCGTAAAAATCATCATTAAGCAGATCTGCCTGCTAAAAAGTGGTTCAAATAAGAACCACGAAATGAATAGGAGCAAAAGGAACCCTTTTTTAGCCTTCGGACATGGGATGGACAAAAAGAGTTTACACTCGCAATTCATGGAGCGAAAGAGACTTTAGAGAGGGAAATCTCAACCGAGCATTGGAATATGATCCAAGGGCTATATGGCAGATCCTTTACATCCTTATATTAATGGTTCTCATCTGGACCTCCTACACACGCGCGCGCGCGCACACACACATATATATACAAACACAATCATATACATATGTGTGCGTGAGTATTAATTAAAATATCAAAGAAGTAAATTTCTTATGATCAAACTTATTAAAAATGATTAAAAACTCCTTTTACTGATTCTCAATTTCTCGTAAATCTTGTAATCTTCAAGTCTGGTTATCAATAATTTGCTCTCATAGTTAGTCTACGTGGTTCATAATATACACTTACCTGAAGCAGCAGTATAGAGGTTTTAACATTGATCTCCCAAAGCTTGTCAAGTGCCGATTCTTGCGTTTGGAGAATGGTATCAACCGAGGGATTAGCAGCAGCATTTGACACTATTACATCTATTTTCCCGTATTTCTGCAACCATAAGCAAAGAAAAAAAGATCCATGGTCAACATTAACTATAATCAATATGTTATTGGTTAAATCAACTAGCTGTCTTGCACACATAGTGTTCACAGGTTGGTGGGTCGATCACGAACATAACATGAAGCTGAAAATTGTGTTAGACACGTGAACCAAACACAACCAGTTTTCGGGGGTTGACAAGAACACAATCCGTTTAACCAAAAATGTAATTCTATTTTCTTGAATATTAATTCTCAAAAATAAAAAATTTACAATCGAAAATACAAATGTATATAAAAAAATTAAAAATATGAAGTGATTCCTGTAAATTGGAATACCACATGTTTATTTCTCTCTAGTCTCTTGTCTTTTAAATTTCCATAAAATACCCTATGGCCAATTATGACATGAAACACGGTTTTTAAATATTACATATATTCACAGGTTAAATGGGTCAACCAGCAAACCCATTAGGTAGACTTGAAACTGGCCCAAACCATTTAGACTAAACCCAAACCTCCGAGTTTCATGTTAGGTTCGTGTCGTAAAAAAAGTTCACCCTAAATTCAAGAGGCATAACCACTGGTAAAGTTTGATAAATGAACTCATAAACAACATAATCATAAGCAAGAACCAATGGAAATCATGAGATGCTATCAAGAAACACACATGAACTCAAGGAATAGTTGAAAAACACACAGGTTTGATGTTTCTTCCTCTAATTTAGCAAAACTCATAAGAATACAAATAGGTCAAAGTTCATCCTCACCTGAACGGTCTGATCAATGAGATTTTTTCTCTGTTGTGCATTAGAAACATGGCATACCAAACCAAACACTTCAATTCCTTCTGCCTTGAGTTTCATTACTGCTTCATCAACGTTTTTCTACAACAAAATAATTTCATCTTCAACATCAGTTCTATCTTTTCAATTCGTATAGACAACCAAACAAAGAAACAGATCAAAATTGCTTCATTTCAATTCGTATAAACAAGCAAACAAAGAAACATATCACAGCTGAACAATAACCTTAAATTTGTGTCTTGAGATCAGAAACAACCAATTGAGCTTCATTTCAATTCATAAAAACAAGCACACAAAAAATCAGATCAAAATTATGTTTGATTCACGTTCACAAACATCAATTTCCGTATCACATAAAAGACGGATCATAATTACGCTCGATTCACGTTCATTTCATTTCGTAAAAACAAGCAAACGAAGAATCATATCATAATCCCGTCCGATTCACGTGCAGACACAGTAACTAGCAGAACACGGTAACCTTAATTTTGTGTTTTGGATAAAAAAACAAACAAATGAGCTACATTTCAATTCATAAAAACAAGCACACAAAGAATCACATCATAATCACGTCCGATTCACGTTCAGAAACAGTAATTAGCAGAACATAGGTCCTTATATTTGTGGTTTCAGATCAAAAACAAACAATTGAGCTTCATTTCAGTTCGTACAAAAAAGCAAATAAAGAATCAGATCATAATTACATTCATTTCACATTCACAAACAGAAATTTCAGTATAACACCAAACCGTATATTTGTGTGTTCTGAGCAGAAACAAACAATCGGGCTTCATTTCAACTCATATATACAAGAAACTAACAAGTGAGCTTCATTTCAATTCATATAAACAAGTAAACAAAGAGCCAGATCACACTTATGCTCGACATACTGATACTAGATTCACATTCAGAGAAATGACAGTAGACATTAGACAGCATAACCGTAAACTGTGTAGTTAATTCGGCCGAGATCTTGGTGAGATCTCGGTTATCGGTGGTTCAAAATAATATCGGTAGAAATATCGGTTGGAATATCGGTAGCGAGAATATCGGCGATATTTACCAATATATCGCCGATATCTTGCTTAAAAATATCGGTCTATTATCCCGATATATCGTTTCTGTTATTTTTTGTAGGCCCAATCGAGTAAATGAAGCCCAAACATCAAAGCCCTCTAAAACAGATCCTGTATTGTCGATTTGTTAAAGTTAGCCCAATTAAAAACTTAAAAATACAACATCGATCTTTCTTTTGTCTGTAATATTATCGATTTGTTAAAAGAAACCCTAGAAACATCAACCTGTGAGCAGCAATGAAGCAGAACATCATCAACCAGCATTCGACCAGCTGTGAACTCGGATCGACTAGCAAATCAGCAGATTATTAAGTTCCCAGCTTCAATATTATGTTGGATTAGTGTTTTACATTATATATACACACACACACATATATACTATAATACGAAATTACCGATATCCCACCGATATCTCACTGTGAAAACCGATATCCCAAATATCGGTCCTTGACCAATATCCGATATTTTTCCGCATTAACTACATAGACCGTAAATTAGTGTTTTCTGATCATAAAAAGAAATTGAGTGTCATTTCAATTCATATAATCAAGCAAACAAAGAATCAGATCAAAATTACTTTCGATTCACGTTCACAACATAAATTTATGTAAAGCACGTAAAAGAGAGATCCTAATTACACTAAATTTTCACTTTCAGAAACAGAAATTTCAGCAGAACATGTAACCTGGTATTTGTGTTTTCTGATAATAAACAAACAAGTGCACTTCATTTCAATTCGTACATACAAGCAAAAAAAGAAACATATCACCGTTGACCAGTTAACCTTAACTTTGTGTTTCGGGATCAGAAACAAACAATTGCGCTTCATTCAATTCGTACAAAAAAAGCATACAAAGAATCAGATCAGAACCACATTCGAAAACAGAAATTTCAGTAGAACAGGCGTAACCATAAATTTGTGTTTTCGGATCAAAACCAAACAATCAAGCTTCGTTTCAACTCATATAAACACAAACCTTTAGTACAAAACATAACAAACAGATCACAATTACGCTCGATATACGTTCAGATACAAAAAAAAATCAGTACAAAACACAATTGAGCTTCATTTCAACTCGTATAAACAAACAAACAATACATAATTACACTCAATTCACGTTCAGAAACAGAAACTTAAACCCTAAACTTGTGCTTTCTGATAAGAAACAAACAATTGAACATAAACATATCATAATCATCGAAAACAAATGATATTAATAAAGAAGAACCTGACGGCGAGAGGAGATGACGACTGAGGCGCCTTCTAAACCAAGGCGATGAGCGATGCTGAAACCTATGCCTTGAGTTGAAGCTGTAACGATTGCAACTTTGCCTTCGAATCGTCTTCCGATCTTTGATTTGTCCATTGTTGATGATGATGTAAATGATAATATGATTAAGTGTTAGTTGCAGTTTTTAAAAGATTAGGGTTTTGGGTAGTTGGGATAGAAGTCAAGTATAGAAGTGGTTTGTTAAGTTGGAAAAACACATTGGGAATGGTGATTGTTGAAAGGACAGGTGGGAGATAACGACGGATAACAAGTTGTTGAAAGTTGAAACACTTTCTTTCTCGTTTAAGTAATGTTTTACCGGTCATTAAGGGTGTGTGTAGTGGTGGATAGTTATGTTGGGGTTATAGGATTAAAATATTAAAAAGTAATAGAAAAGGGGTTATGTTGGGGTTATGGAAAAAGAGGTGTAGTGGGAAGGAAGGTTATGTTGGGGTTATAAATGATTGGTAATGATTGGTTAATTATTGTTTTTTATTTAAATAAGAATATTTAATACTTAATAATATTTCATTAAAAATAAAAATAATAATAAAAATAAAAATTTAGACTGAAAGTTTATTAAATTAATAAAATAATAAAAAAATTATTTAGTATTAAAAAATAAAATTAAAAAAAAAATTTTGAATTTCAAACGGTTACTGTTCCAAACCGTTTGAATTTCAAACAGTTTCCCTCCTACTTCAAAGTTTGAATTTCAAACTTTGCCCCCCCAAACGTTTAAATTTCAAAGTTTGAATTTCAAACTTTCCCCCCCTCCACCAAATCTCAGTCACACCTATAAATACCCCCCTCCTCCCAAATCTCAGTCACACCTCTTCCTTCTTCCTCATCCTTTCCTCATCCTGAACACAATGAATAATATGGGCAGTTTTCAGGCAGGAGCTGCCGGACCTTCTAATGTCCGGCAGTATGCTCGCCGGGTCCGGGGACGGGGCCGGCCCCGGAGACTACCATTCACCTCCTCTCCTCCTCCTCCACAGCCTCCTCTTCCTCCTCCTCCTCCTCCACAACATTGGATTTATCACCCTCCTCCTCCTGCTGCGGCACCACCAACCTTTCCTCATCCTGAAGTCGATGATGACTTCACGGATGAAGAATGGGCCTGGGCCATGGATTATACCATGGCTATTAATGAAATGGACCGACTGAGAGTGTCGGCCCCCACCCCCCGAATTGCTGCTGCTATCCCCTCCCCCCACCACCAACCTATCCCCTCCCCCCACCACCAACCTATCCCCACCCCCCAGAATACCCCCACCCACCACCACCAACCTATCCCCACCCCCCATAATACTTGCCCACTCCACCACCAACCTATCCCCACCCCACCCCGTGAATATGGGGACCCAACTCCTGAGGACTTGGAAGCCCTCAGGGAACTTGAGGAGGAGGAGCGCCTTTGGAGCATGCCTTCCCCTCGTGGGGAGAACTACTACTTCCCCTCGGATGCAAGGTCCGATGGGAGGGACAGCTCACGTTCCCTATCCCCTGAGTACTACACACTCGAGTGGGACAACTACTCTCCGTAGTGGGAGGTTTAGGTTTTAATAAGTAATTTAGGTTTATATTATGTCTTTATGTAATGTGTTTATGTAACGTTTTAATAAGTAGTTTAGGATTAGGAACTCTGTTTGTAATAAGTAATTTAGGATTGTAATTTTATGTGTTTATGTGGTTTAAATTTAAAATATTATGTAATCTTTTAAAATAAACTAACATTAAACACAAAAGATTGGTGAAAACGCATTAAACATAAATAACTAAAACATTAAACATTACAAATAGAACACAAAACATAAAACGTAACATTAAACATAAAGCCTAAACATTAAAAATTAAACATAGTAAAAACGCATCAGAGACCACGACAAAAGATTGGTGATTGAGAAGTCTGTTTGGTATTGTTGACGATAGGCGTCGTGTGTCAACTGAATTGCCATCTGTTCACTAACCCCTGGGTGCGCCTGCATCGCCGCTGAATAGACTACATGCCACCTATCAACGTTAGTTCGTATAGAATGCATCTTACTGTAGATCTGGTCAACGTTACGGTGGTTCGTCCCCGTGATTTGGTTGAACTCAGCCAACACATCCTGCCAAAAAGCCCGCCTATTGGTTGACGGAAGCTCCTTAACGTTTACCCACGCTCGCACTAACTCGAGTTGCTCTGTATTGGTCCAGGCTGCCATAGGTTTGGTTTTTGGTTTTTGGTTTGTAAAGAGTGTGTGTATGTATGAATTGTTTGTGTGTGTGAATTGTATATGTGTGTGTTTATGTTGTAGAAGATGAAGTATATATATATAGATAATAATTAAATAAATCAGTTTTTTTTTTTTTAATTTTTGACCGTTCCCAACGGTCATATACACACTTCCCCATTTAAAACGCTCGCTATGCTGCTGCCGGACATCCACCAAAACGCCACCATAGCGCCTAGGGGGGCGGTGTTCCCGGCGCTATGGTAGGCTATAACGCCTCATAACGAGGCCACTACACACACTCTAAACCGGTCTTTTTTTAGTCTATGAAGCTTAGCTTAATTGTTGAAAATTAGGGAAGCTAGAGTAGAGGTTATGTGAAGATTGAGGGTTTGATTTTTGTCGGAGTCATATTTACCACATGTGGGGGTATCACTTGGGGAGATCCCCAATCCAGGTGGGATGGGTAATCAGTACAGGCTGGCCCATGGTGTTATCCGGAGCTCCACCTGTTACACCACTTGCCGTTCAAAAAAAAACCGGTCTTTTTTTAGCGTTTTACGGGTCGGACTGCATATAAAAATAACTAAGATCACTTCGTAAATATTATAAGGGAAATAGGGTAAAATGAGAATAATTTAATCAAAATTCGGCTCAACCTCCTGGTTTTTTCGGTCTGATTGTCAATTTTAGTTTTCTGGTCCAGCCTTCGGTTCGCATAAAACCAGTTCTAGCACCCTTGCCGGACCGGCTAAGGCACTGGTTTTTTGTCCGGGTCATCAGTCCAGTATAAGTTTCAAAACATTACATTTGAAGAATCACCATGTGATCAACTAGGGTGTTGTTTGGGGATATACTTACTTTAGGGTTTATCATGTTACAACATTTAAAAACGTTCATGTTACTCATGTACAAGTCATCTATAATATATAACTTATAACAAAAGAATTGAATATTGATAAGGTGGCATTCAATGGAGGCTGCCACGTGACACGTGAGGTGAGAGTTTTTAATTTATTTTTTATTTTGTTTTCATCCATTTTCCTACACTTATCTAACCCTAATCTCTTTAATAATTTAAAAACAAATTTAGATTTTTCTCTATAATGTTTCCTCCCATCATTTTTAAACGTTAATATCTTTTATATACGAGATTTTTTAAAGAAAAAAATTATACCAAATTAACGAGCATTTTATTATCTTTCCAACGAGTACCATAGTGCTATATAAAAAACGGAGAAAAAAACGACTATTTTTTATGGGGTTTCGTTCATACAGGAAAAAAAAACACAAAGTGTTCAGGTTTATTCATTAATCATGTTTTTTCTTTTAAACCAGGATCTTATATACAATGTTGAAATTTAGCCCAATCGTCATGCTATCATTGGAATTTTACTCTTCTAAAGATGGATAGGTATACTTCATCAAGAGAAGCTTGGAGAAAGAATCGCGCAACACTGCAACACATGGTGTCAACTTATAGCAAGGTTATTTTTTTATTTATTTAATTACAAGAGTAATAATTATCACTATTAGTATTAGTATTATTAAAATGGTTATATTTTTCAACCCCGGGACACTCCCGGGATAAAAGCTAGTTAATGATAGAACAATCCAACAAGTGTGGGTTGTGTTAGACTAATTGGTTATCGTGCACTATTTTTACTTGTTGCATTCCCTTTGATCGTAGTTAGGGTCTCCATACGACCACCTTTTTTATTGTTAGGATTGAACGCATACAAATATGAACTTGACACGCCAAAGCAATAAATGAACACATATATTTACGTGGTTCGGTTTAAACTAACATACGACCATGAGTGACAACTAAGGTATTCACTATTAAGGTGTACAATTACAAGTACATCAAATATATTTATAGAATCTAATTAAGGTTTATTAAAGTTGAGCAACAAGTTAAACCCATATAAGACCCACAAGGCCTATGTAACACCCCAACCGATGGCGGAAACATCGAGGTGTCACGTAGTGACGATTGTTCAATAGCTCATGGAGTAAAGTGTAAATTTGAATACATTGATTAAATAATTTATTACATTGAAATGAAGTACAACGATTCTAACTGCCAACTGAAATGAAATACAATGAATCAAAATCTAAATATAAATCCGAAAGCTTAAAGGATGCATCTCAAAACAACCTGAAACATGTACAAAAATAATTTTGTCAATACAAAAATTGTATTGGTGAGCATACCCTGTTTGAATACATATAGTAGAAAAGTGTTTAGCAATTCATGTGCGGTACCATTTGCAATTATGTAATAAGTAATATCCGTTCAAAACCAAACCTGAGAATAATGACTAACACATGACTAACCAACTGAATAATGAATTAACAAGACAATGACCAAGATTCTCTCAACAGAGTCTCAAGGGGGTATACCATAGTACTATTCATTGAAAAGCTAGGCCGCCCAGCGGTTAATGATTTTGACAAGTCATAGACACACCAATTAACATAAAGCAAACACACATGAGAATTGCATTAAGTATAAGAAATTGAAACTTGATTAATATATAGGTACATAAGTCACCCCAAAGTAGTAAAACAATACAAAGGGGAAAGATATACTCACAGTTTGCGAAAGCGATCAAAATCCACTTAAGCGGTCGTGAGCTAAGTAATGGGAATTCCGAGGAATTCAACCTATAATGTATAAGGGTTCAAATAAGAAAAAGTCTAAGATTCTAAGGTATCTAGGGTCCAGGGCATTAGGGTTTGCTAAATCGATTTGGGGAATTAGAGTTTTTACGATAAGTCGAATTAATAAAAAAAAGTTGTATATTAAAATAATATACCAAAGTTTTTAGATATGATTTAGGTAATATAATTATTACCAATTGAATAATTAGGTTAAAATATGTTTAAATAATTAATACAAAATAATTTAGTTAATTACAATTATTATAAATAAATGCAATAATCATAAATATTGAAATAAATAATTATGAGTTACACAGTGATCCAACAAATGATAATAAAGACTTTCAACCATAAGAATATTTCTATTTTATAATAAAAGTATTTATAAAATAGATATTTAATAGTATAAATAATTAAATGATTAATTATATCTAATTGAACATAAATAAGACTATAAATACAAGACATGATCCAAAAATATTGTTTTTATGGAAAATGAAAACTTTCTGATGTAAATCAATGTAAATATTTTTCTCATAATTTCTATAAACTTATTTATATTTAAAATTGATTTGATGAGATTAAATCATGTTTAAATGATTAAAAATAGGAAATTTAATAAAAACAAGTGTTTTCTGATCCAATAATTTTTATTTCAGTTCATAATAATTAGAAATAATTTCACAAAAATTTTGAGATAAAAATCATTAAAAATGAATTTTTAATCAATTAATTATGATTAAAACAATTTAAATTAATAAAATCATGAAAATAGATATTTTTCAGAAAACTAAAAATATGACAATTTTCTATGAGGTATCAAGAAGCTACACCTAAATTTTCATGATTTTTGGACAAAAAGTGAATTTATTATGAATATTTTATGTTTATATGTAATTTAAATAATTAAATAAGATAAGGAATAAAAATAAATAAATAAAATAAGAAATAACAAAAAAAAATATGGTGAGGGTGCCTAGGCTCGAACCTGGGTCCTCTTGTTTTCAACACACACAACAAACCACTCCACCAAATGTTTTTATGTTAACAATCTTCAAAACATTATGTATTTATAATATCTTCTTAAGTCATCTTCTTCCCCAACTTAACAACTAGAAACCCTAACCCTAGGTTAACATTCCAATAGCCCGATTAAAACAAGATTAACAATCTGTAATAAGGGGGTTTGGTTCGGAATCAATAACTAAACAAAACGGCAACATAAAACGTAACTTACAATGTGTATTAGTGTTCGAATGAGGGAAAGAAAACCGAAGCATTTGCGTGTTTTATTAAGGGGATTCCAGACGCGATTATGATAGGAATTTTGTGGGTTTAGAACATGAATTAACGCAGAAGACTAATGGAAGAATCAATTTATATACTGGTGCAAGATAATAGGTGTTTTACTTGATATTAAAGCTTCGAACGTTATCTTCTTTAAACCTGATTAGAACTCAATAAAGTGTGCGTTATAATTCGTTTAAATGATGGGGAAAACGTTTAGTTATTGTGGAGAAACGTAACGAACCCGAATTAAATGGTTAGAGCAGTAAAGTGAAGAGCCACAGCTCATCGGAGGGTCGCCGGCAGCGAACTCCTCTGGCCGGACACATACAGGAGGAACAAAACACATTTTCATTTTTTTAAGTTTCATTTTTTGGCAAAACAGGCCCTTGTAGTTAGTATAGTTAGTTTTTATTCTAGTCTAGTTAATTTTTCCCTTTATAATACACTAACCAAGTTAATGTAGATTAACCAAAATGTTTTAAAAACTTTATAAAACTTGGTATTTTTATAATATCCATTCCGGATGACGGTTCAACATACCCATTTGATAAAATGTATACCCAATCCATAATAAATATTAATGACAAATTTTTAGTTTACTTTAAAATAAATTTTGAAAACGACGAAACTTATAGGAATTATAATGGAAATATTTGAAGGGCTATTATTGTAAATTAGGTGAAAGACGCGGGTGACGGATGTCACAGTCTCCCCTACTTTAGAAAATTTCGTCTCGAAATTTCTTTCAAGTGGAGGCTACTATGAAACCGAAGGCGTTGTAAAAGCCAACTAGATTTTTAAAAGAGATTTCCATCATTTATGATTCAATAAAGTTTAAAGTAGTTGTCTAATACTAAAAGTAAAATATTTCAAAATCTTTTTACAGTTGACCCGAAACTAGAAAGTTAAGAGTTTAAATGAGAATGGTTTTGGGAATGTGTAACGGATGAGGGGCATAGGTATTCAAGAAGCAGTCTCCCCTACTTTAGAAAAGTTTCTGACTAAATGTTGTTAGAGTATGTAGCAAGTATCCAAATAATCGAGTATGTAAGAGATACGAGGTTCGTGTTTTCTGTGTGCGTGGTCAAGAGGAAGACTCTAGGAAAGTGAACGGAAGCTCGTGTAAAAACGTTCTCTTTGAAAATGCTAGCTATTAGTCAACGATCTAATGAAGAGGTAACTATAAAGTAATGGGTAGGTTCTTGGTCAAACTCCTAGTCCATTCCCGCGGTATCGTTTATGCTTATATATAGGGTGTACCGCAGCTGACCCACCACACTCCCGATACTTTGGGCTCGTACTGATTGTCTACCAATAGCCTAAACAGAATTACACACCACCCTCATGTACCTGTAAACCCATGATTGCGTTCCAGACCGTAATCATCGATTTACCTTACACTAGGGTGTTATGCTTTTCCATAACACTAATAAGAAATAAATGCGTGCAACCAATGTGTATTAAGTAATAGATACTGCTATGAAATAATGCTCAATCATGACATGGTTAGAGGTAATTCCCTTCCGGGTTTACCCTTTAACCGTAAATTTCTGTTCACATCGTTGAGCTCTAAACACCTATATTGATAAACTTCGAGATTTACACCGTTCCCCTCGGATTAAAGAAATACTCTAATCCGAGTCGTACGTGAGCACTGGCTTAGATCTCATACGAGTTATCAATTAGTATGTTCATTGACCATGATGATGAACAAAATAATGTAAAGTATAACAGGGTTTTGCTCAAAACAGGAAACATATGCATACAAAATATGCGTTCATGTAAGTATATAAGTATAGCATAAAAGTTTCGACTGAAAGAATAGTATAATATAAATCGAGTAAATCGCACAATTGTTCAAAATGAAGGTAAACGAGTTGAACTTTTGCAAACCAGCAGTGTGAAAAAAAAAATCACAAATAACGTGTTAGAAATAACTATGAATAAAATGGTGTAAGAAAAAAAATGAAATTTACGATAAGTGAGAGTACGCAAATAGTCGTATAGTCTACTGACATAAGGGTTTAAATTTAGTTAGTTTTACATATATACACTATATGATATAAGACAATTAGTAACACTCTGATAGGATATGTACAATATTTTGTTAGACCAAAAGTTTTGCGATTGAAAGAGTGCGAGTGTAATAAGATAAATTTCCGTTTATCAAAAACGTAGTTTGCTCAAACTTTGTGATATAGTTGAAAGGATAGTAGTAATGCATGAGGATAACTTTTTAGGAATCGAAAAGTGTTTTAGATTCAAAACAGGTTCATTTGAAAAATCTTCATAATTACGAGATGTCAAGTTTGAAAAGTGTTATAAAGCTTATTATTAGTTGCAAATTTCTCCCGGAAATATATATTGGATACGTCATATGAAAACAAAAGGTTTACATCTGACCTTTAAAATATACAATACAAGTTTGTAAAATGCAAAATGAAACCATTTCATGAAGTATGTATAAATCTAATGTGTTTTAAAAGACCAAGATTTAAAATGACGTGAATGATAAGATTAACGTATGTAATAGATTACCAATATTTAAGAAAATTTATAATTTATCATTTGAGTTTTCAAATGATGAACAATACATAAATTTTAATATCATGAAACATTGAAATTGTTTCAATAGGAAACTTTGACTAACTAAAGTAATTGAAATGTTATTAGTGACTTGTGGGTGCATAAGCGGATACAAAAATCATAATTTGGGGATATATTGTAACTTTGATCAAGTAAGTTTGTAAACATGAAGATATAAAACAGGTTGAATAATAAGTTTAGGAAAACCATGTTCATTTTAACTGACTGATGACGCAACATTCCAAAAATCAAAATGTGGTCGGAGTTAAACACAGAGTTTAGAACTTAAATCGTGGATAAAAATGTTTTAATGCAAAAAGAGTAATACCTTATAGGGTAAAAGTCACAAAGCATAAATGATATAGTGTAAGTTTTAATGTGATAATATAACGAACAAAAAGTTTTAATAATGACGATAAGGAATCCAAAAACAAATGATCAGAGAATAATGGCATATGAAACATCAAATGATTAAATTAAGTCTTCAATTGATAAACAAACATAAATATCAATGATGTAAAACATTGAAATTGTTTCCATAGGAAACCTTGACTAACTCAAGTATTTGAAATGATTAAAAACGAGATGCAGAAATAGATCTTTGAGATGTGGATTTCACTCCTAACTCAAAGATGTATTTCAAAATTGAAAACGATTGTGGAATGAAAGTAATCACTATGTTAAGGATATCACTCCTAGCTTAGTGGTTAAGTTCCTTTTTGAAGAAAATACCCTTTGAGGTGTGGATGTCATTCCTATCTCAAAGATATTTATCCCAAGGATGTAAAATATATATAGAAGAGTGAAACTAATCACCAAGGTATGGATACCACTCCTAACTTGATGATATCGTTTCGTTTGTGAAATACGAGCGTCTTCTTCGCCAAGCAAAATATCGAAAGAATAACGAGGAAGAACCATAGCGAAAATGTCTTGAAAGAAAATATAAGAAACGAGAGAAATATACACGAGAGGACTCGTGAAAGTAAACTTAGTTATAGTCTAGGCTAAAAGGCATTCTAATAACCTAATTCCCTATAACCATGGCTCTGATACCAATCTGTAACACCCCAACCGATGGCGGAAACATCGAGGTGTCACGTAGTGACGATTGTTCAATAGCTCATGGACTAAAGTGTAAATTTGAATACATTGATTAAATAATTTATTACATTGAAATGAAATACCACGATTCTAACTGCCAACTGAAATGAAATACAATGAATCAAAATCTAAATATAAATCCGAAAGCTTAAAGGATGCATCTCAAAACAACCTGAAACATGTACAAAAATATTTTGGTCAATACAAAAATTGTATTGGTGAGCATACCCTGTTTGAATACATATAGTAGAAAAGTGTTTAGCAATTCATGTGCGGTACCATTTGCAATTATGTAATAAGTAATATCCGTTCAAAACCAAACCTGAGAATAATGACTAACACATGACTAACCAACTGAATAATGAATTAACAAGACAATGACCAAGATTCTCTCAACAGAGTCTCAAGGGGGTATACCATAGTACTATTCATTGAAAAGCTAGGCCGCCCAGCGGTTAATGATTTTGACAAGTCATAGACACACCAATTAACATAAAGCAAACACACATGAGAATTGCATTAAGTATAAGAAATTGAAACTTGATTAATATATAGGTACATAAGTCACCCCAAAGTAGTAAAACAATACAAAGGGGAAAGATATACTCACAGTTTGCGAAAGCGATCAAAATCCACTTAAGCGGTCGTGAGCTAAGTAATGGGAATTCCGAGGAATTCAACCTATAATGTATAAGAGTTCTAATAAGAAAACGTCTAAGATTCTAAGGTATCTAGGGTCCAAGGCATTAGGGTTTGCTAAATCGATTTGGGGAATTAGAGTTTTTACGATAAGTCGAATTAATAAAAAAAAGTTGTATATTAAAATAATATACCAAAGTTTTTAGATATGATTTAGGTAATATAATTATTACCAATTGAATAATTAGGTTAAAATATGTTTAAATAATTAATACAAAATAATTTAGTTAATTACAATTATTATAAATAAATGCAATAATCATAAATATTGAAATAAATAATTATGAGTTACACAGTGATCCAACAAATGATAATAAAGACTTTCAACCATAAGAATATTTCTATTTTATAATAAAAGTATTTATAAAATAGATATTTAATAGTATAAATAATTAAATGATTAATTATATCTAATTGAACATAAATAAGACTATAAATACAAGACATGATCCAAAAATATTGTTTTTATGGAAAATGAAAACTTTCTGATGTAAATCAATGTAAATATTTTTCTCATAATTTCTATAAACTTATTTATATTTAAAATTGATTTGATGAGATTAAATCATGTTTAAATGATTAAAAATAGGAAATTTAATAAAAACAAGTGTTTTCTGATCCAATAATTTTTATTTCAGTTCATAATAATTAGAAATAATTTCACAAAAATTTTGAGATAAAAATCATTAAAAATGAATTTTTAATCAATTAATTATGATTAAAACAATTTAAATTAATAAAATCATGAAAATAGATATTTTTCAGAAAACTAAAAATATGACAATTTTCTATGAGGTATCAAGAAGCTACACCTAAATTTTCATGATTTTTGGACAAAAAGTGAATTTATTATGAATATTTTATGTTTATATGTAATTTAAATAATTAAATAAGATAAGGAATAAAAATAAATAAATAAAATAAGAAATAACAAAAAAAAATATGGTGAGGGTGCCTAGGCTCGAACCTGGGTCCTCTTGTTTTCAACACACACAACAAACCACTCCACCAAATGTTTTTATGTTAACAATCTTCAAAACATTATGTATTTATAATATCTTCTTAAGTCATCTTCTTCCCCAACTTAACAACTAGAAACCCTAACCCTAGGTTAACATTCCAATAGCCCGATTAAAACAAGATTAACAATCTGTAATAAGGGGGTTTGGTTCGGAATCAATAACTAAACAAAACGGCAACATAAAACGTAACTTACAATGTGTATTAGTGTTCGAATGAGGGAAAGAAAACCGAAGCATTTGCGTGTTTTATTAAGGGGATTCCAGACGCGATTATGATAGGAATTTTGTGGGTTTAGAACATGAATTAACGCAGAAGACTAATGGAAGAATCAATTTATATACTGGTGCAAGATAATAGGTGTTTTACTTGATATTAAAGCTTCGAACGTTATCTTCTTTAAACCTGATTAGAACTCAATAAAGTGTGCGTTATAATTCGTTTAAATGATGGGGAAAACGTTTAGTTATTGTGGAGAAACGTAACGAACCCGAATTAAATGGTTAGAGCAGTAAAGTGAAGAACCACAGCTCATCGGAGGGTCGCCGGCGGCGAACTCCTCTGGCCGGACACATACAGGAGGAACAAAACACATTTTCATTTTTTTAAGTTTCATTTTTTGGCAAAACAGGCCATTGTAGTTAGTATAGTTAGTTTTTATTCTAGTCTAGTTAATTTTTCCCTTTATAATACACTAACCAAGTTAATGTAGATTAACCAAAATGTTTAAAAAACTTTATAAAACTTGGTATTTTTATAATATCCATTCCGGACGACGGTTCAACATACCCATTTGATAAAATGTATACCCAATCCATAATAAATATTAATGACAAATTTTTAGTTTACTTTAAAATAAATTTTGAAAACGACGAAACTTATAGGAATTATAATGGAAATATTTGAAGGGCTATTATTGTAAATTAGGTGAAAGACGCGGGTGACGGATGTCACAGTCTCCCCTACTTTAGAAAATTTCGTCTCGAAATTTCTTTCAAGTGGAGGCTACTATGAAACCGAAGGCGTTGTAAAAGCCAACTAGATTTTTAAAAGAGATTTCCAAACCCTGTATTTCATGAATAGAATTTGGGTTCCAGTATATGGTGGGTTACGTGAGCTAGTATTGTCCGAAGCTCACAGTTCTCGATATTCGGTTCACCGTGGTGCAGACAAGATGTTTCACGATTTGAAAGAACATTATTGGTGGCCGAATTTCAAGAGGGATATAGCGGCTTATGTTGCACGTTGTTTAACTTGCGCAAAGGTCAAAGCCGAACACCAGAGACCGTCCGGTTTGCTCCAGCAACCGGAAATACCTGAATGGAAATGGGAACAAATTTCCATGGATTTCATTACCAAATTACCCAGGACGACAAGCGGCCATGATATGATTTGGGTAATTATTGATCGATTGACAAAATCCGCACACTTCCTCCCAATTCGCGAAACGGATAAATTGGAAAAATTGACCCGTTTGTACATTAAGGAAGTGGTGTCTAAACATGGTGTACCTATCTCCATCATCTCCGATCGAGATAGTCGTTTCACCTCAAGATTTCTGGAAAGTTTGAACGAAGCCCTCGGTACTCGCCTAGACATGAGTACCGCATATCATCCTTAAACCGATGGTCAAAGTGAACGAACCATCCAGACCTTGGAAGATATGTTACGGGCGTGTGCAATCAATTTCGGTGGTAATTGGGATACACACTTACCATTGGTGGAATTTTCATATAACAACAGCTACCATACGAGCATTCAAGCTGCACCTTTTGAAGCTCTATATGGACGTAAGTGTAGATCTCCGTTATATTGGGCTGAAGTCGGAGAAAAACAACTTACCGGGCCCGAAATTGTTCAAGAGACGACGGACAATATCTTTTTGATAAAAGAACGTCTCAAAGCGGCTCGGGATCGGCAGAAAAGTTACGCGGATATGAAGCGAAAGCCTTTGGAATTTCAAGTCGGAGACAGGGTCCTACTGAAGGTGTCACCTTGGAAAGGTGTCGCGCGCTTTGGAAAGCGCGGAAAGTTGAACCCACGGTATGTTGGTCCGTTCGAAATCTTGTCCAGAGTAGGCCCTGTGGCATACAAGCTCAAGTTACCACAAGAGCTTAGTGGGATACATGACACGTTTCATGTGTCGAATCTGAAGAAGTGTCTATCCGACAAAACTCTCATCATCCCTGCCGACGAAATCCACATCGACGACAAGCTACATTTTGTCGAAGAACCAATCGAGGTGACGGATTGGAAGGTCCAAAAACTGAGACGCAGTAAGATCAGGTTGGTCAAAGTGCGTTGGAATGCCAAGCGTGGACCGGAGTTCACGTGGGAAAGGCTGGACCGAATGAAGCAAAAATATCCCGCCCTATTCGGGAAGACCCCTGTACCGGAGAACTCGAAGTGAATTCCGGGACGGAATTCTCTTAACGGGGGGAGAATGTAACAACCGGCGAAAATGAGGTAATTTCGTACTAATTAATTAATATGTCATTAACGTAATTAAGTGCAGTTATGTGTTGATTATTTAACTGAGGCCTTAGAGGATAGTAAATTCCCATATAATGCATAGGAATGCATACGTTTGATGGTAAAACATGATAGGATCATGTGCGAATAAACTTATCCGGTATGGACGTCGGCGATTACCCGGTAAAAATTAAATAAACGAAAAGGATCCCGGACACCCAGGATATAAATAAAGGGTATTTTCACAAAATATAATGGGTTTTTGAACTCCAAAACAATAAGTGAAAACTTTCCATACAAATCTCCCGGTAACGAATAAAGTGCGCGCATCGCACCCGGTACGCGTATAACTTATAATTTCACCCGACAAAAGCCTAAATAACCAATCAACGCATAAACTAGACTATGTTTAAGGGTTATTAGAGGCACTTTTAATGTCCGTATAACACGCGGTTAAAACCCGAAAAATACCCGAACGACACCCGAACGTTAAAGGATTAAACTTAACTTAATATTGGTAAATATTTTGTGTTGTGGACCCCACAAAACCACCCCCAAGGGCCGGCCACCTTCCCACCATACCTTAATCCCACCATTTGTACTAAGAAATCTAGGAATGACCAAGCTAGGTATGGTGTAATCTTGGATATGATATTAAAGTATGATTGGTGTCCTTGAAAGATTTGAAAAATCCTCCAATTTCTTGTGAAATCTCCGCTCCCATACACTCCTTATAATCCAAGAAGATCACTCAAAGATTGCACTAGTACATTCACAATCTTCACCAATCCAAGCTAGATCATAAAGAGGGATTATGTGTACTACTTAGATCACCAAAAATCCACTCTTTTCCTTCCAAAACTCATGGCCACACACCCTTGATACACCAAGATCATTCCAAATTTCCTAAGTACACACAACTCCATTTTATATGAGATAAAAATCTAGTGTGAATCTTGATTAAATCCTTGGAAGATATGAATGATCTATAAGATGTCACAAGGTTAAACACTTGAAGCAAACTCTTCTTTTCTTTTCCCTTGTGGCCGTAGGGTATCACACACACACACACACATTCCTTTCAAGTCTTTACACCTTTAAATCACTCAAAACATCCATCATTCAAAACCCCATTGTGTGTTTCAAGAGCTTGGAGCTTAACCATTTGGAAGAACACACTAAACCTCATCCAAATCAAAGGTTTTTGTCTTCCCTAGCCTTGTGCTAGTAGTAAGCTTCTTAATCTTACTTTAGTTCACTAAATATTCATGTTATGTGTTTTTAGAAGCAAGTTGTACATGGGGAAAACTTGAATAAGATTTCATAAGAAAACCTATGATTTTAAAGACTAAAAATGGTGGTTAGTTAGTATAAATAAATTGAAAGCTTAGTGATGGATGATAAGTACTCATGTAGTTTGTAATAAAAAGATGAATACTTAAAGAAAAATGGTGATTTGGATAACACTTGTTAATGGAACTTGGATGACTTAAAAATGATTTTAATCATCATGGATTAAAGATTTAAGACTAGTCTAAGTGTTATTTTTTCTAGAGAACTAGCATTATAAAAATTATATCATTAAAGACTACTCACTTGGATAAATGAAATTTGGATTTGTTGGACAAATACACTAATCACACATATTAGTAGCCTTATTTATAGAATATGAGGCTATTAAAAGTGTTAAAATGTAAAAATAATCCAATATTAAAAAGATGATCCTTTAAAGTCCACTAATTTGGGAGAAAAATGCTAATTTTGGAAGTTAGTATGGAAAATACAACTTTTATAAGTTAAGGGACTAATGTTGTAACTTTGAAAGTTGAGGGACTAAATGGATATTTTAGAAACTTGGGTCCAAAAATGCAACAATGGAAAGTTTGGTGTCAAAGGTATAAATAATAATTTTTCCAAGGTTGGTTTGGTAAACACTAGTAAACTTACTTATGTATTTTGTATAAAAAGTGTATTTTTATAAAATGGAATTTTATAAAAATATGGACTTTTACTAACATAAGGAATATTATAAAAACAAAGGTTTTTTTAAAGTGATGAACAAATTAAAAACTTGGGAAAACTTATATAAAAATGAACACTTTTATATAAATTGGAATATAAAAGTGTTGGAACATTTTTGTAGAAAAGTTGTCAAGTTTTGGGTTAAAAATACAAAAGTATTTTTAAAACCTTCCAAGTAATATGTGTGAGAATTAGAAAAGTGAATAATATTTCTATAAAACACATATTGGGAAAAACTTGGAAAAAATAACTATATAAGTTAAGAAATCGGACTTAGACGTGATAATGAACGATGACGTAAAAGCGGACAAACGAGAAAAATACCGTTACGGCACGATAAGTAAAAATATATTTTAAGAAGTAAAATATATAACTTGGGTGAAAAATTACATAACACTTTCCTAAGTGTTGGAGGAATATTCGTGGGAGAAAAACATAACGCGAATAATCTAACGATTGAAAACGTTAAACAAACGTATGGACTTAACAAGGAAAATATATGTATATATATATATATGTTCGGCTTGACGGAATTCTAGTGTATCTACTTAATGGGAAGGTAGATATACGAGAAAGAAAACCGAGACGAGTAAATAATATGTATATATATATGTGTGTATACCGAACCGACGAGATCCTAGTACATTTACTTAATGGGAAAGTAAATATACGGTGTGGTGAGTCGAGTCGGGCGTTAAGCATACACCATCGAACCACAAGACCTTAGTATATTTATTTGAATGGGAAAATAAATATGCGGTGAAGTGAGTCGGGTCGAGTGTTAAGAATATATTATATCGAACGATACGATCTTAAGTATAATTATTTAATGGGAAAATAATTATACGTTAAGTGAGTCGAGTCGAGAATAATATTATACAAGTTAAGGAAATATTGATGCGAATATATATAACTTGTAAGAAAAGGGTAATCCATCGCCAACGAACCTAGGATACACGTTTAATTAAACGGGGAATTGGAATGAATCATGGTTTGGGAGTTGGGTGTACAACTTGCCGAAACGCATGCACTATAGGTATAGTGGCTTATACGTTTGTAGGTGTGTGACCTCAAGCTTGCTATTTCCTCTTTGAGCCGAGCACTTACTCAGGTGAGTCTCACGGCCCCATTTTAAACTATTTTACGTTTTTCGGGGGAAAGATATGTTAGGGAAAATGTTTGACGGGATAATTACTTGAGTTGTGATCGCCACTCGGGGTTGAGTCCTCTCTTCTATAACCATTAATTCGGAAAATGAAACTGAAGGAATATTTGGATAGTACTATTGGTGCCTGACAAGGCCCACCCCTAATCGATAGCGTCGATTATGCATCGGCATATGCCTGGGGTGCACGTATTCTGAAATCAAGTCGTAGGATACCGAGTAACAACTTGGAGCGGGGCATTATTATTAGTCTTGGTTTGGTTATAGGCTCAAGTAGAATTGTAGGAATTTGCAACTCCTATAAATTGTCATAACATGGTATTTCCCAAAGAATTAAAGTTTTGGAAACTAAACCTGTGAACTCACCAATATTTATATATTAACAATTTTTAAACATATCTTTCAGGTAATTAAAGGAGGACAGGAAGTGGCTAGCGGGGTGGGGAATCTCAAACTCATCGCGTCGAATAACTTGGGGTTTTGTTATTATTTCCCAAATATTGGGATATATTTTGGAAACCCCCTTGATGTATTAAAACAAGTTATTTTGGATATGTAACTCTAAAACTTGGTTTGACGTGAAAATAAATGAGCCCCTTTTATTAATTACTTATAGTTTGCGTTAACCTTGACTTTATGCACTTGAACCGTCGCGCCACGTGTTTCCGCCATTGGCGTGGTGTGACCTAATGTCTACAAAAGCAAGTGCCAAATAGTACTCTCGTCATTGCTCCAAGTTGAAGACATTATCGTATGTCTTTGATTTTGAGTTTTTTTTAATTGTTCTTCAATTTGTTTTTGAGTTGGATAATTAACCAATACATCTCACTACTATTTATACCTGGTATTTTCGGGTCTGGTAGGAACTGGTTCCAACCCGAAAATGAAAACAAAAAAGACAACTGGGTAGGACCCATCTAGTACACTAGGACCTGGACCGGTTCCGGTTCGGGTTGGGTCCATAGGGTCGGGTATGGAACCTAGTTTTTTGTGCGTCTCTAACCCAACATTTATCTCATGTGATTAAGTTATGGTTTACCTACAACCCTCTCTTGCCAGACCCTATCAATAGCTTCGCTATAAGTAGGATTTTCTAATCATAATTGTTGTATTCCCTTTAATGTTTTCAGAAAAGGAATATGATGAGAATTCTATAGGAGGAGGGTAAGTTTAGCCAACCTCTATATTCATCACTGGCGAAGTTTGAGATTTTGGTCCAAGGGGGTCGGAAATCACCAATCACGGGACGGGACCTAATTTTTTTTTCTATTGCTATGTTTCGGATTATATGTTCGGGTCGGTGATTCGATTCGATAAGTGTCGAGTCAAACATTAAATACACTAATAACAAAGTTCTAAGCATCGTTTAACAAAAAAATTGAACAAAGACACTAAAACATTAAAAAGATGTTATGGTTTTATTTTTCCCCATAGTATAATCTAATAACATAAACATTAATCAAGTCATAATTATTTTCAAACCTAATTGCCCAATTATCCAAAGTAGAATAATAAAAATAAATGACGGACTAGACATAATAATAAAAAAAACACCACCGCCAATTGCAAATTATCCAAAGCAGAACTTCAACACTCAACGACAACAAGACAAAAACTAAATATTATATTGGCCTATTGGGTGTTTTATCAAAGTATGAAAATTGAAAAATGAAATTAGCTGTGTCGGCTTAAATGCTTGATTCTTTTTTATTTTTGAATGAAGACAAATATTATATGGTTCAAACATGAAAATGAAAGTATAAACTCTTGAGGTTGATGACTGAGATTCAGAGACACAGAGGAGAGGGACGAGGGTTTTTGGTTAAAAGTTTTATTAGGTTAAGGCTTTTAAGTGGACTTTTAAATTGGGTTTTTCTAAAGAAAAAAATAGTCTAAATAAAACAATTGGGTTTTACCTTCCAAAATGGGCCCAAAAGAAAAAACAAAGAAAAATGATAAACTAAGTAAAACAATCGATATTTGGGAGCCTTGTATCATCCGATATATCGTTAGTTTTGATTTATATAATATAGCTATTTTTTCCAAAAAAAAAAAAAAACGGGGGGTCGAAACCGTATATACCTAAAAAATTCTATACGGATCCTATATAAACGGAACTTCTGAGCGAAATTTTTTTGGGGTGGGGGGGCGCCCCTCTCCGCCCCTTCATAGTTGCGCCCTTGATATTCAATAATCACGTTTAAACGCATAGTACTGGCATGACAAAGTCTAGTCACAACTAACATCCGCATTGTGACTAATGTGCCTTCTCTGTGTGAATGGATCTATCGTCGCAACGTCTTTGCGGCGACATTGGCCCTCATGTGGGAGCCATTTGATTTCCCATCTCAGTTTTCGCTTTTTTCAGTAGCCGAAAGGATCCCCTAAAACATGGTTAATGACGAACCAGATCATTAGGAAGAAGATCTATCATGCCAAATGATGGATAAAGTTAAAGCTCCCATCCAATGAAATAAAGCAAAGCATGCAACCAAATGAGAGAGCCGAGACGTTGACCAGAAGCCAAATGCGGGTTCGAAAGAGAGAAATCTGATTTTACATCACATTTAAGCCTCCTATCAGTCAATATGTCACTGAAGAGGTATAAGTAATTATACCGCGGCTTATGCGCCTGTAAATCGGTCACACCTAAGTCCAGCAAGTTACAAGTAACTTGAGGACTTGGGAAGACATGAAGAGGTATAAGGAGTTATACCGCGGCTCGCTCCATAGACACGAGCTAAGGACACTAGGACGCGGTAGGACAATCCCACCGAAGGGAAGTACAACCCACTCCCGGAAGTCAAAAGGTTCCGGACGATAGTACAAGGGGGTCCGAAGCGAAGTACAACTTTGCTGACCACTATAAATACCCCCACCAAAGTACAATGGGGACACGAATGCATACACTCCGAATCTCACTTTCTCTCTCTACTTTCTCTCTCTACTTTCTCTCACTAAACAAATACTTATCCTCACACCGGAGGGTGGTTACAGAGAGGCCCTCCCTCCTCCTCTGTAACGAGCCTAACGGTCTTTTACCTTGTGCAGGTTTAAGCTTAGGTTTGAAGTACTCAAGATCCATTACACACGTCCCTGTTTTAGCATAATCTCATGTTCGTCCACTTTTTGGATCTTCAATTGGCGCCATTCGTGGGACAAGCACGGGGGAAACAACTTTTAGTCTAACCTACGGAACCGAGGCCGTGATTCCTGTGGAAATTGGCTCCCCGTCCCTACGAGTCCAACACATCAGCAACAATGACCAAGAACTGCGAATGAATTTGGACCTGCTTGATGAAAGAAGAGAAGCCGCAACCATTAAAGAAGCGCGGTACAAACGAGAGTTGGAAAAATTTTACAACTCAAGGGTGAAAGAAGTCCGGTTCAAGCCGGGAGATTAGGTGTTCCGTTGCAACGAGGCCAGCGGGGTCGAAAAAGGAAAGATAGCCGCTTCCTGGGAAGGGCCGTACATGATTAAAACCGCAGGGGGGGAAAGGCGCCTACACCCTCCAAACCCTGGAAGGGAAAGACATACCCCGCACCTGGAACGGTGTTCACCTAAAAAAGTGCTACATGTGAGCATAACCAGCTAATTTTCCATAGTAGAAGTTTCTTATAATTTCGTATTGTAAAGTGGGACGCACTATTCCCCACTATTTCACATTTCTTGTTTCTAATCGGGATGTGACATTCCCCGACAAAAATATCAATAAAAAGCTGGTTTACTTTGAAATACTCTAAGGTGCTAACATAAGCCGAGGCTCAAAAAAGGGCCCGATGCAATAAATGCCACGTGGTACACAAAGAGTTGAACAGGAGTAGCAAAAAGAACCGGATCAAAGTGGATAAGTTTTGATCCGGGTCTCAACTAACCTAAATCAAGCACCTTGCTAAAATTTTGAACACAGTCATAAAACAAATTTATCTATAAAAGGGGAAAGCCTAAAACACCAGCACGCGGCATGGATGATAGCCGCGTTCCGGTAAAGGAACCCTATAAACCATGGTTATCTAAAAGCACACAAAATTCCGCGGATAAAATTAGGACGTAGCAAGATACGTGGACGCACGATTAATTAAGCTACGAGCCTTCTCCCTATGAATCGGTCATTTCAAGACCAACGATACCACCTAGAACAGAACATATCATAAGTCAAAAGCATAAACCGGACCCATGATGAGGTCCAGCACTTAAACTGCGTTAAAAACAGTTCGAACCTAACAATCGGTTCGAACCCAGTGGAACATGTTCAAAATATTATAAACATTCCGGACCTCATAAAGGCCCGGATCAAATGTCAAATGTTAATAAAACTAAGCTTAGGCGGCGGGTTCGAGCTTCAGCTCGTCAAAAGCCTCGGCTAAAGACTCCGGCGGGCCAGTCACTTGATCGGCTAACTTAGCAACTTTGGGGAAGACCAAGGAATCGTAGGCTTGGGCAGCAGCAGTAAGCTCCTCCTAAGCATCATGCTTGATCAGGGGCATCTTCTCCAAAGGAATCCCCTTAGCCACGGCTGCATAGCCTGCCCTTACCCCAACGTTGAAGCCCATGGCATTCATGGCATTGTTTACATCACTAACGGCCTTCTTCATGGCCGACCCCTTGTGGACATGATCCGCAATCAGCTGAGCCCCGGTTGTCAAAAAGAAGGTCTTCAACCTAAATAACTCGTCGATGTTCTCGACCAATTCTTTCTTCTCAGACTTCTAGGCCTCCTCATCTCCCGCCATCTTCTTCTCCGCCGCGGTCAACACCTGCTGCACCAGCTTCTCGCCCTTTACGGCCTCGTCTCGCTCTACAAAACAGCGAATAACAAAAATTAAGTCAAGCCAAAAAGAAGGTTTAATTACCAAAAACGTACCAACAATTAAAGCATCGGTACCTGTCCTCAAGTTTGCCATAGTAATCTCCATCTGCTTAAGAAGATCGTTCGTCTTCTTGGAGTCAGCAGCGGCAGCAGCCTCCGATTCATGAAGCTTCTTCTTCAGAAGCTCAACCTCTTGAAGGGCCTTGTCTCGGGACTCCGCGGCAGAGGCTACAGCAGCTTGGGCGGACGAAGCCTGGTTCTGGGTGTCCCTTAAGTTCTTCTTCAGCTCGGTCATGGCAGGCCCATGATTGCAAGAAGCACCTTTCCTCCTTATTCTTTCCCGATCTACCTCGGCATCCATCCAACAACGGTATGCCTCGGTCACCAGAAAATTGGAGTGAGCCTGATTAACCAACAAGGCCTCACAGAGAGATGGAGAGTCCATGTTATGGTAATACTCCCGGTCAGCAGGGGTGTCGAGGTTGAATAACATCATGCGAGCAGAAAGACCATCAATCACCCGATCCCCATTCTTTAGGTCCCACTCCGGGACGAACTTCTCATCGGCAATCAAGCCGTCACCACCACCAGAACCCTCCCCAGCCACCGCTGCAAAACCATAAAGGGAAAAAGCTTCAGTCTCGAACCATGGTGGGGGGAAGTATCATCCTTATCCCCCACATTGGTTTGAGAAAGAAGGGGAGATTTCCTAAACTCACCAGCTGAAGCAGCATCAGGCCGCACTACCTTCTCTTTCGCCGGGCTAAGTATCCCGGTAGACCCATCAACACCTTCTTCATCACTAAGATTCCCGCCCTGAGGATGATCTACCATTAGTATCGGAGCCGAGTACCTGGAGGATTTACCCCCAAATAAATGGTATTCAAGGTTATGGAGAAGGTTAGAATATACCTTTGTAGGATCCTCTACAAACCGCAGCTTCTTCTTGGGTTTTGAACTAGCAGCTGTGCTCTTCACGGCTTTCCTCTTGCCCGAACCTCGAGAGACCGAGGTATCAGTGAGGGCACGCCCCTCCATGTCACCAGAAACTTCCTTGGAGGCACGAACGGGCTCAGAGGAATGAGGACCCGTGCTAACAGAAGGATCCGATTTACCGGAGCTTGTAGCCGGAGGGTCAAGAAGAACCCCCAGAAGCAGAAAGGGGTACGCCCTCAAAGGTCAAAAGCACCCCAACAGTTTCAGTCACGACCCCCGTGGTCTGACCATCTCCCCCGGCTCCGCTAGCACCAACCCCTGGGTTCTCCACCGAATGTATCGGTTAGTGCGTCTTCACCATTTGCTCTACTAAGGGCTTGGTATTGCCCAAATCCTCGCTAGTATACTCCAGGGCCGCATCATCAAAAGTGGTCAGCTTTAGGCAGTCTAGCAGCGACATCTCTGTATAAACAAACACAAAGGTGAGTTAGAAAAAAACTAGCAGTAAAACGCGAAAAACTAAATAAATAAGTCGCGGCTCTCCACTCACCCTCTCCATCATAACGCACCACCGGCCACCTGTTAACCAAACTCCAATTCATGCTCACACCTCCGAGACAAAGAACATGCTCCGGATATTTCTGAATGTTGGTTTTGTTCTCCACCAAATCCAAGTACAAAGCACGGTTATATTGAAACCTCTTGGGTAAGTCCCATTCGGACGCCTCGAACCTCTCGCACCAAACCATATCCGCAGGTAAGCACCGGTCATCCAAAAAGAAGAACTTATTTTTCCAGTTTTTTAGGCTGGTCGTCTGATAATCGTGACAGCTCTCCAGCGACCGCCGCTTCTCAAAGGTGTACCAACTGCCAACCTTATTGAGCTTATAAAAGCACCGAAACACAATTAGATCCGCCCCCTTTTCCAAGGCACGGCAAGAAAGCTCGAAGTGATTCACCCGGCTAAGACCAAAGGGATTCACTTGAGAAATGTGTACGCCGTGAAACCTTAAAACCGTCATTAAAAATTTGGTAAAAGGGACCCGGTAGTTGGCAAAGTCACAGACGCGCGTATAGAAACCAAACTTCCCGGTAGGGAAAGGATGAATGGTATCTTTCGGCCCTGGTAACACAGGGTTCAGATCCCGCGGAATCGCGTAATCATCTATGAACCGCGCGAGCTTATCAGCGGAAAGGGTTGAGCAGGTGACACCCATGTCATCTTTCACCATCTTTAAACCCAAAAACAAAACACAAAGCAGGAAAAGGAGGAAAGAAGGAGAAAGACAACGCACCTTTATGAGGCTCACAGGGCTCGAGCGAAAGCACGGATGGATAGGACGCCGAAAGGATAAAAGGAAAAGGAAGGAAGTTAGAGAGTAAAACAGTAAAATGTGAAGAAAAGAAAAATAAAAGAGGGATTATATAGGGGATAGAAGCAACCATTGAGATGGCCAAGGTGTGGGACAGCTGGACGAAATGAGCGGTCCAGATCACCCCGATAGATGAACCGCCATCACATCAACAACTGCATCATATGGCTATAAAGGTACCCACGTGTCCCAAGCGTACAACACAAGCTTCTAGACAGCTGGCTTCGACACGTGTCAGTAATCCTCACGAACCCCTCAAAAGCCGTAACACAACCAAATGGCCGCAAGACACCTAAGTCCAGCAAGCTACAAGTAACTTGAGGACTTGGGAAGACATGAAGAGGTATAAGTAATTATACCACGGTTTATGCGCCTGTGGTTCGGTCACACCTAAGTCCAGCAAGCAACAAGTAACTTGAGGACTTGGGAAGACATGAAGAGGTATAAGTAATTATACCGCGGTTTATGCGCCTGTGGTTCGGTCACACCTAAGTCCAGCAAGTTACAAGTAACTTGAGGACTTGGGAAGACATGAAGAGGTATAAGTAATTATACCGCAGCTTATGCGCCTGTAAATCGGTCACACCTAAGTCCAGCAAGTTACAAGTAACTTGAGGACTTGGGAAGACATGAAGAGGTATAAGCAGTTATACCGCGGCTCGCTCCATAGACACAAGCTAAGGACACTAGGACGCGGCAGGACATTCCCACCGAAGGGAAGTACAACCCACTCCCGGAAGTCAAAAGGTTCCGGACGATAGTACAAGGGGGTCCGAAGCGAAGTACAACTTTGCTGACCACTATAAATACCCCCACCAAAGTACAATGGGGACACGAATGCATACACTCCGAATCTCACTTTCTCTCTCTACTTTCTCTCACTAAACAAATACTTATCCTCACGCCGAAGGGTGGTTACAGAGAGGCCATCCCTCCTCCTCTGTAACAAGCCTAACGGTCTTTTACCTTGTGCAGGTTTAAGCTTAGGTTCGAAGTACTCAAGATCCATTACACACGTCCCTGTTTTAGCATAATCTCAGGTTCGTCCACTTTTTGGATCTTCAGTCACAATGTGACATGTTTGGATACATTGGCCATGACAACATGTGACATAAGTTGTAAACATATTACATTTCTAGAAGATGAGAGATGCCTTAATGATATTATAAAAACCTTATTCATGTGGTTCTAAATTGTTAGTAATAATAATAATAATATGATATTTCAGTTAGGAGGCTTAATTGACTAAGGGGCTGTTTGGTTCACCTCTGAATGATTCATTCAGAGGTAACCTCTGAATCGGTCAGAGGTAATGTTGTTTGGTTGCTTAAAATCCAACCTCTTAACTGAACCAATAAGAGCGGAATGGTTCAGCTCCATGATGTTGCTGAATGAAAAAATGGACAAAATTGGCCTCACCTCTGAACAGCCCATTCACACCTTCACCTTCCTCACGTTCCCAACCCATCCTCCCTTCCCCTCACCCCACCTCTCTTCCTCCCAACGACAACCTACCTCCCCTCCCTAAGCTTCCACCGCCGGCCCTACCTCTCCTCGCAGCTTCGCCCTTCTTGTTCTCTCTCTCTCTTTCTTTGTTTCTCTCTATGTCGCCTCTCTCTCTTCTGCGCGTGTGTTGTGAAAAGAAGGAAAAAAATGGTTTTATTCTTGTCAGTTGTAAACCTTGAATGTTGATAGAAAAGAGAAGAAGATAGGATGGTGGGTGGGGTTGGGAAAGAGTGCTTTAATTAATAACATAAACAAAGGGGTAGGTGGGTGGGGTGGGTTGAGGCCAAAATAGTCATTTTACGTATTATTCAGATGTTTAATCAAACAACAGTTTACTGGTTCAGCACTTACCAGTTCAGAGCCTCTTACCCATTCAGACCTCTTACTGGTTCAGCACTTATCAAACGGCCCCTAAGAGAAAGTACAAGTAAATACTATATGCACACAACAATTAACAAGATACAAATGCCTCAAACTATTATTCCTAAATGACACCTTAGATCACTCCAATATTAGAATGCCACATGGCGCTACCCGAATAGGCCAAGTGATAACAAACTGAAATCCTAAATCCAGAATGACATCTATGGTCATTTGATAGATTACAGCATGCCAATGGGTGTACAATAAGCAGAAGGCCAAGCAGACAATATATCAAAATCTTGATTAATCAGCGACCAATCACACGATGCCAATAGGCCATGATGCGATAGTAAACGATAGGCATTCTCGAGCGAAATCTTGAAGAGTAAACTAACTTGGTATTGGGTAGAGCCATAGAAAGACAGTTCAAGAGAAATTGATTGTTTTCTTAAGCAACCAAAGAGTGAGCGACATTTCAACTGCAAAGATCATGCGCAGCGATACTCTGTCCAACATGATTCCAAACACAGTGATCCCGGATCTGCTGTTCTCAAAATAAGTCGCTGCAAGAAACCAAAAAACACATAATGGTCAGGTAGGGTAATGGGTCGGGTTGGGTTGTTTCCACCTGTGCAAATGTGTTTTTTGTATCAACTACTAGAGTTATTGAATATTATGTTAGCTGTGATAATTGAAACTAGATGGTTATGAAAAAAAAAAAAATCAACTTTTGTTTTTAATATAACAATTTAGAAGGTTTTATGCATTCCATTTATTTAGAGTTACAAGGACTTTTGCCCATTTTAGCAGTTTTCTTTTAGTTAAATATTTTAATTATAAGGGTCAAGCTCAAAAGTGTACTTCAGTTAATCCGACTTGACTCAACTTGTTTACACCTGGGGTATAAACGAGTCGAGCCGATGAGCTACTCGAGATCGGCTCACTAAAAGCTCGAATCGAGCCAGGCATAAATGAGCATGAGCCTAAAACTAAGCTTGTTTAAAACAAGCCTGAGTCCGAGCTCAGGTAGGTATGTGAGCCTGAACGAGCCAATTATTTTTATAAACATAATAATTTTTATTTGATAGAATAGAATAAAAAGATTATACATATTGTCATGATAAAAATAATTTAAATAATATGTATTATGTTATATATATAGTTATAGTTATATATGTATGTAAATAAAATAGTTAACTAGTTAATAAATAATAAACAAGCCGAACCCTATCCAAACTTCTAACGAGCAATGCTCGAGCTTTCAAGCTTGAATCGAGCCTTGGCTCATTTACCCCCTAAGACTAGTAAACGCCCAGTAAAACGCACCTAAAGCTTGTCTCTTTTGGTATGAGATTGTATCCCTATAAACTGGAAACATTTTCGTATTGTCCAACTCGTCTTCCTCTCCTACATCCGTGTCTGAATCCATATGTGCATTGAAATGATAACTAGCGCGGTCAGGTATGCTAGCCACCGGAGTCTCTTCAGTGGGACCCACATTATCAAACGCGTCAATGGTGGCACATGTATGCCATTTGGTTCCCAAACTTGTCACAGACTGAACTTTGTGTGTAATCTTCGCAGCGCTGCGTAAGCATATGAATAACCCACTCACAAGTGTCACGGAGCACAGCTGCAACACAATCATAACCAAACTTATTATGATGATAATTAAATTTAACAAGTAAAACTGTTTAAGAGGATTAAATGACACATTTAGTTAAACGTGTCGTGTTCCAAGTAGATTTATAAGATTACCGCAAGTTCTCCAGCAGTGGAAATAT
Source organism: Ambrosia trifida (assembly GCA_028751855.1). Classification (NCBI taxonomy): domain Eukaryota; kingdom Viridiplantae; phylum Streptophyta; class Magnoliopsida; order Asterales; family Asteraceae; genus Ambrosia; species Ambrosia trifida. Next base: position 127,683,283 of record CM054128.1, on the reverse strand, counting down.
TAACAAGCGACCCGGGCTTAGTTGTAACAAGCAGAGAAGCAAACTGACTAGCAGTAACAGAAGCCAAAGTGGCCAAAATAAACGCACGAAACCTGTGGCTAATAACACGAAGAGTTCTTCTGATCGCAAGGTGTTCCTTCAAGATTGAGCCCACATCGGATTGTTTCTCAAACACTTTAGAAAAATCCTGTAACCGTAGTATTTGCAGCGCGCATGTAAGCTTGAACAGAACACACACAAGGAAGAAGAGTGATGTTCTGTACAACCAAGATGACAAAAGCAGCACACAAGCTAAAGTGTGGCTTATGTATATGTTGTATACGTAAGGGATTTGGTTTCCAACTGAACTGAACCACCATATCTTGTATACACAGTCAGCAAGAAAACATGGAATAATAAATGAACATAGTAGCTTCAGTGATCTCTGCATGTATTAACAGTCATGTGGTGAATATGTTAGTTTGACCCACACTAAATAAATATACAACGTATTAGGGAGCATCCACCCTGGCCCACATCATACACCAATAGAAAATTATCACATACCCCTGAATGTGATGTCACGGGATGTATGAAACCCAGAACCCAAATAAATAAATATTCCAAAGGGTAAAATGCCAAAATCGTCCCTGTGGTTTGGTGAAAGTTGCCATTTTACAAGAGATTTTTTGTCATAATCGTACCCTGATTTTAATTGTTTGTCATAATCGTACCCTGGTTTTAATTGTTTGTCATAATCGTACCCTGACTTAACTAGATGGAGTTAGTGTCAAGGACGATTTAGACAAACAATTAAAACTAGGGTACGATTATGACAAAAAATCTCTTGTAAGTGGCAACTTTCACCAAACCATATGGAAGATTTTGGCATTTTACCCTATTCCAAAACATTTTATATTTCATATTATTATATTCTGATGTACTAATTTGCAGTGGCGAAGCTTGGAGATCGAATCAGTGGGAGCCGGACTCATTTTTTTCCGATCAGTATGGGCCGGAGATCAAATATGTGAGGCCAGACTCAATTTATATAAAAATTACCTACGAAAAAATGCAAAATGCCAACGCTACGCAAAAAAAAAAAAAAAAAAAACGTGGAGGGCAGGGCACCCGGAACTCCACTATGCTTCGCCCTGCTAATTTGTTTCTTTTGCTGTTGCATCATACGTGCATCAAAAATAAAATATAATAAAAACGTTACACGTATAATATTTAGGTTACAAGAAAATATAAAAATACAAGGTTTATCAATTCAACCAGTTCTGACACATTTGAGTATTGGACAGCTAACTTTTGATTTTTTTATTTAATTTACAGAATTACAGCCAACTTTTTTTTTTGTTTTTTATTTAATTTACAACAAACTATGAACACGTCATACATCCATTCAATTATCAAAAGTCAAACACCAATAAAAGCTTGACTACGGAAGAACACGTGTAATAGACATTATGTAGGCATTATAGGGGCATGAAAAATGAGGGGCATTTCTAGTATAATGTTTAAAGAGTGAAAAAAAAAAGAAAGTAGTGATTAAAAGGGCATTAAAATGGATTATAACTATTACACATCTTTTAAAAGGGCATTATAATAATGACGTGTCAAAAATGCCTCTTATGGGTATTAACCATTACCTATGGTCTAACAGATCTACATCACAAACTCCCAATGAGAGAACCGTACCGGTATCAAACCAATACATATACCTAAAATACCGATACTAAACTTTTAGAAAATTGGGTTCCGAATACTATACCGGATCTATTAGTACAATACTTGTACATGTTACAAAAAGTTCTCTATATACAGTATTGGTATTAGTATAGAACCAGATACCCGTACCAAAAATGCCCATACAAAATTTTTTAGTGGGTACGTTTGATACTGGTACATGTACTCAGTACCATGCTCAGAAAAAAAAAACAAATTTGAAGAACACAAATTTATTTTTGTTGAAAATCAATAACTTGAACAATGTGAAATCTGAAATCACGTTACGAATTATTCCAATCCAAATAATATACCTCTAATTACCGTAACGTACCGTTACTCGCTTTTTGCAAAATTTTGGCATCAGTACTCTCGGAACGTTAAATTTACAAACACAAAATAAATAAATAAATAATAACTTACATGAAGCTGATCAGAATATCCATCACGAACTTTAACACTAACATCAGGCAACTTATCAAGAAACAGAAACCGTCTCAGCCCATACTTCCTAGCAAACGTGGACAAATTAACAAACGAAAGAGTACAACAAACAGACAACGACAGCTGTACGATGAGATCGAACGGTCGACGATGATCATCATCACATGTTTCACAATTAAACACTATATGTGACAGAATTGGAACAGCGATGGTAAAGATAAAAAAGAGTAGATAAGAGAGAGCAGATTTGCTGTAAGAATTTGATTGGCCGATAAAAACCCATGAATAAGATGTTGATTCGAGTGTGTTGATGATCCAGTAGTTTGTGTTTTGGGTTTCTCTCTCTTGTTCCGCCATTGATGGAGGTGATTTGTGGATAGAAGGTGGGGGATGGACGCTAAGTATATATTTATTTTTTTTATAATATAGTATTTTTGCAAATAATTAACCTTAGATTTAGTTAATCACATGTAACCCCCAGTAGTTTTTTTTAACATAGACTTTCATTAAAAAAAGGCAAACACTTAAAATACAAGAGCCGCCAAAGTTACACACATATATACAAGGGGTACGTGGCCCAATCCTTCCAAACTAAACATTTCAATTTCGATCTATTTTGTAACCATAAAAAAGCCTTCGACTTCACTTCCGCCACTACCTCCATAACCTTCATCTTTTTCCCTTGAAATACTTTTGCATTTCGAGCATTCCATAAACCCCACGATCCAATCATAATAATACCTCTAATGATTTTTTTCTCCATTTTCCACCATGAACATTTTTATAAAGCAAAAGAAGATCCTCATATTCATAGGCGAAGAAAGGCTCTAATCTGCACCACTTGATAACCATACTCCAGACGCCGTATGCGAATCCGCAACCAACAAATAAGTGGTTCATATCCTCCATCTGCAGCAAGTAACTCCTTACATCTTGATACTGTGAAAGTCTCATTAGCATCGGGTCCCCAAATCCAAGAATCACTAGACTCGGACATGTTGCAGCCCATCAGTAAGCGATCCATATCTTGCAGTTCGGACGATTCTTCAACTGTATAAGGGTACCTGTACCAGCTCCCAGTGAACGTCACCCCATCCTGGCCATTCCCAATTATGTTCCTCACTCTACACTTTTTATCTTTTTCTAACTTGTACAGAGTAGGCCACCGGACCTTCAATACCGTGTCTCCAAGCCACAAATCAGTCCAGAAACATATTTTGTTCCCACTGCCTAATATACCCCTCGTAAAAAGAATCAACGGCTTACCTTGAACCTGCGTCGAGAACAAAGTCGAAACCAAAGACTTCCAACAACCCGACAGTGTTTTTTTAACTGGCAGCAGACTCTAGACATCCCTTCCTCGATGAAGAAACTCAATAATGCTTCTCCATAACGCATCAGCCTCCGTATTAAATCGCCAGCCCCATTTTGCCAATAAAGCCAGATTGACATCCCTCAGACGCGCAATTCCCAGCCCACCTTTTTTCTTAGCAGCCGTAACCCTTTCCCAAGCCACCCAATGTATTTTCTTAAATTCCTCCGAACCTGACCAAAGGAACTTTCTCATCAAGGCTTCTATCGCATCCAACACTTTTCCCGGCGCCTTATAAATCGATAGATAATAAATCGGAAGGCTAGTCAACACCGACTTAATAAGTGTCAACCTCCCTCCTATAGACAATGTATTCGCCTTCCATGTAGCAAGTCTTTTTTGTACCGTTTCTACCACCGGAATCCAATTCGAGCATCTAGACATGTTCGCCCCCACCCGAATACCCAAGTAGTCGAAAGGGAGACACCCCACACGACACCCGACAATAGAAGCCATATTCACCACCTCATCATTTTCCACACCAATACCATATAAACATGACTTGTTAAAGTTGATTTTTAAACCTGAGCATATGTGAAATACCCGTAAAACTCGAGCCACATTATCCACGTTCTCCTTAGACCAATCCCCTACAATCAACGCGTCATCCGCATAGAGCATATGAGATAACACAAAATTGTTATCCACTCGTATCCCCTTGAACTCTCCCAAAGACACCGCCTTATCAAAAAGACAATGCAGAACCTCCATCACTATAAGAAACAAAAAAGCCGAAAGTGGATCCCCTTGTCGAACTCCCTTTTGACACTGGAATTCAAACGTTAGCGATCCATTGACCAAAATGGCCGACCTAGCCGATTGTAAAACACCTTTCACCCAACTGCACCACTTTCCATGAAACCCCATCTGCTCAAGAGTATTTAATAAAAATCCCCAGTTCACGTTATCATAGGCTTTTTCAAAATCTAACTTCAACATAAAAGCCTTCTTACCGGTCTTCTTAATCCACCCAATCACCTCATTAATAATAAAGGGACCATCTAAAATGAACCTTCCTTTAATGAATGCCGATTGAGTGTTAGAGATAATACCTCCCAAAACCTTCGAAATTCTCCTCGCCAAAACCTTAGAGATGCTTTTACTTATAATTCCTATCAGATTAATAGGTCTATAATCCTTCAAACCTACGGGAGTTTTAGTCTTCGGGATTAACGTTATAAATGACGAGCTACACCCTTTGCTAAATTCGCCGTTATCAAAAAAATTATTAAATAGCCTAACGGTTACATTTCAAAACTAGGGATGCAAACGACTCAAGTCGAGCTTAAGCTTAACCAGGCTTGGTCTTAAGCTCGAAAAACTTGTGAGAGTTCGAGCTTGGCTTGTTGGAAATTTCTTAAGTTCAAAGTCGGTTCATTTATTATCTACTAGTTAAAATATTATCTACTTATGAGAGCTCAAGTTCGCAAGCTCGATAAACAGGGGCGATGCTTAGTAGGGGTGGGAGGGGGCGGCCGCCCCCCCCCCCCGAATTTTCGCGCAAAAGTTCCGATTATATAGTATTTGTGACACCCCGCATTTTCAGGTTAAATACTTTTACTGAACTCTAGTTAACTTACATGTTCATACATGGCTAGATACTTAACTAGGGTTAGTTAAGTAGGTTTAACATATGTTAGAAGATGCTAACATATGTTATAAGTAGGAAAATCCCTGTTAAACACACACATGAGTCCTGTATCCCAAACGTTGGTGAATTATGTGACATACATAGCAATAATATATACAAGTGAATTATGGTGAACATGAAGTACGTGCTTATGTGAATTACATGTTTTTGTGAATGATCGCCTAACTGAAAGGTAATGCGTAGATTATGCAAATTACGTGCACAACATGAATAATATGCTATGTAATAATAAAAACAATGGTTTTTATACAATTTAGAATGGTTAATAATATTGGGTCCGGTATTGGGCTAGAACATGGTTAACGGGTCAAGTTAATGGACTAGAAGGGCCCTAATACCAATTGCTTGGGGAACAAGCAAAGCCCTTTTATAATTAGGAGGCAAGGAAAAAGATAAAAACCCTATCCCTTGCCCCCTTTGCGCCGTGCGAAACCCCCACCCCCCTCTCTCTTTGTTTTCAAGCAATCAAGTAATCTTTCACTAATCAAGCTAGTTCGGGTTTGATTTCAAGGCTCTAGGGAGTTTAATCTTTCGCAAGGTATACGTTCTTACGATTCTTGATGAATTATAATGATTGAAAAACTTTAAAAACCCTAAAAATAATATATATAGAATCGCATGTATGTATGTATAGGAGTTCTTGAATGTTCTTGATGATTTGATGATGATGATTGTTATTAGCAGCCATGATTAGGGTTTTTCACATGATAATATATGTGTTTTGCTATGATTAATATGGTGTTTAATCAGTACTATAGCTGTGTTGTACGAATTTTTATAATTTTTGTGTTTGGAATTAAGACAAAACAAAAATAGGTATTGTCGAGTGAATCTCAAAAACGACTTGAGCATGTAGAGTCATTAGGTGTCACTACACGGTTTTGAACTTTTAAAAGTCTTGAATAAACGAGTTACATGGTGTGTTGGTTACGCACGTATACTCACCTAGTGACATTTGTAATAGGGAGTCGGTAGCACGTTACTATTCGTGGAATTTTGATTTTCACTTGCGACCTAAGGTGAGTTTCACTACTCTTTTTTCTCAAAAGCATGCGTCTCAGGTATGAGACACTTTACTTAACATTTTCTAGTCCGGTTCGGGACTACTCACACATCCCGGGTTGGGATGCCATGGATCCTTATGAGGGTCGGTCACTTTGCTAATTCGCAATTGTGTCCTTGATAAACTAAACCATTTCTATCATTTGTAAGTCCTCACGTACCGAATGAGTTGCCAGGGTTGGCAAGCGGGTTATTAGTTGATAGCGCTATTAGGTTTTACAAACCTCACACCGGCTCGGGGAGCGCGGGCGTGAACTATAACTTAACGAAACATTATCATTGTGGATAGACAATGATGTCAGGCATACGGCACACTTATGTGGCTACACGTACATAGCAGTTCGGTATATTCGGTTAGTTATCATGAATGGGTTAGCTACCCTTGGCATGCAATGAATTAGTGGTTACACGGTGCGGGGCACCAACATAACTTACTTACTTACGTGGTTTTGAAAACCAGCGCTTTTACATATCAAATTACTTTACTTTGTGAACTCACCAACTTTATCTTGACACACGATAGCATGCTTTTGCAGGTCCCTAGGTACGGAGCACGATAGGACATGCATCATTGTGTCATGGGCTGTGAACATTATTTAAACTTATACTTTACTTTACATTTAACGGTTTTATTTTGGGCGCGTTGTTTTGCGCATGAACTTAAATGGTTATGTTTGAATTACGCTTCCGCAACTTAACTGAACTTTTTGGTAAACATTAAACATGATTTTCAAATACGAACTAAATGGTTTGGGCATTTAGAGTCGTTCTTATGACTTATGGCTATGGGATCCTGGTATGTCACGCGCCTCGCGGTATAAACCCCGCAGTGGAAATTTGAGGGTGTGACAGATTGGTATCAGAGCCATTGGTTATAGTGAACTAGGATTTGCATCTAGACTATAACCATCATAGCATAAGTATTAGTACACTCACTATTCGCAGCACACTACTAGTTATTTCTTGGATACATATGCTGATCTAATGTATTGCAGGAAAACATGACTAACCCCGCTCACCGTAATTATTCTTCTTATCACCCTCTTGGAAGTTCACAGAACACGTCATTGAACCCGTACGAACAGCCAGCTCAGACGGGGAGCTCGGAGGAGAATACAAATCGCTAGGTGTGGTTTGCAAATATGTTACATTCGTGGGTAGTAGGGTACGAAGTGCCAGATCAGGTCCCTCCCATCATTGACTCATTGGAGAGGTCTCTGGCAGGGATGGTTAGACACGTACACACCGAGCTAGAAAATGCCTATAATGCAGTAAGGCAATTTCAGTCATGGAGGCAGAACGCCGATGGATCAATTAAGCGCATGGAAAGAGAGATCGACCACCTGTTTGGGGAACTAGAAAAGACTAACAGTAAATTGGCGAAGGTTAGTAGTAAATTGGAAAGGGTTGAAAGGGAAGCTGCAGAAGATAGGCACGAGAGATCGATTGCTATTCAGGAGACAGCCTTACTGAGGGAAGAGTTGACCCTGGTCAGTAACAAGCTTGAGGAAGCTCTAGCCCAGAATGGTGCGGATCCAGAGGAGGATCCGGAAGAGGATCCAGAAGAGGAGCCTGCAGTTGGGGGATTTGATGACCCCGAGGCAGCATTGGATGCAGAACTCGAGGAAGAATTTGAGCCTGAGGAGGAGGAGCCATTGGAGATTGAGACTGAGGATGTGAGCGAGGATGAGGGCTCATGCATCTCCATGGATCACGACGACGACTGATTCCTTATATTTTTTTTTTAGTATTCGTATATTAGTATTATGACTTTTGTTCATTCCTAACGATGTGAGACTTGAGGATTCCTTGTTTTGTGGTTGGATTCTTAATTACTACTATCACTTAAAAATTCCTTATTCTATTCTCGCGCATGTTTTATATATTCTAGTTTACTTGTACTGTGTGAACGATTGTATGTGGGACATATTATTGTTTTCTCATGAGTATAGTGTAGATGTAGAATCACTATGGCGGGAAGAGGACATGGGAGAGGCAACATTAACATGACACAAGCAGAGCTGAATGCCCTTATCAATGACAGGATAGTAGAGGCTATCGCAGCTTTTCAAGCTGGTAACTTTACCTTGCTCTAAACTTTCCTCTATTCTCCAACGTTACGCTCTTTTATTCATTCGTGATTCCTTCGCTTTTACTCTCAGGACAACCTGGACATCACCCTCCAGCCTGCACCTACAAGTCCTTCATGGACTGCAAGCCTCATAATTTTGGTGGATCTGAAGGGGCTGTCGGACTACTGCGGTGGTTTGAGAAACTGGAATCTTGCTTTGCAATGTGTAACTGTCCACCAGCTGACAGGGTGAAGTACGCCACTGCTACTCTCGAGAACTTGGCATTAACCTGGTGGAACTCTCAAGTGCAGATGCTAGGTGTGGAAGTGGCTAACGCAACACCTTGGGCAGATTTTAAGGAACTGATGAAGGAGGAATACTGTCCTCGAGACGAAATCCAGAAGCTAGAAACTGAGTATCTCAATCTAAAGATGGTGGGATCGGAGATTGAGAAGTACACCACCAGATCGCATGAACTGGCAGCTATGTGCCCAAATTACTCCAACCCGCCCTACAAGAGGATTGAGCTGTATGTCAAGGGCTTGGTGCCCCAGATTAAGAGCATGGTCACTGCTGCTAATCTCAATACCATCCAGCAGGTTATTAGGATGGCTCATCAACTGACTGACCAGAAGGTGGAAGAGGGAGTGTTACCTCCTCGTGGCACCTCATCTTCTGGCACTACTGATAACAAGAGGAAATGGGAGAATGCATCTGGCAAACCCCCAGGAAATGGAAGTCAACAGCAGCAACAGAATAAGAAACATGACAGCCATGGTAGTAATAACAATCGCAACAACAACCAGGGAGGTTATCATGGAAACTTACCCAAGTGCAATAAGTGTTACAGGCATCACACTAGGGCATGTAACTACAACAAATGTGATCGCTGTGGTCGGATGGGACATCTGGCTAGGGAATGTAGGAGTAACCCTCGTGGAAACCAGCCAACAGCTCAGCAAGGGCAGCAGCAGGGCAATGGTAAGGGTTGTTTTCAGTGTGGAAGTGAGAATCATTTCAAGAAAGACTGTCCACAGCTGAATGGTCAGGGGAATGGTAATGGAAATGGCAACAACAGGGGCAACAACAACAATGGTGGTGGTAACAGGGCAGGAAACAACAACGCCACCAATGCTGGGAACAACAACAACGGGAACAACAATGGGGCTCGTGGTAGAGCATTCGTGATTGGCTCTGGGGAGGCTAGGACCGATAACAACGTCGTGACGGGTACGTGTTCCTTGAACGACACTCTTGCTTATGTTTTATATGATACTGGTGCGGACTATAGTTTTTTTTCATCAAAACTTAGTAAACAATTAGGGATGGTTCCTACTCTTCTAGATACCCCATACTCTATTGAACTGGCCGATGGGAAGCCTGTCGAGGTAACCCATATACATCGTGACTGTAAGCTCGAGTTGAACAAGCAATTGTTTGCCATCAACCTCTTACCTATCACCCTAGGTAGCTTTGATCTCGTGGTTGGCATGGACTGGTTGTCCAAGCAACACGCGGAAATTCTCTGTCAGGAGAAAATTGTTCGCATTCCTCTCCCAAGTGGAGAACTATTATCCATACAGGGTGATCGAGGTGGTGCCATGGTGGGCATCATCTCCTATATGAAGGCCAGAAGTGTATTTGCAAGGGCTGTCCGGCCATTTTGGCTAACATATCTGATACTCGAGCCGAAACCGAAACTAGAATTGAGGACATCCCAGTGGTCCGAGACTTCCAAGATGTCTTCCCAGAGGAACTACCTGGACTCCCACCCGTTCGTCAAGTGGAGTTTCAGATTGACCTTGCACCTGGAGCAGCGCTAGTTGCGCGCGCACCATACCGTTTGGCACCAGGGGAACTTCAAGAACTGTCTATCCAACTCCAAGAGCTATTGGATAGGGGTTTCATTAGACCCAGTTCTTCGCCATGGGGAGCTCCAGTTCTGTTTGTTAAGAAGAAAGATGGGAGCTTTCGTATGTGCATAGATTATCGGGAGTTGAACAAGGTAACGATTATGAACCGATATCCTTTGCCTCGTATTGATGATTTGTTCGACCAACTGCAAGGGTCGAGCTTCTACTCTAAGATTGATTTGAGTTCGGGGTATCATCAGCTGAGGTCCGAGAAGAGGATGTGGCGAAAACGGCGTTTCGAACCCGTTATGGACATTATGAGTTTTTGGTTATGCCATTTGGGCTAACTAATGCACCTGCGGTGTTCATGGATCTAATGAACCGTGTGTGCAAGCCTTACTTGGACAAATTCGTCATAGTGTTCATAGATGACATATTGATCTATTCCAAGAGCAGGGAGGAGCACGAGCAGCACTTGCAGTTAATCTTGGAACTACTGAGGGATGAGCAGCTGTATGCAAAGTTTTCTAAATGTGATTTTTGGATTCGGGAGGTCCAATTCCTTGGGCATGTGGTCAACGAGGCAGGAATACATGTGGACCCAGCCAAGATTGACGCTATCAAAAAGTGGGAGGCTCCTAGGACCCCTACTGAAGTGCGCCAATTTCTTGGTCTCGCGGGATATTATCGCAGGTTTATTGAGGAATTTTCTAAGATCGCTCAACCCCTCACCACCCTAACGCAGAAAGGTATAACGTATAAGTGGGGAGATGCCCAAGAAGCTGCCTTTCAGCTACTAAAGTCCAAACTTTGCAGTGCACCGATATTATCGTTGCTTGAGGATACAGAGGACTTTGTAGTATATTGTGATGCATCTATCCAAGGCTTAGGGTGCGTACTGATGCAACGTGATAAGGTAATTGCATATGCATCACGACAACTGAAGGTCCATGAGAAGAACTACCCCGCTCATGATTTGGAACTGGGAGCGGTAGTTTTCGCTCTCAAAATCTGGAGGCACTACCTCTATGGAACCAAGTGCACAATTTTCACTGACCACAAGAGCCTTCAGCATATATTTGACCAGAAGGTACTAAACATACGGCAACGTCGTTGGGTTGAACTTTTGAACGATTATGACTGTGCCATCAAGTATCATCCAGGGAAAGCTAACGTAGTAGTTGATGCCCTCAGTCGAAAGGAAACGAAACCCAAAAGAGTGCGAGCCTTACAACTCACCATTCACTCTAACCTTCCTGATAAGATACGTGAAGCCCAGGGTGAGGCATTGGAGGAAGAAAACATCGGGCTTGAGACCCTACATGGTGCAGATAAGCACTTAGAACTGAGAACAGACGGTCTGCAGTACTTCATGAATCGAGTCTGGATACCACGATTTGGGGATCTCAGACAACTGGTGCTCGATGAAGCACATACCTCTCGCTATTCGGTACATCCTGGTTCGGACAAGATGTATCAAGATCTTAAGACTCTGTAATGGTGGCCAAACATGAAAGCCGAGATAGCCACTTATGTTAGTAAGTGCTTGACTTGTGCGAAGGTTAAGATTGAATACCAAAAACCTTCAGGCCTACTTCAACAACCAGAGATTCCAATGTGGAAATGGGATGGAATTTCCATGGACTTCATTACAAAGCTTCCTAGAACGCCAACGGGCCAGAACATGATTTGGGTTATCGTGGACCGTTTAACCAAATCGGCCCACTTCCTGGCGATAAAAGAAACGGATTCGTTAGAAAAGCTGGCGAACCTATACATCAAGGAGATAGTCTCTAGGCATGGGGTGCCTACTTCCATTATATCTGATCGCGATGGGCGATTCACTTCTCGTTTCTGGACTACCCTCCAAGATGCTTTAGGAACTCGTCTTGATATGAGCACAGCCTATCACCCACAGACGGATGGACAAAGTGAACGCACCATCCAAACATTAGAGGATCTGCTACGAGCATGTGTGGTCGACTTTGGTAATAACTGGGATAAGCACTTGCCCTTAATCGAATTCTCTTACAACAACAGTTACCACACTTCGATACAGTGTGCGCCTTTCGAGGCACTTTACGGGCGCAAGTGTAGGTCTCCTATTTGTTGGACTGAGGTTGGGGATAGCCAACTAACAGGTCCCGAACTCGTGCACGAAACTTCTGAGAAGATAGTGCAAATTAGAAACCGGATGGCTGCTGCTCGGGACCGACAGAAAAGTTATGCTGACAAACGCCGAAAACCTTTGGAGTTCCAGGTTGGGGACAAGGTTTTGTTAAAGGTGTCACCGTGGAAAGGAGTGATACGCTTTGGGAAACGAGGGAAGTTAAATCCCAGATATGTCGGGCCTTTCGAGATCGTTAAAAGGATTGGTCCAGTAGCTTACCAGCTAAATCTACCAGATGAACTCAGTGCAGTACACAATGTATTCCACGTCTCAAACTTGAAGAAATGCTTATCTGATACAACACTGGTAGTACCACTGGAGGAGATCCAGGTGGATGATTAGCTGCGGTTCGTGGAAGAACCAGTGGAGATTCTTGAGCAGGGCGTCAAGAAACTCAGACAAAGCACTATACCTATTGTTAAGGTACGGTGGAATTCCCGTCTAGGACCGGAATACATGTGGGAGCGCAAAGATCAGATGCGGCTCAAATACCCACACCTCTTTACTGAACCTGAAATCGTACATAGATCCAACGCGGAACATAAAGCAGCTCTTTCAAAGTGAATTTCGGGGCGAAATTCCTTTCAACTTGGGGATGATGTGACATCCGGGAACCAAGCACACACTTCTATAGCTGGCTTTACTGTTTACTTGCTGAATTTCGGGACGAAATTCTTTTCAACTTGGGGATGATGTGACACCCCGCATTTTCAGGTTAAATACTTTTACTGAACTCTAGTTAACTTACATGTTCATACATGGCTAGATACTTAACTAGGGTTAGTTAAGTAGGTTTAACATATGTTAGAAGATGCTAACATATGTTATAAGTAGGAAAATCCTTGTTAAACACACACATGAGTCCTGTATCCCAAACGTTGGTGAATTATGTGACATACATAGCAATAATATATACAAGTGAATTATGGTGAACATGAAGTACGTGCTTATGTGAATTACATGTTTTTGTGAATGATCGCCTAACTGAAAGGTAATGCGTAGATTATGCAAATTACGTGCACAACATGAATAATATGCTATGTAATAATAAAAACAATGGTTTTTATACAATTTAGAATGGTTAATAATATTGGGTCCGGTATTGGGCTAGAACATGGTTAACGGGTCAAGTTAATGGACTAGAAGGGCCCTAATACCAATTGCTTGGGGAACAAGCAAAGCCCTTTTATAATTAGGAGGCAAGGAAAAAGATAAAAACCCTATCCCTTGCCCCCTTTGCGCCGTGCGAAACCCCCACCCCCTCTCTCTTTGTTTTCAAGCAATCAAGTAATCTTTCACTAATCAAGCTAGTTCAGGTTTGATTTCAAGGCTCTAGGGAGTTTAATCTTTCGCAAGGTATACGTTCTTACGATTCTTGATGAATTATAATGATTGAAAAACTTTAAAAACCCTAAAAATAATATATATAGAATCGCATGTATGTATGTATAGGAGTTCTTGAATGTTCTTGATGATTTGATGATGATGATGATTGTTATTAGCAGCCATGATTAGGGTTTTTCACATGATAATATATGTGTTTTGCTATGATTAATATGGTGTTTAATCAGTACTATAGGTGTTATACATGTATTAGGGATGTTTATGAAGAATTAGGGTTTGTAGATTACTTGGGATGCAAGTTTAAGATTCTGACAGATTCGGTTGAACGTTTTGTAGGGGCTGTAATGGGTTGGTAAATCGATTGTTTTGACGATTTCTTTGCATGATTGTAATGTACAAGGTCTTAGCTTTTCATAATGGGCAAAACCATCGATTTTGGACACCGTATGAGTCGTTTTTGGAATTTTAATTGATTAGGGGTCATATCAGATTTTCGGATTTGTAAATTGGGCTAACTTTAAATGGTCATAACTTGAGATTTACAAGGAGTTAGGTTATGAAATTTTTACAGTAGGTCAATACTGGAAAAATAGAGTTTTTCCAAGTGGATTCATCTCGTTTGGATGAATAAACAATTTTAAGAATTTTCCTACTAAACTGACCTGTTGAGGAAATTTTCTGGACATAGCTGTGTTGTACGAATTTTTATAATTTTTGTGTTTGGAATTAAGACAAAACAAAAATAGGTATTGTCGAGTGAATCTCAAATAAAATTCAGTAAAAATTTGGGACTCTAATTCATTCGTTAAGTATTTTAAATAAATTGTTTTTCATAGCGCACAATCTGTCCTAAAAACACAGATTGTGTACGGGGTCTTTAAGTGACTATTTGGAGTTCTATGTGGTATGTAATTGACATGTACTTGTGTGGAAACTTGTATGAGATGTATTTGATGCATTAAACTGATAATAATTGCTATGATCACCAACGGGATACGTAGGACATACTTGAGCATGTAGAGTCATTAGGTGTCACTACACGGTTTTGAACTTTTAAAAGTCTTGAATAAACGAGTTACATGGTGTGTTGGTTACGCACGTATACTCACCTAGTGACATTTGTAATAGGGAGTCGGTAGCACGTTACTATTCGTGGAATTTGGATTTTCACTTGCGACCTAAGGTGAGTTTCACTACTCTTTTTCTCAAAAGCATGCGTCTCAGGTATGAGACACTTTACTTAACATTTTATAGTCCGGTTCGGGACTACTCACACATCCCGGGGTTGGGATGCCATGGATCCTTATGAGGGTCGGTCACTTTGCTAATTCGCAATTGTGTCCTTGATAAACTAAACCATTTCTATCATTTGTAAGTCCTCACGTACCGAATGAGTTGCCAGGGTTGGCAAGCGGGTTATTAGTTGATAGCGCTATTAGGTTTTACAAACCTCACACCGGCTCGGGGAGCGCGGGCGTGAACTATAACTTAACGAAACATTATCATTGTGGATAGACAATGATGTCAGGCATACGGCACACTTATGTGGCTACACGTACATAGCAGTTCGGTATATTCGGTTAGTTATCATGAATGGGTTAGCTACCCTTGGCATGCAATGAATTAGTGGTTACACGGTGCGGGGCACCAACATAACTTACTTACTTACGTGGTTTTGAAAACCAGCGCTTTTACATATCAAATTACTTTACTTTGTGAACTCACCAACTTTATCTTGACACACGATAGCATGCTTTTGCAGGTCCCTAGGTACGGAGCACGATAGGACATGCATCATTGTGTCATGGGCTGTGAACATTATTTAAACTTATACTTTACTTTACATTTAACGGTTTTATTTTGGGCGCGTTGTTTTGCGCATGAACTTAAATGGTTATGTTTGAATTACGCTTCCGCAATTTAACTGAACTTTTTGGTAAACATTAAACATGATTTTCAAATACGAACTAAATGGTTTGGGCATTTAGAGTCGTTCTTATGACTTATGGCTATGGGATCCTGGTATGTCACGCGCCTCGCGGTATAAACCCCGCAGTGGAAATTTGAGGGTGTGAAAGTATTCGTATAGAAAATTTTGGAAATATATGGTATCGACCCCCCGAAACCAGTGACTTCCGACCCCCGTGACTTCTGACCCCCCGAACCTTCGGGTCAAGCTTCGCCACTGTCGATAAATGAAGCTTGGCTTGAGCTCTTTTAGTAAACAAACTTAAATAAGTGGTGAATATTATTAAATATTAAAAAAACTAATATTATACTAAGGCTCGACGAACCTAACAAGCTTCACATGCCATGTTTGACTCAGGCTTGATTAATAGACGAACTTTGTTTTAGGCTCAAGCTCGGCTCGGGCTCGATAAGGCTCGACTTGTTTGGACACCTAATCATATATATATATATATATATAGGGTCATGATCCTGTACAAAGTGTTTTTTGTGTAAGAAGTGTGAGAAGGTGTTTTAGCCATTAGATCATTTTAATCTATGGTGTGAATTAATTGAGTAGCATTTTGGTAGTTAGTGTTATATTATTAATAATAAATTAAATGGCTGAGGGGTATTAAGGTAAAATCCTCACTCACATTTAATTGAGATGCCTTAAAAGATGGAAACATATTCAATTCTCATCAATATCGTTCCTCTCTCTCTCTCTCTCTCTAACGATTTCTTTCCCTCTCTATCTCACGGTAACCAGAAATTGAGCATATATTTTTTTCATGAGAAAAATTATATCTACATATTGGATGGGGTATTTAGTGAATTTTGGTTGAAATTGGATTCTTTGGTGTGTTTCCATGAGAAAGACACGTCAAAAGGCAACAATATGTTTTGTTGTTTACAAGAATTACACATTTTCATGTGTCCGAATCTAATTTCCTTGCCAACTACCTTTTCAACACTGAAGATTTTGATATTAGAAGATTGTGGGGGTATGAAACACCTTGGCTGTTGAATATAAAACACCCTATCATTTATGTTCCATGTTGGTATGTTTTTGCGTTGTTGGATATAAAACACATTGGTTGTTAATATAAAACACAATATCATTTATTATCCATGTTGGTATGTTTCAACATAAAACACCATGTTATGTAATTTGTATACGAATATAAAACACATTTGAATTTTTACTCAGCGTTTATTTGGGTTGTTAACAAATGATGTGTTTTATGTTGAATGTTCTTAACAAAAAATGATTTAGTATAAAACACAACGTGTTTTGCGTTTTATTTCTTAACATGAATATAAAACACACTAGTATGAGATTTAGAGAATTGTTGTAAATGAAAGATGAATGACAAAACGTGCAGGGAATATTTTATAACAATTCAAGATTATTCTTTTACATTCAAAACAATATTCTCGCAATGATAGCGAAGAGCAAGAGGTAGCGAAGAGCCAGGAAGCTCCCAGGGAACACCAGGGCCACAAAAACAGAGGACGCTCGGAAAGGCACCCATATTCTCGCAATGATACCCGGGAGGATCGGAGGGACGACAGGCGAAGGTCTGAAAGGTCACAAGATACTTTTGTAGGGAAGGGAGAGGGCTCGTCTAGACCTAAATTCGAGTACCTGGATCTAACAAAGACACCACTCCAGATACTGGAGTCTGAAGACCTGAAGGTTAATACCCCTCGCCCGATGAAAGACTCACCGTCCCAGGACAAATCCAAATATTGTGCTTATCACAAAGGAAACAGCCACGAGACAAACGACTGTTTTCAGCTGAAGAAGCAGATTGAGTACTTCGTCAGGACAGGAAAGCTAGCCCACCTAGTAAGAGATATCAAGCCGGGCCCGTCTTCGGCCGGGACAGACAAAGCCGCGGGGAAAAGGCCATGGGAAATAAACATGGTTAGATTCGAAACAAGGAATGATCGAAAGAGATCGTTTGAAAAAATCAAGCCGTGGATGGAAGCAACCATAACCATCCCACCTCATTATCGGATGTTAAGCATGGAAGCTTTAGTTATCTCAGCGGCAGTCGGCGACTACAGCATGAGAAGAATCCTCGTAGACACGGGAAGCTCGGAGGATATTATATACGAACCATGCTTCCGGCGCATGCGCCCGGAGGACCAGAGGATGCTTGAGCCTGCCAGAGGACCTGTCCGAGGGTTCACTGGAGAGAGCATCGAACCTTTGGGGCAACTAACGTTCCCCGTCACGATAGGGGACGGACGGAAGGAACGGACCGTGTTAGTAACTTTCCTGGTCATCCCGGCTAACTCCCAGTACAATGTGATCATGGGGCGGTATACTCTGGGGAAAATAGACGCGTTGGTTTCTACGGCCAGAGGTTTCATGACATTTCCCACTCCTCAGGGGGTAGTGACAGTATCCGGAGATAAAGCCTGTGCAACAACAGATTGCAAATCATTCCGCCAAGCACCCACGGGATTAGTCGGACCGGAAAGGTGGGTATTGAACACAGAATACCCGGAGCAAACAGTAATGATAGGGGATACCCTATCCGCAGCTGCACGCGAAAAGCTCAAGCAGGTACTGAGAAACAATATAGACATATTTGCTTTCAAGCATGCAGACATGACAGGTATAGCAAGATCAAGGGCGGAACATAGGCTGTCCACCTATCCATCCATTAAACCTGTCACACAAAAAAGACGGAGCATGGCTCCTGAAAGAAGAGCGGCAGTGGTCCAGGAGGTGAAAAAGCTAGAGGAAGCAGGAATTCTGAGGAAGACGAGATACCATACTTGGGTGGCGAACCCGGTTATGGTCAAAAAAACATGATGGAACGTGGAGGATGTGCGTAGATTATAAAGATCTGAACAAAGCATGTCCGAAGGACGCATATCCACTACCAGAAATAGACCTCAAGGTGGACGCAGTAGCACCGTATAAGTTCAAGTGCTTTTTGGACGCGTACAAAGGTTACCACCAAATTAAAATGGCACGAGAAGACGAGGAAAAAACGGCGTTCCACACTGACGCCGGTATATATTGCTACACGAAGATGCCTTTTGGGCTGAAGAATGCAGGAGCCACATACCAGAGGCTGATGGATCAAGCGTTTGAAACACAAATCGGTCGCAATCTGGAGGTTTATGTTGACGACCTCGTCATCAAAAGTTCCACCGAGGAAAAGATCATGGCCGATATCGAGGAAACCTTCAAGACGCTACGAGAGTACAATATCAAGCTCAACCCGGGGAAATGCTCTTTTGGGATGGAGGAAGGGAAATTCCTCGGGGTGGTGGTCACAAAAGACGGGTTCCGGGTAAATCCCGAGAAGATCACGGCTATAACCAGCATGCCGTCCCCTAAAACGCTGAAAGAAGCCCAGACGTTGAATGGGAGGTTAGCTGCCATTAACCGATTTCTAGCAAGACACGCGGAAAGATCCCTTCCCTTCATATCAACCCTAAAAGCAAGAATAGGTTCAGATGGACGGAGGAAGCGGAAAAAGCGTTTCAGGAAATGAAGGTATTTGTCAGCAACCTACCGGCCCTCACAGCCTCGAGACCCGACGAAACATTAAAGATGTACCTAGCAGCCGGACACCATGCGGTCAGTGCGGTCCTTTTGGTGGAACGGGAGAAAATTCAGACACCAGTGTACTACATCAGCCGGGTCCTCTCGGATCCTGAAGGAAGATACCCCACGTTGGAAAAACTGGTCCTGGCCCTGGTTCACGCATCCCGGCGCCTATGTCGGTACTTCCAGGGGCACAAGATCGAGGTCCTGACCGGCTATCCTTTGGCACAGGTTCTAAACCGGCCCGAGGTTTCAGGAAGGCTGGCAAAATGGGCTATTTAACTAGGGGCCCATGGTATCTCATTTAAAAAGAAAACAGCCATCAAGGGGCAGGTAATCGCGGATTTCATGGCGGAAATCCCGGAAGGAGAAGAGGTGCAGGTACCAAAAGACAGCAGCGCGACCGCGACGGATGATAACGACCTAGCATGGCAATTGTACACTGATGGGTCATCTAACAGCAAAGGATCAGGCGCCGGACTCGTGTTGGTTAACCCGGAAGGTGCGAGATCCTTACACGCACTGCGATTCGAGTTCGATTGCTCGAACAATCAATCAGAATACGAAGCACTCCTGGCCGGCATGCGGTTAGCGTTATCAATGGGGGCCAAGAAGGTGGATGCCCACGTTGATTCGTTGTTAGTAAACAACCAAGTGAACGAATCATATGAAGCTAAGGATGAGATCATGGCAAAGTACTTAAAAATGACAAAAGAATTGATGGCAAAATTTGAAAAAGTGACGTTAACTCATGTACGGCGGCACAAGAATGACATTGCAGACGCCCTCAGTAAACTGGCATCCTCGGGGACGGAAGAAAACGTCCACATTGAAACCTTGCAACAGCCGGCAACCCGGGAAGCAGAAGTGCATACCGTTCACGTGCAGGAAACATCGTGGATGACACCAATCCAGGAGTACTTAGAAAGTGGAATTCTCCCGGAAAACAAGGGAGAAGCAATGAAGGTGCGTACCAAGGCCTTACAGTACAAGACGCACGGGGGAGTGCTATACAGAAAATCATACTTAGGACCGGCATTGCGGTGTGTAACCCCGTCCGAGGCAAGGTTCCTGATACAGGACATCCACGCAGGGATATGTGGCATACATGCCGGCCCTCGGGCGGTGGTTGCCAAAATAACCAATGCAGGATATTTCTGGCCAGGAATGCACAACATGGCAGTAGAAGAGTTACAAAAATGCATCAGTTGCCAGAAGTACGCACCACAAACAATACGGCCCAAAAACAACTTAATTCCAGTCACGGCTGCCTGGCCATTCCAGAAGTGGGGGGTCGACTTGGTGGGGCCTTTCCCTTTAGCCCCAGGGAAGTTGAAATTCTTGGTGGTTGCGGTAGACTATTTCACCAAGTGGGTGGAAGCAAAGCCACTGGCAAAGATCGAGGCTGCAAACATCAAAAAATTCTTATGGGAGCATATAGTATGCCGTTTCGGTGTCCCGTTATACCTTGTAAGCGATAATGGAACACAGTTCACGGACAGGACAGTCAAAGAGTGGTGTAAAGAACTACACATCCAGCAGGTCTTTACTTCTGTTGCACACCCACAAGGAAATGGCCAGGTAGAAAGAGCAAACAGGAGTCTCCTGGATGGTCTAAAGAAAAGATTGGACGCGGAAGGAAAGTCCTGGGTGGAGCAACTGCCTCACGTGTTATGGGCTCATAGAACAATGCCAAAGACAAGTAACGGAGAAACACCTTTTAGCCTAACGTATGGCTCAGAAGCAATGATCCCAGCGGAGATCGGGATCCCTTCCCTAAGAAGAAATAGAAACGAAGAGGCTAACGAGGGACTGATCCGGCAAAACTTGGAGATCCTAGAAGAGCGCCGGGAGACAGCATGCATCAATGAAGCACGATACAAGCGGCTCTTGGAAAAGTACTATAACAAGCGGGTACAGGAAAAAACATTCAAAATCGGAGAATTAGTAATGAGAGATAACGAGGCAAGCAGGTCCGAGACACAAGGGAAGTTGGGACCTAACTGGGAAGGTCCGTACCAGATAGCAGAAGTGCTGGGAAAGGGAGCATATTCTCTGAAGTAGTTAAACGGGGAACCAATCCCCCGGACATGGAACGCAGCACAGCTAAAAAAATGTTATGTCTAAACAGATACAGACAATGTACAAGAAACTTGTGTTTCATGACAAAACACACTCTATGTAAACACCATCATAATCACGGAACACCGTGTTAATAAAACGCCTTTTACGGCATACATTAGTTACATATTCTTTTTTACATCCAACTATGATATTCAAAAAGTCATAAGCATGACATTGACAAAGATAGGGGGCAGGACAAAAATCCACATGCCACTTCCCTACAAAAAAGTTAAAACACAAAAATAGCCTCACAGGCACACATAATCTTCAAAGCCTACCATCCAGGATAGCTAACACCTCCCAAGGGGAGTACAGCAACTCCTCCTCCTGAAAAGGCTGGGGAACTGGAAGGTCAGGAAAGTCTTCAACGTCTTCAACAAGAAGATCTCCATGGTCATTAGCACGACCGTCATCGCCTACCAAAATGACAGGACCTGCAGGAACAGGAGCCTCCGGCACATGAACAACCCCCTCCGGGTCAGGAACTTCAGGGATCTCCCCAGCCACATCAAGATCATGAACAGGCAGGGGAGCTTGGTCATTCTCGCCATCCACGTCAAAAAATAACTTCCGTGGACCACGAGAATATACCTTCCCATATCTACGAGCTGGAACATAGTCAGCATACCTAATATTAAACCCCTCAATGGCAGCTACACGAGCATCCATCTCACGGGATTGTTGATACAACATCTAAAGAGCTTCGACAGCATCAAGCTCTCTTGATAACTGTGTAACAGAAACTGAACGGCGTGCCATGAAGAAGAAAAGAAGCAAGAAACAATTTTTTTCTTTTTGAACGAAAATGGTAAAAAAGGTGAACGGTTTGATAAGTCAAGGGACTTATATAGATCCTTTTTTTGGGAAGATC
Source organism: Ambrosia trifida (assembly GCA_028751855.1). Lineage (NCBI taxonomy): Eukaryota > Viridiplantae > Streptophyta > Magnoliopsida > Asterales > Asteraceae > Ambrosia > Ambrosia trifida. Next base: position 127,661,089 of record CM054128.1, on the reverse strand, counting down.
AAAAGATACGCTTTTAATGCAACTGACACAAATATCTGTGCAATAGTGCAAAAGGCGACTCGATTCGACAGATAATCATGACATGCAAAAGGTAATTAATAACCGTCACTTCGTTGTCAGCAAAAGTAATGATATCCATGACAAGTGGCACACACACACACACCACATATTCATAATACATATAACATACAAAATAATTATATTCAAACAAACAAAGATAGTTCTTTAGTCTTGACTAGGGGAAGAAGTTTCAACATCAGACGAACCTTTGACAAAAGGCTCGAGCAAAGTACGAAGAGAAGAAAACCCATCATCACCTACCTGGCTGCTCAGCTGGGATATGGGCTCTAGAGAATCACTGCTCAGTGCCTGCATAGAATCAGCAACCCGGGTCCCGACCTCCTTCTCCTGCTCAGTTGGAGGAGGCACCTTCTGACCAACAAGACCAAGACCGTTCCTATATGTGAGCCCGCCAAGATACCCGGATTCCATAGCAACCTCGTAAAAAGTGTTAATACGATCTTGGTAGGTTTGACTAGTCTGGATAAAATGCCAGGCAGCGGGTATACCCCGGGATATCAACCAGTCACGGTCATCCCGGGAACGATCCAGCTGAGATTGGAGAGAAATGGCAAGATTCTTGGCAGCTTCGGTGGCATCATCTACTTGATCAGCACGGTCATTAGATAAACTCAGCTGCCTTTGACACTCATTAAGCTTCTCAGCCATAGCATCCCTCTCTTCCTCGAGACGTTTGATCCGGGACTCGAAGGTACTGAGCTCGGTAGCCAAATGTTTACATCTCTCCATCTCTGCCTGGTTCCGAGCAATGAATTCCTTCTCAGTAGCAAGCTCTTTGGTCAACACATCAACCCGTCCTTCAAGACGAGAGATAATACCAGCCTGGGACTCATTGGCACGAAGAATTTCCAGTTTCTCCTCCATGTGCCCCGTAACCATACGAGCTTTATCCGCCTCAAGCTTCTCCATAGCAACCTGACGGGAGACCAACTGAACCTCAGCCTCGGACAATTGTTTGGCAAGCCTGTCATTCTGAGACAAAAGTGGTCCCTGTCTATCCTGAGCCTCTAGAAGGTGAGCAAGGTCTGATCGCCACCGGCGAAGGACTTCATATGACGCAGCAGTATAACTGGCACCAGCACCAAGAATGTTCTCGGCAAGTTGAGCATTATCCAAACCCTGCAAATAAGACCTTTCAGCAGGGGGGAAGGCATGCTCAGACCAATGACGAATGACCTCCGGATGGATAAGGCGGCTGGATTCAGCAATATGCCATTTAGGCACATAGCGGACATCTTTCAGGGACGGCCGCCAATTAATCCCGGGAGCGTAGACATTGCTTGGGATACCACCTGCACCATCAGACGGCGAACCATCGGTCCTAACACCACCAGGAAACTGGATAGGGTTCTTTTGTACATCTCGAAGGAGCTGGGAAAAACTCTGACCAGCAGGAAAACCAGAAGTCACAGATGGACCTGCAAAAGAGAATACCGGCTTCAAGGGAATAGAGACTGGAACAGTAGTAGAGGGCAGGGAAGATGCCACAGGAGTCACTGAAGCTGGGACCAACGTAGACAACGGAACAGAAGTGACAGCAACAGCAGATGCTGGAACAGCGCTACTTTGAACACACGAGGAAACTGCAATAACCTCCTCAGAGCTACTCTCAGCAATAGGAATAACCTTGGAAACTTCAGATGTAGAAGCCCCCCGGAAGCAGAAGCAGAGGTGCCAACAGAAATCCTCTCACCTGCATAGAATGACTGAATTCAAGGAAGGAACTGGCAATACAAAGGCAACAAAAACAAATAAAACATGTTTACCAAGAGACTTTTGCTTCATCTCCAATAGCTGCTGCCGCTTGGCCAAAAGGGCTTCAGCATCCAAGGCCGCTGTGGCTTTCCTTTTCTTAGATTTGTCCTTCTTCTTCTCCACACTTCCCTCACCTTGAGGAGGAGCAACATTAATGGGATCAGCATCAAGGGGATCAGGGATATCTTCATCAACACCTATAGGCACGGTCTCCACGGTGGATGCGGACCGGCCAACTATCTGCTCGGAAGCAGAAACAATTGGACCCGGGACAAGAAAATTAGAAATAGTCTGGCTAAGAACATCAAGCTCATCCGGACCCAGAGGACGGTCATATTCAATCAATTGAGAAGAAACCTCCGCGTCCAGGACGTCAAAGTATTGCCAGGCTCCCTGATCTTCACGTTTGTACTCCGGGAATACAGTTTCATCCACCCATAGCCGGCTCATACCAACAGCAACCAAAGCCCGTTCCGGAATAAAAGTACATTCTGTGGGATTGTTTGTCAGGGCAAGATATAATGGATCTTTCTCATAAACAGAAGGAAGAGGGCACTCATCAGCCAACTTAGACTTAGCCTCTGGAAATCTAATCGGAGTAGGAATAGGAAAAACACGTTCGTAAATATAAAAGAATTTCTTCCTCCAATCCTTATCCCGAACACTCTGAGGAAAGTTTTCAATACAGGGCAAAGATCCAGGACGACGATCAAAAGTAAAGTATTCTCCTTTGAATTTCAATACATACAACACACGGAAAATCTCCAAATGGGGTGCCCTACCCAAACCTAGGGCACAAAATTCAAAATGACGAATTTTAATTAAACCTAGGGGATGCAATTGGGAGGGGTTTACCTTATAATACGACAGGATAGCAAGAAGGAAATTGGTAACCGGCAAACGAAAGTGAGAAAAAGTAAAAAACTCGCCGTACAAAGTGATTTTCCCCTCCTTGAGTGGAAAGGCCCGATCATCCTTACCAGGAAGCACGGGCCCCCATTCCAACGGAACCTGGTAATCACTGAGGAAAGAGGAGAAAGATGGCCAGTGGCAAGGAATGTCGGATACACTTGTAGCAACCCGTGAAGTACTTGCTTTAGGAGCCATAGTAGGATCAACAAAGTAACGAGAGAAAAATGAAAGGAATAACCGCTCAATTGATGAAGGAAATAACGATTGGGTAAAGTTGAGGGAAGTTTAAAATTCAAATATAAAGAAACGCCACATGTCAACTCCCTACACACGTAAAACCTATTAAATAGAGGATTGATGTGACGGTTATAGCCATGATTACATCACCACTATATCGGGAATACAAAACAAACCCAAAACTTTTTTTATTTTTAAGTCTAGTAACAATCACACGTTCTTATCACTAGACTGGGGGGACATGACGAGGTATGGCCCAGACGAACCTGGCCCAAACCTCAAAACCATAAGCCCAAACAATAGAAAGCCCACCGATTCTACAAAGTCAAACCGGTCAGCACAGGTCAAACGTAATAAATAAGGAGCTGGTCAAAAGGCTAAATCAGCGAGGAAACAATCATGCAAGGATTGTCTCCCCTCGATAGGTAAAAGAACAACTATAAAAGGAGTGGTAAAGGTAAAGGAAGAACATACAATCTCTACACTCAACTCACATAAATATTATCTCTTAAACAGAGCAGATACTTATTCTCACGCCGGAGGGTGGTCACAGGATTACCCCCAATCCTGTGGCGAGTCCTAACGATGTTCTGTTTTGCAGGCTTCGTACCCATTGTTTTGTGACGAGTTGGAAGGAATTCCCTTTTCTGTATCAGATAGAAGATTCAGAGCACCCCAACCAGGTTCTTACTTCTTCAGTTTATACATGTCTAAACTGTTTCATTTACACATGTGTAAAAAGTTAATTTGAAAGTGTTTTTCCAGGAAAAGATATATTATTTGGAAAGAAAATTCATTTATTAATGTTGTATTTTGATTATAATGAGGTTTGTATTAAAAAAAATTGATTTTGATTGATTTTTTTACTTGTTCTCACGGTTCTCACGATATTTAGTGTTCTCAGGATAACCTTCTCCTATATATATATATATATATATATATATATATATATAGGTAAAGTATATGGAGGAAACCCTCCTTATTTGGTAAACTCTGGAAACTTTGACTTCCCAACATTTTTTTTTTTTGAAAAAAATAGGGTATGTAATATACATTTTTTTAAGCATTTCGAGCCAAAAAAATCGAAAAAGCGCCGAACGGTTTTTTTTAAAAAAATAAAAAACGTCTACTGTTTACATATAGTTAACACATTGTTAACACCTGTTATTAGCGCTTAACATGTGTTAGTCAAAATTTTATTTTATTTTTTTAAAAAAAAATACTCGGCGCTTTTTTAATTTTTTTGGCCCAAAATGCTTAAAATCATGTATATTACTTGCCCTATTTTTTTCAAAAAAAAAAAATATTGGGAAGTCAGAGTTTCCAGAGTTTACCAAATAAGGAGGGTTTTCTCTATAACCATTCCCTATATATATATATATATATATATATATATATATATATATATATATATATATATATTAAATAAAAACCTTTTTTATTTTGAAAAACAGATGTGGATCAGACAGGGTGATGGGGATTTTCATATCGGGTATCTCTATGGGTGCAGTTTCTATGTGTCTTATCGATAAAGGTAACGTTTTTGTTATCTTACTCTCCTAGGTCCTGCTACGAGTGAGATCTTACTACACATGGTTCTTTGTCTGTTTGTTATATGTATGTGGACCGAGTTAGTTTAATCGTGAACCTCTAAAGCACTAGTTTATAATGTAAAGGTTGAAATGGTGATGGTTGAATTGCCGGTCTATATTAAATACATGTACTAGGTTGAACTAGAGGTGCACAAAAAAGTCGGCTCGGGAATTGAAACCAGTAAACCGACCCGACCTGACTCGAAACTGGTCAAAACCGGTTTCACATGAACCGGTACTAAAAATCTCAAACCGAAACCAAACCAAAAATCTGGCTAAAACCGATGCTAAAACCGGTCAAACGAACTCGAACCGGGATTGGTACATAAACGGGTACCGAACCGAAATTGGTATCACTAAAAACCGATTGAAACCGAAACCGGGTTAACAAAAAAAAAACATTTTTTTTTTGCCATAAACATAAATAAAACTTTTTTTTTGTATTAAAATTCAATTTTCTTCTTTAAAAAAACTCAAAGTTACTAAAAGTTAAATTTTATATAACTTATATGATTTTAAAAAGTGCGTATGTGAACCAAAATAGAACTGAAACCAGGTAAAAATCGATTTTTGACCAACCAAATCCGTACAGAACCGAACCGGTTTCAAGCCAAAGCGGTTTGACTTGAAACTGGTCAACGCCCAAACCTGTTTGGGTTTCTAAAAAAAAAGATGTGTGCACGAGCCATCATGGTGTTGGTTTTGTCTATTGTAAAGTTTAATTACGGATTAATCACTACAGGGAGATGGTGTTGTCGTGGCGTGAGCTTGAACCTCACAACTTTAATCTTTTTGTTTCTTTCACATTATTTATTAACATATCTAATCAAATTTTTGTTAAAAAAATTCATAGTTATATGAATTATGTTTCATTTAATTGTCATTTATTTGTCATGATTTTGGACATAAAATAATGTGACTCATTTTATAATATAAGTGATATTTTTTCTATTCGAAAAAAGTTCAAATATGATTTTTTATTAGAAATTTTGACCTAAGATTCTCCTCATAAGTTGTATCTATAAAATATGATATTTAAATGTCTTTTACTACACAAGATATTATAATGACAGATTCGTGTGATATAATTGACGATCTACAAGCCCAATTGGGCACAAGGCACGTATTCTTTTTTTTCCCTCTCTTTTTGGTGGCTAATTTTTTACTCTATTTACACCGTGTGTTATGATTGAGTAAGCGGGGGCGCGAGCCACCTAAGTAGCCACATGGCTCCCGAACATCATAACAACGTGGGGTGAATGGAGGCGTGAGCGAGTCAAGGTGAGCATGCTCGCCGGGCTTTATCCAAGAGTTTGTCTTGGATTTTGAGGGAAACACGAGCGAACTCACTTGGACCACAATAGGGTCAAGTGAGTTCTGTTGGAAATGGTGTCCAAATATCGAAATAATACGCTATCAAAGTATGATCCAAAGAGTTACACTTTGGACTGGGAATATATAAATAATATTTAATTGTTAAATATTATTAATCACAAGTAACTTCGATTAAAAAATAAATATTTAGCGAAATATTTATCAAATAGATATTTACGAATAATCAAGGTTGATTGTTTAAAGAAACAATTGATTGGAAGTGGAATGATTAATCGGACTGATTAATCAAATCGTTTAATGTGTTGGACGCTGTTATAATTATTGGAGAATAATTATTACGGCATTATCGAATAATCGTTGTTCAATAACTAATGCTAATTGATAATTGTCGGGACACGATAATTATAGACTGGTTTTGTTTTTTTGTTTTTTTTTTTTTTTTGTAAAGTAAATTTCATTCAAAACACACCACAAGCGGTCCTCAAAACGAGGACCCCCGGGCAACACCAATTACATCAAATCCAAAGGTAGTTACACCATTTTTTCTAATCGAAATTTTTAATCTAGTTCTATGTCGAACCCAAAAAAAAAACGACGTCGATTTGATATTTTTCACAATTTCTATCGGTCTTCGGGACTTGTTTGTGAAAATACGAGCATTCCTTTCATTCCACATCATCCAAAGGGTTGTATAAAGTATACGAATCGGCAGCTTTCACAATGTCTACCACATCAAACGCGAAAAACGGGGCCAAACGACACCAACTATGAATTCTGTTCCAAATCTCCATAGAAAAAACACATCCGGTGAATAAATGAAGCGTTGTTTCTTGACCCGTTTAACAATAAACACACTCATCCTGCTGAAAAATCACCCCGCGTTTAGCTAACTCCACCCGGGTTGGAAGACGATCCCAGATAGCTCTCCAAACCAAGACTTTGCACTTAATCGGAACCCAACATTTCCACTTAACAATCGGCAAACCTGGTTGCACACACTACTAGAAAAATAGGCTATTGTCACCAAAAATTGCTACCTAGAAAAATGGTAGCAAATTTTGCAACTGATTTTACACCAAAATATGTATTATAAGATAAGGTAACTAATCGATTGCAAATTTTGACACCGTTTATTTTTTGTGGTAAATTCGTGAGAAAAATAATAAGAAAGAATTAAAAAATAATAATTTATTAAAAAAACCAACAAACCTATTGAATTGTGACCACCTTGGCGGTAGCAAATTTATGGACCTATTTTTTTTAAAGCGTAATACATATATATGGTAACTAATTAGTGGTTAATTTTGAGACTAAATTGCTACCATATTAGCCACGATAAAAACTGGGCTATTGTTACCAAAAGTTGCTACCTAGAAAAATGGTAGCAAATTTAGTAATTGATTTACATCAAAATATGTATTATAAGATTAAGTTAACTAATTGATTGCAAATTTTGACACCGTTTATTTATTTATTTTTTTGTAAATTCGTGAGAAAAAGAATAAGAAAGAATTAAAAAATAACAATTTATAAAAAAAAAAAAAAAACAAACCTGTTGAATTGTGACCACCTTAGGGGTAGCAAATTTAGGGACATATTTTTTAAAGCGTGTATGTATATATATATATACTAGCTTTTATCCCGGGAGCGTCCCGAGGTTGAAAAATATAACAATTCTAATAATACTAATACTAATAGTAATAATTATTACTCTTGTAATTAAATAAATAAAAAATAACCTTGCTATAAGGTGACACCATGTGTTGCAGTGTTGCGCGATTCTTTCTCCTAGCTTCTCTTGATGAAGTATACCTATGCATCTTTAAAAGAGTAAAATTCCAATGAAAGCATGGCGATTGGGCTGAATTTCAACATCGTAGATAAGAACTTGGTTTTAAAAGAAAAAACATTATTAATGAATAACCTGAACACTTTGTGTTTTTTTTTCCTGTATGAACGAAACCCCACAAAAAAATAGTCGTTTTTTTCTCCGTTTTTTATATAGCACTATGGTACTCGTTGGAAAGATAATAAAACGCTCGTTAATTTGGTGTAAATGTTTTCTTTAAAAAATCTCGTATATAAAAGATATTAACGTTTAAAAATTATGGGAGGAAACATAAGAGAGAAAAATTTAAATTTGTTTTTAAATTTTTTTTATAAAATAACTCAATTTAAATTTAGTAGATTAGGTTTTATATTATTATTTTTTTTATTTGCCACATGGCATGACACATAACACACTCAAGGAGGAGAATGTCTCCTTGAATGCCATGTCATTAAAATGACTTTCTTAGGCCTTCATTGAATGACAACTCATCAATCTTCAATTCTTTTATTATAAGTTATATATATATATATATATATATATATGGTAGCTAATCAGTGGTAAATTTTGAGACTAAATTGTTGCCATATTAGCAACGAAAATTAACACTACGCCAAAATAGTCCTACAGCCACACTTTTTCTAAACCTGCCCTGCCACACTTTCAATTAAATGTGTGGCTAAAGGTCATTAATCACATTTTCAAACCTTCTAGCCTACCTTTAGCGACACATTTTAGTTATTCATATGACCATTGTACATCAGTTCAAAACTTTTAGCCACACTTTAGGAAAAAAAATGTGACATTTTGTAGCCACACTAGAAAAGTGTAGCCAAATTTGATCTATGGCCACAACATTTGTTTGATTTTTTATTCATGTGACAAAAACACATCTTTTGGAAACCTTTAGCCACACTTTACGAAAAAAAAAATGTGTCATTTAGTAGCCACACTTAATGAAAGAAACAAAACTAGTAACTATAATTATTTTATCGTCAATTAGATCCAATGATGGTCAATTGGATCCAATGATGGTCAGTTAGACCCAGTGAAGGTCATTTAGACCCAATGATGGTCAATGAGACCCGATGATGGTCAATTAGGCCCGTTGATGGTCAATTAGAACCAATGATCGTCAATTAGATCCAATGATGGTAATTTAGATCCAATGATGGTCAGTTAGATCCAATGATGGTCAATTAGAACCAATGATCGTCATTTAGATCCGTTGATGGTCAATTAGATCCAATGATGGTTAATTACACCACTAATGGTCAGTTGGATGTAGTGATGGTCAGTTAGGCCCAATGATGGTTAGTTAGATCCAATGATGGTCAGTTACACCCAATGATGACTAATTAGATCCAATGATGGTCGGTTAGGCCGAATGATGGTCAGGTAGATCCAACCATTGTCACTTAGACCTAATGATGGTCATTTAGACCTGATGATGGTCAATTAGAACGAATGATCGTTAATTAGATCCAATGACGGTCAATTAGATCCAATGATGGTTAATTAGAACCAATGACCGTCAATTAGATCCAATGATGGTTAATTAAACCAATGATCGCCAATTGGATCCAGTGAGGGTCAGTTAGGCCCAATGATGGTCAGTTAGATCCAATCATTGTCACTTAGAACCAATGATGGTCATTTAGACCCAATGATGGTGAATTAGACCCAATGATGGTCAATAGGCACAACGATGGTCAATTAGAACCAATGATCATCAATTAGATCCAATGATGGTTAATTAAACCAATAATGGTCAGTTGGATCCAATGATGGTCAATAAGGTCAATGATGGTTAGTTACATCAAACGATAGTCAGTTAGGCTCAATGATGATTAGGTAGACCTAGTAATTGTCACTTAGACCCAACAGTACAAAAAAATTGGGGTGTTTACCCACATAATTTACCAACACATGTAAATGTGTGGGTAATTGTTGATAATATATTTCCATATTGACTAATATTTAATATGTGTAGGTAATGCATATTAGCTACACTTTGGAGTTGGTACTCAAATATTAAATAGTTACACATGTTGTAAAAATTGGCTGTGTAGTAAATTATCTACACATATATAAAAAGCTAATATATGTGTAGGTAAATGATTATGTTTACCAACACATAATAATTTTAAATAAATACGTAGATAAACTAAGTAAATAAATTTTGTTTTATTTATTGAAAATGACGTGGCTAAATAATTATCTAAACATGTTAAAAACGTACAAACAAGCATAACGCCTTGCACAGTCTAGCCTTATAACTAAGGGTGCAGACGAGCCGATCCGAGCTCGAGCTTGTTTAGATTATGAAAACTCGAGCTTGACTCGTTTTATATTTATTTATTTATATTAAGTGTATATACTATTATATATATAATTTAGCTATTTGCATAATTTTATAAATAGTATTTATTATAATTTAAATGTATATTTAACATATTAATTAAAAATTACATATATAGTGAGCTCGTTAAGGCTCATGAACCGGCTCGAGTTTGATAATCGAAGCTTGGGCTCGAGCTCGTTTGCTAAACGAGCATGTTTTTAGGCTCGGGCTCGACTTGTTTCAAGTTTTTTTTTTTTTTTTTTGAGTTGAGTTCTAGTAGCTTGACTCGTTTGCACCCCTACCTATGTCTCTTTTAAGTTTTTTTTAGTTTCTCTTCTAAAATAATATATTTGATCTCTTCAATTAGTGGTTCCCCTCACATTTTTACTAAAAAATTTGAAACTTCCGTGTAAATTTCATTTCCCCCCAAATCCATGAGTTTTCCTCACAAAAGTAAAAGTTATCTTCATATCTTCACTCATTTGTTGTCTGTAACTGTGTTGTCCCTCCACCAAATCAACCATCTTATTCATTGAACCACCATCACACCCTCATGTTATGGTCAGGTAAGTTATTCAGTCATGGTATATAAATGTATTTCGATGTATGATTATCCTATTTCGAAGCCTTGATGGTAATTGATTATGAGTTTCTGGTATAAGTTCCGATTTGGGGTTAATGTTTAATAGTTGTGTAGCTTAAAACTAGAAGGTTTGAAGATGCACACCAACTGCTTGTTGAAATGCCCCAACAAAGATATAGAATTGTTCTAAGGTTTTATTGCAGTTGGTTGATAAATACAAGCCAGTTTTTTGTTCCTATTATTCTTATTGTGCTATGCGTTTGTTGCAGTCATGGATTTATATTACAGTAGAAAATTTATAATTTGGATATTTTGGATTTACAGCTAAAAATCAAAATGATAAAACCAGCATGGATAAGATCTAAGATATGGAAAAAAAATGGTTGACAATTGGAACACACCAGAGTGGAAAGCAAAGTCTTTAAGAAATAAAGAAATTAGACGTAAGGCAACCGGGGGCAAACATACCCTTGGATCACAAACCTATGTGACTGCGCAAAGAAAAGCGTTAAAAAATGTTAATCGCCCTCTTTTACCATATGTACCATGTCAATATTGTCATCTTTATTAACTTCTAAGTTTTACATTTGCAGGCTAAGATAATTGAGCGTGAACTGTCAGCTCATGAGATGTGGAAGCAGTCACATTGTAGGAAAGGAAGCGGACCATTAGATAAACATCTAAGTGGTAGCAGTTCGCTACTTTTGGATGTTGATTCAGAAAAGAAAATCTTGTGCGGGTTGACGATAGGGCAAAGGAAACCTGGGTAAGTTCAGTAATTAGTAAATCCAAACGTATTTAAAAAAATTGAAATTTGAATAATATAGTTACATGTTTAACCCAACAGGTTAAATATAATGGTTATGTTGTGGAGAAGTACGGAAATGAGCGTAGAGAACATCCCAAATTTGATGACGACTTGTGGTACCGAGCTTCCCGGGGGTAATAATAGAGGAAAAGTTTATGGGTTAGGTAATGTTAGAGACTCATATGTATATGACAAAGAAGACCCCGAGGAATGTTTATTCCTTTTTACCTTGATAGTAGTTTAAAATATATAAAAGAATTATTTGCTCTTTAACATAAGTGGAATCATATACATAAGTAATTTATAGTAAGATGTTAAAACTTTCTCATGATTTATGTTCGCCTTGATTCTTGTAAACATGAGGTAGATATGGAGATTGTGATGTAGATATGATAGATATGATATATATATATATATATATATATATATATATATATATATATAATTTCAACTTGAGCTTTGAATTATAGGTCAACAATAAGCATAGGCACCCGTTATTAGACAAAGCTTACTTGACCCGTTATTAGTTTTTGTTAATTCCGACTTCTTGATTTTATTCATTGTTTGTTTTGTAGATTGAAAAGTTGAATTTGGTTATCAAAGAACTTATTAAGGAAAAAGATGAAGATAAAGAAAGGTTCGAAGGAATAATTGCAGGCTTGGTTGCTGAAATAGAAAAATATAACAATGATAAAGAGGCTATGAACAATAGAATGAGACAAATTGAAGCTATGTTAACAGCTATAGGTCAAAAATGGGCTATAAACACTTAGACTGAATGTTTTGAAGTTTTTTTATAGATAATTTTAGTTATTTGATGTTTTATTTGGTGTTTCTATTAGAGTCTATTATATGATTTTAAAGTTGGAAAAACTGTAGCAAATTTGTTTTATATAATTTGAGATAATGTATTATTTGGCTGTTTTATATAATATAGTTTTTTTTTTTGAACTGTAATTAAATCAATAAAGAAAGAAAAAAAACTGTAGAAAAGCTAAATGGTAGCAAATTTTCAATGAAAGTGATGGTTAAATGGTAGCAAATTTACAATGAAAGTAGTAGCTAAATGGTTGCAAATTTTCAATGAAAGTGGTGGCTAAATGGTTGCAAATTTTCATTGAAAGTAGTGGTTAAATGGTAGCAAATTTTCAATGAGAGTGGTGGCAAAATGGTAGTAAATTCTCAATGAAAGCGGTGACTAAATGGTTGCAAACTAAATGGTACCAAAATGGTTACAAAAAAAGGTGTAAATTTTCAATAAAAATGGTGTCTAAATGGTGGCAATATCGGTGGCTAAATGGTACCAAAACGGTAGCAAATGACCTTACTAAAATATTTTAGGAGCGGTGGCAAATATTTTAACCGTTTTTGTGGTGACAAAAATATGGTAGCAAAATACAAAAGTGGTAGCTATTTGGTGACATTAGGGCAATAGAGACGTGTGTTTTTACTACCGCATTCTCGGTTGCAAAATGATGACTACAAAGCAATTGCTACCGTTATGTGACAAAAAATGTGGTGACAAAAGCCTAATTTTCTAGTAGTGACATTAGATACGTAAAGAAGCTGTTTCGCTGACCTAACCGTAAATAAACCAGCAGGATCAGCCTTCCAGCTCCAAATATCAAGACCCCCTTTCCACTAAAAATCATAAATAGCTTCAAGAAGATTATTATTTTAAGAGGTGATTATTATTTTAAGTATTAAATAATAATATGTTTATTATTTGATAATAAACATAATGTGTAGAGTTTGTTTATTTAATTAAACTAGTTGTATAAAATCACGCGTGTTGCGCGTTTTACAATCGAGATTTAGATGAGGTGTTAATCAATCAATGAATTATACAATCGAGATTCTATTTTGGTTGTAAACATTAAAAAAAATAAAAAAATCTACACATAAGGTAACACATTAAATTTGTAACGAAATTACATAAGATTATGTTATTTATATTAATAGTATATAATATAATAAATTTTTTTTAATAAAATAATATGAATAAAATAATAGTATATAATATATTAATTAGGGATGAGCATACAAGGCCGAATACCGATCCCGTCCCGTCCCGATACCGTACCGAACCGATACCAAACCGAGTGGTTTCGGGATCAGTATCGGTACCCATATTTATGGATTTTCGGTTTCGGTGTTATCGGTACGGGATCGGTATGGTATCGGTATTTTAAGGTAAAATTCCGATACCATACCGGTAACGTACCGGTACCGTACCGATACCGAACCGATACCGTACCGTTCGGTATCGGTATTGTCGGGATCGATATAATATATTAATAGTATATAATATAATATATTAATAGTATATAATATAATAAAGTTTTTAAATAAAATAATAATATAAATAAAATATTAATATTTTTACTATTCATTTTGTGATCACTATTCATTTAGTTTGATTATAAATATTATGTAATGTTAATTATAAACTTTGGTGGACTAAATAATTAATAGTTAATTATTATTTAGTAAGTCCTCTAGGAACAAGAAAAGGACTAGGGATCTGTTTGGTATGTGGTAATGAAATGGATGAAGGAATGGAATGAACAAGGTAATGGAATTGATCATTACCATTTCATGTCTTGTTTGTTTGTCACGTGGGATTGAAACAAAGTATTACTTTGTTTGACAAGCAGTAAAAGAGGAAGGAATAACCGATGGTGAGTGGCAATGATGGGTGGTGGTTAACGGTGGTGGTGATGGTGGGTGGTGATATGTGGTGGTGGTGGGTGGAGGTGATGGTGGCAGGAGGAGGTGGTGGTGGATGGCGGCGATGATGGTGTGTAACGGTGGTAGGTGGTTGCGGCAGCGACGGTGGCGGTGGTGGATGCTGGTGGTGGTGGATGGCGATGATGATAGGTGGTGGTTGATGGTGACGATGGTGGGTAGTGGGTCCCGACGACGGTGGTAGGTGGAGGTGGATGGCACTGGTGGTGGGTGGTGGCGGTGAAGGGTGGTGGTAGGTGGCGATGGTTGGTAGAGGCGACGGTGGTAGGAGGCGATGGCGACGGTGGGTGGAGGTGGATGGCGTCGGGGTAGGTGGGTGACATTTGTGGGTGGCTATGGCGGTGGCAGCGGTGGTAGGTGACGGCGACAGGTGGTGGTGGGTGCTAATGATAGTGATTGGTTGTGGTGGTGGGTAGTGGGTTTTTGTGTTGTTAATGAAGGGTGAAAGAGAGATTGAATGAAAAAAAACATGGGAGATGGATGTAATGGTTTTGAGGGAATGGAATACCTTGTGGAATGAGTGATTCCATTCCATTGACCTGTAACACCCCAACCGATGGCGGAAATATCGAGGTGTCACGTAAGAATGAGTATACAGTAGCACATGGTAATCAAATTTTAATTAAAATTAATTTAAAGTGCAATTATCCAAAAATGAAAATACATAATGAGTTTTAAATGGAATCTAATACATCAAAATAACCAAATAAGCATAAACTTCAGTTTGTCTTCTCATGCTAATACTCTAGTCTTCATGCATCATTATTTCCTGTTGAGTTGTAAAAATTGGGGGGGGGGGGGGTCAACTAGAAGTTGGTGAGAATACATAAGCCATGTCAAGCAAATAAGTTTAAGTATAAAAGTTTAGCAATTCATATGTCTATCGTAAGTTTAAGTCTACATGAATAAACATGAAATGTTGAATCAACATAATCAAACCTCCGACTAGTTTAGGTCCATCCCGTCATCCACGGTTCACCTTAATAATATGTTGGAACGATAACAATCACCCGCGCTCCCCATAAAAGATGGTCAACGAATCTAGGTGGGATTGTCAATCCAATAGATCTATTATTGAGTATCGCCGGCTTGGCCATAGCTAATGATTATGTATTGTTGAAACGAGTCTAACTGTTGTTGTTGTCTAAATCACGAGGCATTAAAGTTTACAACTAGACATGTATGTAGAATTGCTTAAGTGTAATGTTGCAAGTATAAAGAATTGCATAAACATGGTTACGTAAACTCACCTTAGCAAAGAATTAAGTCTCGAGAAAAGTATAAGTGTAGCCCCAAAGTTTGCCAAGTATTACCCTATGTATAAGGTAACAAGTAAGTCTAAGTCTATCTAGTCTACAAGTATATTCTAGGGTTTCGAATTGGGGATAAGTATTCGTTTGATTAATAGATAAAATGTTTAATAAATAAGAGAAATTTGATAAATAAATAAACAAAAGTCTTTTTGTAAATTTTAAATTAAAGATGATCACAATATAAAGTTTTAAGTATGAAAATAATTTTTAGCATACCTAACGCTACCTAGGGATTGAAAGGCAAAATATGATTATTATATAATCATCTTAAATGATCATTATATAATCATCTTAAATTATTAACTCTAGCCTTCTAATGTATTTAATGAAAAATCATAGCCACCATTGTTTTAACTAAGGAGTTAATCAACACAATAACCACCACAACCATAACCACCCACGATGCCACCTCCACCATCCACAACCGTCCTTCGCCGTCGTGACCACCTCCACTGTCGCCCTCCACCTCCATGCGCTACCCTTACCACGCACGACCCTCCTCTCTCTCTCGACAGTGACTCTCACACGCCACCCTTGGTGTGGATGTGAGTTATCACGTGGCCTCGAGTCGCGTGTCTTATCCCTCGGTGCCTCGTTTTCACATGCCTGGTCGTTTTGTGTTGATAGGGATCTACACGGGTGCTTTCTAGTGATTCGAAAATTTGGTGATTTGCTAACTAGCGTGGCGTTCGTGGATCCATCGTGTGATCTATTTGGTGTTTCTTCAAGGTAGTTTTCTAAACACCCTATTGTTGTGTTATGTTGTTTTTTTATTAGTATTTGGGTCACTGTGAATGGGATTGCGTTTTCGGTTAATAATATATATTGTTTTTGGTATAAAACGCTTCCGCTTTGTTTATAAATAATGGTTATTGATACTATTTGTGTTAAAATAATATATAATAGGATTTTATAATAAATCGGGTAAACGAGTTTGAGTCAATTTGGATCCGAACAGGTCACGCGATTCCTAACAACTTCAGCAAGGGCTTTATCAAGTGCCCAGTCAGCATCTAATCAGCATGAGATGACGCAATGACAGATGATGAATCCGGGTGATAATTTGAGCCACAACACACAGTGTTGTAATAATCCTCTTGTCTCAAGTTAGACTAGAACCCAACACTTCTTGGATGAGGGACATACACCTTTATCACTAGACCGTGATAGTGGTTGTCCAAGGCATATATTTGATTAAACCTTTGGGGTTTGTTAGATTAAAACAAACAAACTTGCAAGGAAACAAGAATATACGAGTAACGATTTAGTCAATCATCTATCAATGATCCAAGTACAAATCATAGCAAAATCATCAATAGATTGTTTCAAGAAAACAACCTTTAAAGTGTGATCTTATGAAAGAGCGAAGAAATACAAGCCAATGCGGTATTACGTCATTAAGTTTAGGTGAAACTCCATGCATGAATTCTATCGGTAATTACCGTCAGATTACCGCAATTTTATACAATTTAGGGGCTGTTTGGCAGGTGCTGAACCAGTAAGTGCTGAACCAGTAAGAGGTCTGAATGGGTAAGAGGCTCTGAACCAGTAAATGCTGAACCAGTAAACTGTTGTTTGGTTAAACATCTGAATAGATATGTAAAATGACTATTTTAGCCCCCACCCCACCCACCCCACCTCATCCACGTCTTTCTTTTTTCTTTCTTTATTACTTCACCCATGTGATTGTTATCCTATCTTTTCTCAAATCTCAATAATTCAACATTCAAAGGATCTCCTTTATCTTTTCTCACAACACACTGGCACACACCATCATCCTTTATCTTTTCACCTTTCTGACCTCTTATCATTTCCATTTTTTATACTTCAAATCAGAACCACCATTCAAGAACCAGGTTTATAAACCCCAAACTCAAGATCGGAAGACGGAAGGGAACTCCTATGTTGGGTTCGGCACTTACCGGAGGAGATGCACAGACGGAGGAGACGCACAGGCGGAGGAGGCGCTGCTGGGTGGAAGAGAGGGAAGAGGAGAGAGGGAGGAAGAGGAAGGCGGCGGGAGGTGGTGAGGAGAGGGGTGGGGTTGGTGGTCGGAACAGAGAGGAGGAAGGTTGGGGGTCGGAGCAGAAGGAGAGTAGAGGAGGGCGGCGGTGTTGGGTGGTGGCTGCAGCAAGGGGTGAAGGGGATGTTCAGAGGTGAGGGCAAATTATGTCCATTTTTTCATTCAGCATCATCACAGTGCTAAACCATTCAGTCTTAATGGTTCAGTTCAAAGGGGCAAGTTTTTGCAACCAAACACCACCTACCTCTGACCGAATCAGAGGTTACCTCTGAATGGAGCCATTCAGAGGTAAACAAACAGCCCCTTACATTATTTCCTTTCTTTTTTTCTTTTTCTTTTTTTTGGTTTTTGGCACTTGTCAGATTCGTCAAAGTTCTGTCAGGAATTATGGACGACTTCACCCATCGGTAATTCTCTAATGTATAGTAGTGAGATCATATAACTTGTCTATGTACTAGTAGGAAACCCGCGCGTTGCTGCGGGACGGTTAAGATAAATATATTTTTTTTAACAATGCACAAACGTAACCGTGTTAGCCCACCAAGCTGTAGGAAAAGTGTAAAAACGTAATTGTCTTTGAATGAGAGACGATGTATATGAAATTAATCCATTTCTCTTCATTGTTTAAACTTTGAAAAGAAACTATATTTTTTTTATATCCAACATATACGTTCTTATAACTTTTCATGTCATACTATGTAAATTGTCTAACCATATGTCCTTAACTTCCAACATCTAAGAGATGATGTTTACACATGACACTTAAGTATAAAAAAAGATTTCACTATATATGAAAATGAACTTCTTTGACCATCAAAATTCAGTCATCAGCACTGTTCTCAAAACCAAATATGAGCATAGATAATTTTTATTCCCAAATATTTCTATATAATTTTTCACAAATTTAGACCAAACCACCATATGGATACGTATTGTCAAGCATGAACTCAAAACCAAATATGAGCATAGAAACAAAACCAGAGTAGATAAAGCAAAACACAACCAGTCGATATCAGTATAAACAAGTAAACAGAGAAGTAAAGAAGTATCAACAAGACATTTATTTTAATAAACAAATCAAGTTTAACCTGGAAGATGAACTTGCAGATACAATCCACTTTCGGATTGTGTCGACGTTTTGCCAGATTCGTTACAACATAATTACTCTTTTTAGCATCCTCGGTCGCAACTTGTCGTTCTTATTAAATAATTCAAATAAAAAAAACCTTATCAACAGAAAATCAAAACGTATCGTACTACTTGGTGTTGTGTGTGTGTCACTTCGTACCACCATTAACTCTCTGCAAAGATAAAGATAAAGTAATTTGTTTCAGCAATTCTGATGATGAACAACACTGTATATTTATATAAACATATGCAATTTTAAAGAAAGAAAGAAAATGTAAAATTAATATTTGTTGAATATAATTATTTGAAGCTTATGGTCATACCACATCACATGATATTATATATAACAATTTGAATGGATTTTTGTGAGCAAATATAGAAACTTAATTATCTAGAAAATAAATCTTTATTTATCTTTACTATATGGTACAAGTATCTTAATGCATTGAAGGGTAATTTAGGGAAGATTTATATGACATTTGAGGGTTGAAGCACATGACTTTTCACATCCCATCTTAACTTTACCAAGTTGGACATTTTTGCCCATTGCTCACTCTTTATAATGTAGTAGAGATATCTATTACTAGTCTCTAACATGTCACTAATTTATTAAGAGTCATAACATCTACACTCATGGCCGGCCATGGTGGGGTGCGGGGAGGACTCCCGGTCCGAACCCAATTTCTAGTAGGACACATCCGGCCGGTCAAAATGGCGGATTTACATGTATTGGAGGGTTGGCAATAACCTTATTGAACCGGTTGGAAATGGTTCATATCTAATCTGTGCAAATTTACAGATCTGCCAAAAAATTTACAAGGTAAGGGTTTAATGAGGAAGACGATGGTAAATACTTAAATACTCAAATATGATGGGGGTATGTTAGTAAAGTTACGAATTTATGAGGGTTTTTTTTAAAGTGACTTTATGAGTATGAAAATAAGTCTATGTTGGTAAAACATGTGTCGTTGTCGGTCAAACCTGTAATTGAATTCTCAGTTACCCTAATTTTTTCATAATTAAAAATGATAAAAAAATGTCGTTCAAAACAAATGATAGAAAAAACCTTAAAACCAATAGTTTACTTTTACCACAATTTTTTTTTTACTTTTATTATTGTTAGCTTATTTCATTTGATTTTAAAAATATCTAGTTTATTATATTTGAATATAAAAGAATAATAAAGTTGTATAAAAAAAGGGGTGACGGCGCAGCTAGTTGCCCGCCTACCTACCATCCTAATTTACCATTATGAAAGTCAATATAAGAAAGTTGTATAAAAAAAATTATAAAAAAACCATAAAACTAATCATTTAGTGTTAGTCGATCCGTATTGTGCCCCCGTCAAAGGAAATTCTATATTCGCCACTACACTAAAGTAACTTAACTATTAGTCCATTAGTCAATAACTATAAAGCGTTATCCCACTTAAGTAAAAAAAAAATTGCAGATTGGCAATGATAGTTATCGAGAACAAAATGCTAGATAATATAAATTGTGAAGAGTTGATCAATCGATTTGATATTACTTTTCTAACCGTCGTTTAAAAAATAGTTTACGTTTCTTTATTTCGTTAACGCCTAAGACTAAGGGGCACATTTTTTTGTAACTCGTCCTGGGCACCTGAATTCTCAGGGACGACCCTGTCTACACTTGCAATAATACTATGTTTTTATCTCTACCTACTTTCATACAAGGGACCAAACATTATCCTCCTTACGTATACTATATTTGTGTGTTTTTTTTTTTTTTACTTTGCATCAATGACATATGCTTGAGAGAAACTTTTCATGCACACTAGAGGGATACTCCCTTATGAGGAGGTGTCATGGAAGAGGGAAAAAAAAAGACAAGAAAACCAACATAAGGGAATAATTGGATAACATGATCATGGCATTAAACTCTGATATAAGCATAGTAATAAGACCAATAGTGTAGGCCTCACCAGCGAGATCCAAAACCCCACTCAACTTAGACCCACATGCAGCAAAAAAAAAACACGGACTTTTTAGTTTTAGGTGGTTTAGAGAAGTTTTCATGATTTCTAGCCAGTTTAAGGAACTTGTTTTGAGATCAGGTGATCCGCTAGTTGAACTAGCGGATGTAATACATTTCTAAGAGTCCATGATGAGTTATCAAATATGTATTGACTTTTCAACATAAATGATGTAGTTAGTCCTAATTGGGGTTGAAGCGGATTAGAACTAGTATTTACTTGTTGGATCTGGATCAAACGAGTTAAATAAAAAAAGATATTATATAGTTAGTAGTGAATATTTAGGAATTGTAATATGTATTTAGGTATCGAAAATTGGTTAAATAAGTGAAAGAGAAAAAAAATGGAACACATGCCAGATATTTATATAGTAGATAGTTTATATATAATGGGCTGTGTCACTTGCTTGATTTCAATTAGTTCATTAGTTATATTGAGTTTACATGTTCTTATATTCCATTATTTAGTACTGAATGTTCCATTGCTAGAATGTTCATTAGTTAAAATCAAAGTAATTTTCCTAACGAAGTTAAAGTCAAATTTCTTGTATAGTTGTATTGCTTTCTGCTTGTCACTTGATTTTAACTTAACCAATATGGTGATCCTCTAGTGAATCTTCTTTTAATCTTACACAGAGCTGAGCATAAAACAGGAAGACACGGAAAACCTAAATAATCGGCTATGGGTCCATGCCCAAACCCGTCAATAGTATGCACAACCCACGAAACCCTATTAATTTTTTTTTTTTAAATTTGCTTTTCCCTATATATGCATGGTATCAGTGGCGAAGCTTGGTTTCAGAATCGGTGGGGGCTAGACTCAATTTTTTTCGATCGGTAGTGGCAAATCGGTGGGGGCCGAACTCAACCCGGACTTAATTTACCTATGAAAATCGCAAATTTATACCACTGCGCCAGAAAACAGGGGGGGCCAGGGCCACCCCTGGCCCTTCTTATCCTTCGCCACTGCATGGTATATTATGGCGAGTTGGCGACAGGAGTCCAATATCAATCACCGAGACTTGGGGACCTTCTAACGGTCTCCTCTTTATGTTTGTAACCACCCTCAGGTCTGTGACCAGAAGAACCAACATGAAGTTGTTTTCGAAGACCTAATCATCGGATTTGTTACAACAATGAAAATGGAGGTTGATTACCCTAAAAAAAACTTTTCTAAGATTTGCATTTAAACTTTGTCTGACTGGAGGTCATATAATCAATTTAAAGTGTTTAATAATCTTGATTTTAATTATCAAGTAAAAGATTTGAAGAAGCAAACCACGAATATAAATTTATAATTACCCAAGTTTCCATAATTATAACCACTTGCTTATGATCCTTAAAGTTATAATAAGGGTGTACACAACCCATTAGTGGACACCTAAGCACATGTCAAATCGTACGGGCTCTATGGATCATGCGGGTCATATAAATGGGCAAAAAAACGTGATACATGTCGTATGATTCATATCACTGTCACATCAGTCATTTCTTTGTCAGATCATACTTTTCATACATATTGTATGATGTGAACGATAGATCCTCTCATATCGATCATTTCACCATCTTGGCCCTCTCTTACAGTTCGTAACTCCGTATGATGTTTAGTAAACTTGATAGTGATGTACCGATATCATCCGCCTACAATATCACTTACCAAACCCCTATTATAGTCATCTCTTTTGGGGTCTATACGTACTACAAGTATAGTTTTACCAAAGTGAAACCATAGTTATGCTAACAATCACAACCGAACCAAACAAACACTTACAACGCTTCTTTGAGGCATTTCATCGAACACCTAACGTCCTATAATCTTTTTGGAAAAACATAATAAAAAAACCACACCAAATGAAATCTATGATAACTTATTCAATAATCCTTAATTCATACATGAAATCACTAATTAACTTTCTTCAATTGCTCTGGTTTTCCCGTTGGTTGTTTGGCCGTAGCTAATTTATAAATCACAAAAACCTTCAATAGAAAACATTTTTTTTTTTAAATTAGAGATCTAATCTAATTAATATATTAAAATCAAATGAATAATAATAATTAATAAAAAAATAAGGAAGTACCAATGCAAGGACATGAACTGCGATCAAGATTAGCGTCACGAACGTCGTTGCCTCCAGGATCCATGGCTGATCGGAGTTCTTGTGATGATTTGCCATTTTATTTGTATGATATTAGGATCGTGTGTCACGATTTGGAACTTTAAATGTTTTTATTATTATTATTATTATTATTATTATTATTATTATTATTATTAATTAAAGTGTTAATAAAAGAAAGTATAAACTTGAATTGAATTTTACTAAATAGTATTAAGTCCCTGTGACAGTGGTTTAAAACCGTGATAAGTGACACCAAAGTTACATCACCACTAGTGACCGTCGATACCGAAAAATGTTGTAGAACAAAAGAAATAAAAAGAGGAGAAAATAAAAATTGAATGAAAAGTAGACATAAAAACGTTGAACCATGCGCGTGAAAGGTAAAAAGCGACAACTAAGTTCATGTAGGACCCCACATATTGTAATAAGGTCGTTAAATGAAAAAAAAAAATAGCCGTAAAAACTTTGAACCACACACGCACGTTATGGCGTGTTGACTCGCAAAATTTAGCTTGAAACATAAAAAAAAATTTGTAAAGGATGAAAAGTGTAGGAGCCTCAAGTTAGAGTGAAGGGGTTTGGAGGTTAAATTGTAAAAAATAGAAAAACATTAGGTTAAATGTAAAAAAACCCAAGTGTTGCAATAAATAAAGCTAAAGGTGTAACCATTAATGCACAACCAAATTGATAATTAATGTTTAGCATTGCATTATTAATCTATACCTATAATAAACCAAAGCCATTTTAATGACATGTTACTTAAAGAGGGTATTCTCTTCATTGAGTGTGCCATGTGTCATCCTATGTGGCAAGGCCTTTATTTTAGGAAAATAATAATTTAAAATTTAAAAACAAAATTAGATTTTTATCTCTAATGTTTTCTCCCACAACTTTTAAACGTTAATATCTTTTATATACGAGATTTTTTAAAGAAAAAAATTACTCCAAATTAACGAGCGTTTTATTATCTTTCCAACGAGTACCATAGTGCTATATAAAAAACGGAGAAAAAAACGACTATTTTTTTTGTAACCGGACAGGTATTGTGTTAGGTTTGAAATTAGTTTAAAAAAAACTGTGGGTTTGGGTCGGGCCTGGGATTAGGTGATACCTGACCCAATTACCCTTTTTTTATATTAGAATATGATAACTTATAGCAGAGATTTGTTTAATAATAATAATAATCATTAATCATATATTGGCAGATGTCATTTTCATAGTTTAGATATTTCTAATTTTATTCACTTTACTTAGATTTCTCAACCCGGGACGCTCCCGGGGTATAAACTAGTGTTTCATATTTATGAAAACTAGTGTTTTGACGAGCCGCGCGTTGCGACATCAAAACTCAAAGCAACTCAAATTTGTACCACCAAAATTTTGATAAATAGTACGGCGGCGTCTAAACCCTAAATCCTAAAGCGTTAGAAATGTCAAAAAGGAGATTAAAAATATCAAAAGCTTAAACCCTCAACCGTTAACAACTGTAAAAAAGGAGAAAAACCAAAAGCCCGGTTAGTACGGTGACGTCTATGCCCTAAACCCTAAATCGTTAAAAAACGTCAAAAAGAAAATTAAAAAAAAAAAACAAAAGCCTAAACCATAAACCGTTAAAAAGGAAAAAAAAAAACAAAAAACAAAAATCCTATACCACGTGGACCAATTACTTGGTGCCACATGGCACCTAATAACTAGTATGAGCACTATTCATCGAGGTTCATAAACTAATTATATATATAACACTAGCTGATTACCCCGGGATGGTCCCGGGGTTGAAAAATTTAATATGATTTAATAAAAAATGATAAAAGAAGAAAACTCAAATCACGAAAAAAGTAAATAACTTAAACATAATCAATCTTAGTTAAAAAAAACATTTATTTAAAAAGTTAAAAAAAATCATCATCATCATCATCATACTCATTTAATCCCGCCTATAGCAATGCTAAGGTAGGGTTTGAGGAGGGTAAGATGTAGACAGCCTTACCTCTATCCCTAAGAATAGAGAGGCTGCTTCTAGTGAGACCCCCGGCTCGATATGGTTTGGTATCAAGCCTTGGACATAAGGCACAAAACACTTAGCAATCGGGACAAACCCGATCGGTGCATGTACCCCTTTGTCTTTTGGCTATCAACGCCACCACATGATGCATGATTAACCGTCCGTCGTTTTTAGCGTTATTTTCACGAAAAAAGTAAAATAACGTTAAAATTAGTGCAACTTTACTTTTGCCCCCCAATGGCCACACATATACACATTATATGCGCACACCGTAAGTGGGGCGTTACAATTTGAAATATGTATTAAAAGAATAACATTCAACATATAATCATCTTCACGTAATTTAAAGTATGTTACAATTTGACTTTGACTTATATAGATGTAGAATTCATGATGGGGGTTAAAAAATATAACCATTCTAATAATACTAATACTAATAGTAATAATTATTACTCTTGTAATTAAAAAAATAAAAAAAATAACCTTGTTATAAGGTGGCATCATGTGTTGCAGTGTTGCACGATTCTTTCTCCTAGCTTTTCTTGATGAAGTATACCTATCCATCTTTAGAAGAGTAAAATTCCAATGATAGCATGGCGATTGGGCTGAATTTCAACATCGTAGATAAGAACCTGGTTCAAAAGAAAAAACATGATTAATGAATAACCTGAACACTTTGTGTTTTTTTTTTTCTGTATGAACATAACCCCACAAAAAATAGTCGTTTTTTTCTCCGTTTTTTTATATAGCACTATGGTACTCGTTGGAAAGATAATAAAACGCTCGTTAATTTGGTGTAATTTTTTTATTAAAAAATCTTGAATATAAAAGATATTAACGTTTAAAAATTATGGGAGGAACATAAGAGAGAAAAATTTTAATTTGTTTTTAAATTTTTTTTTCTAAAATAACTCAATTTAATTTTAGTAATTGAGAATTGAGAGATAGAGAGATAAATTTAGGGTTTTATGTTTATCTTTTTTTTTTTTAATTAAAAAAAGAAATAATTCAAAAACACTAAAAATTTTCAATTATGATGCCACGTGGCAGTTTCATGGAGAGGTTGAAGGCACCATTGCACGCCACGTCAGCAATGTTCAATTCTTTTATATATATTAACTAGCTGATAACCCCGGGAGGGTCCCGGGGTTGAAAAATCTAATTTGATGTGATAACCTATTGCAAATGGCTCAAGTTAACTAACCACAAAATCTCTCAATCATTGGATGTTCATAGTATTCTAATCAGTAATAACTCATATTCCCTAATCTAAAACCTAATCAGTAATCATCTAAAGAATCACTTATGTAAGCTGCAACTATTCAAAAACTCATCACATCTCTCTAATTTCTCACATTCTAATGGCTCTTATGATTCCTAACCTAATCAACTAAACAAACACTTAAGTTGGAAGTTGTAACCATTGCAACTCATTATGCCACGTGGCATAATCAAGAGATGGTTGAGGCCACCATTGAACGCCACGTCAGCAACTATCAATTCTTCTCGGGAGCGTCCCGGGGTTGAAAAATATAACCATTCTAATAATACTAATACTAATAGTAATAATTACTACTCTTGTAATTAAATAAATAAAAAAACAACCTTGTTATAAGGTGACACCATGTGTTGCAGTGTTGCGCGATTCTTTCTCCTAGCTTCTCTTGATGAAGTATACATAGTAAAATTCCAATGATAACATGGCGATTGGGCTGATTTTCAACATCGTAGATAAGAACCTGGTTTAAAAGAAAAAACATTATTAATGAATAACATGAACACTTTGTGTGTTTTTTTCCTGTATGAACGAAACCCCACAAAAAATAGTCGATTTTTTCTCCGTTTTTTATATAGTACTATGGTACTCGTTGGAAAGATAATAAAACGCTCGTTAATTTGGTGTAATTTTTTTCTTTAAAAAATCTCGTATATAAAAGATATAAACGTTTAAAAATTATGGGAGAAACATGAGAGAGAAAGTTTTAAATTTATTTTTAATTTTTTTTTGTCCTAAAATAACTCAATTTAATTAAAAAAATGAAATAATTCAAAAACACTAAAATCTTTCAATTATGATGACACGTGGCAGTTTCATGGAGAGGTTGAAGGCACCATTGCATGCCACGTCAGCAATGTTTAATTCTTTTATATATATTAATAGATAGATAATAGATTAATAGATTTTAGGTTGCTTAGGAATATTACACAAACTAGGCCTGATTTAAATTTTATTTACAAATCTGCCACTACTTTTTTCCTTTCTTATTCAAAGGATTTTTTTCCTTCCGTTGTATGCTCCAAGTCTCCAACCAACCCTTGCCCTTCACCACCACCGTAACCTGGATCCTGACGCTGATGTAGAGAGGGAAGAGAGGCGCGTCGGTTGTGCTCAGATCTAAATGGTCCTGGTTTAATTCCCTTTTCCCTTTCGCTAACTGCTCACACCCACCAACCACCGTGACTGTCACCACTACTGTCGTCTGACTAGGGATGACGTTGCCTTGGGTCCGTTGTTGCTTCAAAGAGAGAGAGAGAGAGAGAGAGAGAGAGAGAGAGAGAGATGAGAAAGAAGGTGCTGGAGAGAGACAGAGAAAGTGTGATGCGGAGAGGTGACGTGGCGGTGACGGCTGGGATTACGGGTTGTGGTTGTTTCGGTTTTATGGTGTAGTGACTGTCGTATTGCTTTGAAGTTGGTGGATAAATTAGAAAGATAGAGAACAACTTTTCAATCAAAAAAAAAAAAGAAGAAGAATGTAGTGGTTTTTATTATTTATGGGTAAAAACGTGGCTCTTCGGTTTTATAAATATAAGCTTACTATAATTATTAAAATTCAAATTATTTTTAATTAAAAATAACATGATATGATATGCTAGATCTTATCATTTTGTTAAATCATTGAATTATAAATATTCTGCTATAAATAATAAATGATAAATGTTAATAGTAGTGTTTGATTTGTATAACACGGTTAAGACAACATAGTCTGACCATTATAGAGTGGCTAGGGGATTCCCTTTCTGGGGGTTTAAATGATCTCTGTCACAACATAGAAAAATCACCTTTCAAAAAAAAAAAAAAAAAAACTTATCTCATTAAGCATATTTATGGAGGTTACTCTACCGAGTATCACCAACAAAATCAAAATATTTACATTTAATCTAATTCGTTACTAATTCGTTAAATGACAACAAAAGCAATAATAAATCAAGGTATAAAAACTTAAAATATCATAAGATGATATTCTTGGTGACCCGATTTACGTTTCGATTGCTATAACTTGTGTGTATCGTATCGATATTGTAATAAACCGAATTAGTGTCTACTGAATTCCCGCGGCAACGCGCGGCAGTTTTTACTAGTTATGTAATATGTAATGTAATATTATGTAATATAATAATGTAATTCCATTCATATGATGTTGAACATAGAGGTGTAGGTATATGAGTTAAAATGGTCTTTTTGAGTGTGCACAGGAAAAGATTGATCTTTTTTACATGGAAACAAATGCAAGACATGTTCGGATTGAACAATTTAACCAATCAACCGGATTAACACCAAAGTACTAAATGAAATATAAATTCTTACTCTACATATTATTCATCTCAATCAAATGCGCATTTTCGAGATGTTAAGAAGTTTGACCGTCATCTTATCATTGATAGTTTCTTTCTGTGTTTTACAACTATATCAAAACTACGGTTGTCACAGTTTTCTTTCTACCGACACCACTAAATCTACACCAACGGGCACCACCTTCCAAGAGAAACGCCTTGACACCGCAAGGCTACAAGCCCTTTGGTCAAGTTTAATAAACAGGTAATATTAACCACCAAACGCTGAGGGTTTTTGTATTGCGTTTGTGTTATATCAAGAACAGACGCTCATAATAAAGACCAGCTTAACCCGACAAAGAAACCACAATATTCGGAACACAGAATACTCAAATTTCAAGGCAAAGAGTCAATTAGTCAGACTCAAAGACACTTAAATACAGTTTACAACTACAAAGACTTGTCTAGCAGGGGCATGAGCAATAGTTAACCATACTGTACAACACCCATAGCACATAGTACAACCCTCTTCAAACACACCAAGTGAATTCACCTCTTTTGGCGTTTGTGTCCCGCCTGAAACCACCACGCTATACAAGTCAGAATCAAAAGCACGCAAAACCAATAATAAAGGGAGCTCAAGCTTGCGTATCACTTGAGAGAGCTCGAGCTCATCCTCAGTCGTTTCAAGCTGCGTGTCTAAAGCTCAAGCTACGCTAATAATGGTCCATCGAGTTAAGTTGGGTCAACTCAAAACACTTTTTACTCTTTTTTTTGTATGGTAAATGATAAAAGAACTACAGTTTTACAATAGCAATCAAAACGTTTTATAACGAAACAATTTAGGTAAGAATATCGGATGACCTTCCAGTTTCCACCCGTTTGACCCGATCAGGCCCTCTTGACACTTAAATGGGTCAACGACAAGTGACAACCAATGATTAATCACACCCACATATTTGATAAATAATAATGTGGAGTCTAAACACGAAGATATGAAACGAAGTTAATTAAACTCACTGATACAACCGTACCTTGCCGTTGGCCAGAGCAGATCCGGAACCCTTATTGTGAGGTCTCTTACTGTCTAAGGATGAGCATTCAAAACACATAAAGCTATCTAGTTGCTTCGCCTGCTCGATGGTCATATTTAAGCAAGCAGGATGGTACCTACAAATCAAGAAACCATTTATATTATTATTATTATTATTATTATTATCTGATCAAGATGCCAATCAAACTGCTACGGTATATGAGGACCCGCAAGCAGAATTACTTAAGCCCTTCAGGGATGACTTTCAATACAGATCTCAATGCAAATGTTTTGAAACTCATTTGAAATTCATCTCAGATTTGTTAGGAACTATGCAGTTGAATAATAAACAAAGACTTTGACTTTTCTGTTAAGAACAAACAGCATCTAAGCAAGCGCGTACGCTATAATCATGGTTTAAAAAAACCGGTGAGGCGTACGCCTTGAGGCGAAACTCTAAGAAAACGAGTCTCATGGGATTTAGATTGTACATACGCCTCTAAAGGCTAAGCTCGGGTGGTTTAGGGTGTTTTTGATGTTTTTTTTTTTTTTTTTTTTTTTTTTTTTTTGTGTTTTAGACTTTTTGGGTCAATTATTTTATTTTTGATGTGTGTTTTGATGTTTTATACTTTTCTAGGTCAAGTATTTTATTTTTTTATACACACATAATTTTTATATTTATTTTTTTACAGCGCCTCGAGCTTACGCCTCATGAGGCAAAGGGAAAACGCCTCGAGGCTCGTTTCCGTTCTTTTAAACTTTGGTTATAATTTATGAACACGCAAGATTAAATGCAACTTTCAAGACGTGTTTTACTTTGAAGGGAAAAAATATGCAACAAGATGGTCATTAACGAAGACGAATGCCGTTATGTTATTTACATGTGTCATACCAGTCTTTGCAGGCTTCACACTGTACCATCAAGTCATCAGGATTATACGGCATCTCGCATTTGCAATACCTTCAAAAGTCAAAAACAGAATTTATACAACAATAATCGGAAGTCACATAGCATAAACGAATTTCAAAAGGACGCAGAACATACACAGCGACACGATCAGGAGTGAACCCTCCGGTTGCAGCTTTATACTCAAATCGACAAAAGTAATCCTCTGGTCCAACATCCTCGAGCTTAGTGTAATTCTTGAAAGTATGAACAATGCATTTGTCTTCAATCGTATGAGCGCTTTGGACATCATAATGATCGGATAAAAATAACTCTTTTATTCCATGAAATTGTCTTCTTCCTCCCATTGATTCTTCGGGACGGTAATACCATCTAACTCGGACCTTCACGTTTCCCTTGACATCAGCCTCAATGCTCTCAACACGAGCCACGTATGGGGCTTTCTCGTTCTCGGAAGATCTCATCAGCACGGAATCCCCAACTTTAAATTCATATGAAAACAAGGGTATATAAGCGACCAGCTTTATAAAAACTCAAGCTTAAAACCGATGAGCTAGAGCCTAACACAACTAGACATAGAATAAAGTGTAAAGTCTTTCGGTTCTATTATAGCGTACATAAACTTGTAGCATGCAGCCCTAGTCTGCCCAATTCATTCGTTTCAATGCACACCAGTGCTAGGATGTGTTGCACGCGTTAATGATCTTATTAAACCTTTAAACAGTTCAAAATGAACTTCACACACACCACTGTTGCAGAAGGCGCCCTAGGCGGCCGCCTAGGCGGCTAGGCGGAGGTCTTTATAGGAATTTCACCCTAGGCGATGAATTAGGCGAAATGGGGATTAGGCGGAGTCTGGGCGGGCCTAGGCGGCCGTATTTTTTATTTTTAATTTTTTTTATTAAATTTTTAAGTATTTCTTAGTATTATGTGTATATATCTAAGTATTATGTGTATATATCTTAATATATTTTCAAAAAACACCTAAATTTGTGTATATATATATATAATACGGATAAAATACCAAAACGCCTAATTCCGCCTAATTTTCGCCTAGTCCCGACTAGTCCCTAGGCTGGACCTCATTGCCCGCTTAGCGCCTTCTGCAACCTTGACACACACAAACTATTAGAGACGGTGAAGAAGAGAAAGAAAGTTGTCACAAAAGGGGAATGGTTTGTGAAAAGGGCCAACGACGAACAAATATTTATTGGCAAAAATGGAGTAGAAAGAGGTGTGAAGGGAAGAAGAGAAGAAGACAAGAACCTAACTATTTATAGCAAGGATAATTATAAAAGAAACTAATCTTACAATATCTTATAACTATTGTAATATCTTCTAATTATGGTAATTATATTAGAGTCAAACCTAACTAATACAAACAAATATCATAAATCTTTTAACCGATCAAAAGGAAGGCAAAAACCATGCTGCAATGATGCAAATGTATGTATATGTATGATTTTAGCAATTAATGAAAACTATAGAGCTTGGTTTTAAAAGGCGCTCATGATGCGCGCATAATGCGTGATGCATACGATGCTATGATGAGATCACATCATGTGATGCGATGCGCAGCTATTACGTGATGCGAGGATGATGCGCTCGCATAATGCACCCTGACGCGTGCATTTTTGTAAAACCGACCACTATAGAGTAAAATTGTACAATAAGCTAGAATGTGCTTAATAAGCTTGTACAATGAGCTGATGAAGTTGGTAAGTGAGTTCCTACATAGATTACTTGTACCTTTTGCATAGACTACTTGTACACATAGGGGTCAAGGCTTATTTTGGTTATATTGAACTTTTTTCATGGTACTAAAGCTATTTTCTTGCACTTATTTATTTTAATATCTACTTTTTAGTGTTTAAAGTCAACAAGTTAATGTTATCTATATATAATTTTTTAAATAACAAAAGCGTTGTATACGTGATGCGCGCGCATCACGCATTACGCACCGGCTCTTGGGATCAAAACGCATCGAAGCGCATCGCGCGTTTTAAAACAAAGCTGTAGAGAAAACTAATTATAAGGGGAAGTAATCCAAACATATTTTCTAACTATTGTAATATCATCTAATTATGGTAATTATATTACACTAAACCCTAATTAATACAAACAAAACTTACACACACAAACATATAGACTTTAGCTACCACTAATGAATGTTTCAACCCAATAGAATAGCAAAAAACCATGCTGCAACTGCATGCAATAATGCAAATGTATCTACATATATCTTCTAACTATTGTAATATCTTTTAATTTTGGCAATCATATTACAATAAAGTATAAACTCTAACTGATACATTCTCTCTAATACAAACAAATATCATAAATCTTTTACGCAACTCAAATTTAGCTTACACGCACAAACATATATAGTTCAGCTTCCAAAAATGAATCTTATAAGCAAGGTTTAAAAAGGCTGAAACGGGCCTCGAGGCGTTGTCCGTTAGCCTCACGGGGCGTAAGCCTCGAGGCGGACTGAGGCGTAAGCCTCAAAACATTATTAAAAATAACAATATATATATATACATATCATAAACATACAATATAATATAAAACAAAACATCATGGATATTATAAAATCTAAATTAGTAATGAAACAAACATCATAAAATAGTTTTAATAGCATTTTAATCTTTAACTTAAGTTTGGAGATCAAATGTAAACTAGTGAACATTGAGGGGGTTAAATGTAAAAATAACAAAAGTTAATAAGGTAGAGGGGCAGGTGTGTTTTGGTTGGATTTTGAGGTGGGAACTCGTTCCAAGTACAATTTTTGACCCGACTTGAACCAATTTTCACCACCTAGACCCAATTTTGACTTAGGTGGTGAGGCTTAAGCCTCACCGCCTCGCCTCACAGCCTCACCGCCTCAGGAAGCCTCGGAAAGCCTCGGATAGGCCGAGGCTTAGGTTTCAATTGACCCCCATGAGGCTAAGCCTCTGAGGCGTTTTTTCATAGCCTCAGCCGAGGCGTAAGCCTCGAGGCGAGCCTCAGACAGCCTTTTTAAACCATGCTTATAAGTTATAATCCAACAAAAAAAGCAAAAAAACCATGCTGCACTTACATGCAATGATGCAAATGTATCCATATATCTTCTAGCTATTGTAGTATCTTTTAATTGTGGTAATTGTATTAAATTAAACCTCACCTAATACATTCTCTCTTATACAAACAAATACCATAAATCTTTTAAACAGTTCATACTGAGCTTACACAAACAAACATACAGACTTCAGTGACATTTTTGCGCTTTTTGTACATTGCGCGCCTTGAGTGACATAAGCCGCATGGATCTGCACCTTAGGTCACCTCGCGCTTAAGCGCGCTTTTTAAAACGAAGTCTTCAGCTACCAAAAACAAATCTTTTAAACCAACAGAAAACCAAAAACCATAAAACAATCACATGCAATGAAGCAAACATATCTATAACCAAATCTCACATAAACTAGTCTTTTATACCACCTACAACCCAAGATCCTAAAAAACATCAATAACCCATCATTCCACCACTCCCAAACCATTCATCCCCAAAACAAAATCTTCAAAACAACCCAAAATCAGAAGAAGAAAAAAAAACAAATTTCAAGTGGGTATTATCTCCAACTACTTTATTAGTGTCTCCCTACTAATACATTCCCTCTAATACAAACAAAATTACAAATACCATAAATCTTTAAAACACTTCAAACTAAACTGACATATAGATTTCAGCTACAAAAAATGAACTTATTAACCAAACAAAAAAGCAAACACCATACAACAATTACATGCAATGATGCAAATGTATCTCTATATCTTCTAAATATGGTAACCATATAACAATAAATATCATATATCTTTTAAACAGTTCAAACTGTACTTAACACACAAACATATAGACTTCAGCTACCAAATACAAATCTTTCAACTTTATATGTTAAATTTTAGGCCTTTCATATCACATACAACCCAAGATCCAAAAACATCACTAACCCAAAACATTCATCCCCAAAATTAAAAAAAAAAAAAACAAATTTCAAGTGGGTATTACCTCTAACTACTTTATTAGTGCCTCTGATGGTGTAAGACTCCAAGTCTCGCTTGCCTGGTCTGGTTTTCGCCATTGCTGACACAAAGTTGAGATCTTTTGAACTGGGTAAGATTCAGATTGCAAGATTTAAGCTTGTGATGATGGGTTTGAAGGTTTAGATTAATGGGAAAATGGGTATTTTAGGAACATTTTTGTGTGGAATATTTAGTGATTGTTTTGAGGGTTTGTTTACACAAATGTCTTCGGTGGTACTGTGGTGGTTGTAAGTGGCATTGGTTATTTATAGCCCTAGATGTAACTTTCTATATCTATATACTAGTTTTTATCCCAGGAGCGTCCCGAGTTGAAATATATAATATAACATAATAAAATTTATTATTATTATTATTATTATTATTATTATTATTATTATTTTAAACAAATCACTGCCATAAGTTATCATATTCAAATATAAAAAAACGAATCTCTGTGTCGGGGTATAAATCTAGTGCCATTACAAATGAATTCGGAAGTTTGTAATCGATCATTCTAAAAAATCCTAACATGAAATAAGAAAAAAAAAATTAATTATTGAAATATCGAACGCATTAGTCTAAGAGTTATGTGATGCGTTAAAAATTCATGGGTATATGATCGGGTATTTGGGTATGTTGTTTCGGGTAATCGGGTCGGGTATCACCTAATCCCAGACCCGACCCAAACCCACAATTTTTTTTAAACTAATCCCAAACCCGACACAATACCTGTCGGGTTACAAAAAATAGTCATTTTTTTTCTCCGATTTTTATATAGCACTATGGTACTCGTTGGAAAGATAATAAAACACTCGTTAATTTGGTGTAATTTTTTTTCTTTAAAAAATCTCGTATATAAAAGATATTAACGTTTAAAAGTTATGGGAGGAAACGTGAGAGATAAAATAATAAAGTTTTAATATTTAGATTTAGTAGATTAGGTATTTAATAGATTAGGTTAAAGATTATAATAGACTAGACTTTTGCCCGCGTTTACACGTGGTTCACCAACGTACAATTATTTTGAGCGGTAAGATGTAAAAAAAAATATAGTATAAATGTTTAATTAAAATTTAAAAGAAACCAACACACCTTTTATTCAAATATGAATTAAATATTTCTTTATACACCACATTTTTTGTTTTAGTCTTCACCTTCCCATCAGCATCAGGTATAAGTAACTTCACACATGCCCTGCTTTTAACTCTTGACAGTGCGACATAAAGTTGGCCATGTGGGAATACAGGGTCTATTAAATACAATCCAACCTTTCAATAGAGACCGTCCTTGGCTTTTATTGATGGTCATTGCGAAACAGGAAGGATTGTCTAAAATCACCACCCAAAACCATATTTTAATTTTATAAATAAGTATAATTATGTTTAATTGAACAGAATTATAGCAACTTGATTATTTTAAGGAATACTAATTAATTTAATTTCAAAATTTGATAGTATTTAAAATTTTAGACATAATAAAATTTTAATTTTATAAATGTATAGTAAATCGAATTCAAAATTTTTTAATTTTATGTAATTCGAAATTTTTAAAATTCAAAATTTTTATTATAATTAGTATAGATATGTATAATTGATACTAATTATAACAACTTGGTTATTTTATGGTAATCACTTAATTTGGTTTTATTAATATTTTGTAAATCATAAAGTTATAATTTTAATTTAATTATAATTTTTTCAAAATTGTCTTATTAATATTATTGACTTTGTTAAAAATTTTAACAAAGTAACAAAAAAACAAACATAAAATGCAAACACACAAGTTATTTAAATGAAATATGTCCAAAAAACCAACTCAAGCATGAAAGAAACGAAATTGTCACAAAAACCAAACCAAACCAGACAAGTGTTTAAACACATTGTTCATTGTTCCTATTTCTCAAGCTTAGGAACCAAAAGGGGGATATCAGGTGATTTCTTGGCAACTTTAGTTGTAGATTCACTTGCATCATCGTCAATCTCATACACTTTGTCCAAGCTACGCTTCACTTCCTCATCATCACGTATAACACTAACTCTAGAAGATGACTCTGGAGTAGTGTTATCTCCAACATAATCCTACAACATTAAATGAAATGTCAAAATTGTTAGAATAAACTACATAAAAAACTTAATTTGAATATATGATTAAATAAGTCAAAGAACAACCTTCAATGACAATGCATTCTGTGTTGAAGATTCACCTAGATCGACGTTTTCAAAAACAGGTTGATCTTGCTGAAAAAAAATAAACATGTAATACGTCAAAGGAAACGTTTATA
Organism: Ambrosia trifida; assembly: GCA_028751855.1. Lineage (NCBI taxonomy): Eukaryota > Viridiplantae > Streptophyta > Magnoliopsida > Asterales > Asteraceae > Ambrosia > Ambrosia trifida. Next base: position 127,624,456 of record CM054128.1, on the reverse strand, counting down.
CTATAAACAAATAACGTTAATAAGAACAATAATAAACATGTAATAATGATTCATAAGAGTAATAATAAAGGAAGATTTCAATGATAATAATAACTAGAATGTCAGGGAACCTTTCTTCAAGATTTGCAACTATTGAAGAATCATTTGTAGATTTGCGTAAACCATAACCATCAAGATGTTTATCAATGTTGAATTGTCCAATTTTAATCTTGAAAGCAAACTTTTTCTCTTCAAAGGCATCAAACTCAGCAGGAGTTTTTTTTGTCTTCAACAGAAACCTACACAAAAAATGACATAAGTAACATGAAGTATAATAAAATATATTGTTTAAGGCAGAAAAAAATAAATTACCTGTTTGGAGATTTCTAGCAGCTGCATTGCTGACATGCCCAACAATTTTTTGGCTTCTCGATCAAACAATGTAAGCAATGTTATTCCAGTACAATCTTGTACCCTTATTGGAATTCTAAACCTAAAGTAAGTAATAACAAAACATTATTTACTAAATAATATCGTAAAATTTTAACTTATGTATATGAAAAATTATTGTTACACCGGATCAGCAGATACAATATGCTTGGGTCAGTCATTGTTTATGCAAACCAAAACCTGTTTAAATGAATTAACATCTTTTTCATCTTCATCATCAGGTAACATCAGAGTTGGCTCAACCTTGTAGTTACACGCCTCACAACCTAGGTAATACCAATCGTCATTAGCATCCACACCCTTCACTGTACCAACAACAATGACTTGTTTGTTGACCTGCAAAAGAAAATAATATTAATGTCAACATTTAATAAAAAAATATTCTAAACAAACTGATTATTAGTGTATACATTAAAATACATATTTAGATAATCTTTTGAATGGAATGTAAACATTCATATTAGAGTATTATAAATCAAAACTGATGTACCTTCGTTATCAACGGAAGATTACGAATACTACTGAAAGGTGTCTTGTTCAGAAATTCATCTGCCAAGTTCATGCTTTCAGAAGATCCGAGGGATCGTTGAACAGAAGATGATTCAAGAGAGATCAACTTTTCAATATAACTGTAAATAAAAAAGAAATAAAAGATTTATATATTTTTAAACTAAATGACAATAAATACATAAAACAAATAACAACATAAGTATATTACCTTTTCTTAAAAGCCCGAATATCCTCAATGTCTTCATTAATAAAGAGTCGAGTGATATAGAAGCCATTTTGAACGCTCACATTGCCTTTAAAGATTAAAAAATACGTAACATGTAAAAACAATAAACAAAAGTAAAAATATATAGTGTATTAAAAAAACTTAATATATCACAAACCTTTATAATTGTTAAAACTACCAAATTGAACAATCAGGACAACATGAACTTCATCTTCATTTTGCTTGATGTACCCAAACATCTGCTCACTATACTCATCCCACAAAGAACAGCTGATTTTGATCCCTCTGCATATAAACATAATGTTGGTTCGACCGAAAGTATCTATTGTATAACAATTTATTGATCGTATAATATAAGCGAAGATAGCAGAAATCATTATCAAACAATAAAAGATGATTTGTGAAGATGAAACACATACTCTAAATCCCTCAAAATAAGGGTCGTCTTGTTTTTCAAACCGACTTTTGTTTCGATCGGTTCTGGTGGACTCCATTCTTCAACATAGCCAATGAAATCTTAACAAAAATTTATTAATTTATACAAATACATTATCAGAAAAGTTAAAGAGTAATACAAAAAATATTAAGTGTGATTAAACAAACCAATTCTTTGTTCCTGAGACAGGTTGCCACTCTTAATCGACTCAAAAGAAGAAAAATTAAAACCATACTGACTTCCTTCAAACCTGCTACATTTCGTAATGCTTGTTTCAAAAGTAAACGAAAGAATGTCGTTTTTATCAAAATGTTTAGTAGATTTGTTTTCAGCTAATTGAGAGTTATAGATATAGTAAGCTTCATTTTTCACGTAAAATTTTTTCATGTTTCTTCATATATCTACTCCACACAATAGCTTGCATTTTGGAGCCCTGTTTAAAAATTAAAATGAAACAAAATAAAGTAAATCAGAATTTTTATTAACAATAATATGTTAACAACATAAATGAAAAAATGAATACGTTAAAAACTAACCAGTTCATCTATCAGAACCATATCTAGACAAAGAGTTTCTCCCATCATCTTTCGATTTGGTCGCTTCCAAATCCTAAGTACCTTAACTTTGATTGTATATTGAGTCATCCTCCAAGTGATGTCATTCAAAAAATTAATGTTGTTTGGATCCATAAACCTGCAAGTTAATAGAATGTAACTATTAAAACATTACATGCAAAAAAAAAAAAATAATAATTGAATTAATATGTAAAATATGATAGACATACTTGATAGAGTTTTCCAAGAAATAGGGTATGTTTGGCAAAACTAGCCGGAGGCTAGTAGCTGGTAGCTGCAAGCTGTAGCTGGAAGCTGATAGCTGGAAGCTTTTTAAATATATTTTGGTGTTTGCCAAAGTAGCTGGAGCTTTTAATAAAATGTATAAAATGACCAAAATGGGCATAATTAAAAGCTTGTAAAAAAGGTTTTTATTTTATTTTTAAAATAAAATGGGTATTTGTGTCATTTACTAATTAAAAGCTTGTAGCTAGTAGAGCTTTTTCTTAAAAGCTACTACTAGTAGCTTTTCACTATATAGCTTTTTCTCTAACCTAAAAGCTTCCAGCCCCTTCAACCAAACAAGACTTTTTATTAAGTAGAAGCTTTTTCTTAAAAGCTTGAATCTTGAAGCTCCTAAAAGCTCTTAAAAGCTCCTTGCCAAACATACCCATAGTTATACTAAACTTTACGAAACAAAATCTGTATTTATAATCTAAATTGCACGATTTATTTATGTTAAGCAATTAATAATATAAAAAAGGAAAATATAAAATGGAAATAAAAATAAAAATTAATTTAGATTTAAATGTTGTTATAATTAAAAATTCTATTTTTTTATTTAAATTATAGACGACTTTAAAATCTAAAGGTATAAAATGTAAGGATTTCAATCTACCTAAAATAAACGTAAACATATATAAAATTTCATAACATGTTTATATAATTAGGCTAAACGAATTTTTTTTAAATATATACGGTTTTTAAATTATTATATGTATACAATCTAAAGGTTTAAATCTACCAAAAAATAAGTTTATTGCTTGTTTATAGGTTTCAAATCGTGTCAAACAATTATTTTTAGCGGTCTTAATTTGATTGTTTGTTACTATCTATTGACAGTTGTTAACGCTGAAAAAATAATTTTAATGTTTGTTACGATGTATTGGCAAAAAAAAAAAGTCAAACCGTGTTAAAATTAATGTTTAAAAAAGTTATTGAATGTTTTAATAGCAAATTTAAATGTTTCAAATTTACAAAATAATTGTTTGTTTGTTTTTAAAAACTTGAATGATTGGTTTTAAAATTTACAGGTTTAAATCTACCAAATTTAACTTGATTGTTTGTTAAATTTGGTTGATTTTTACTAATAAATGTATTTTGACTTTTGAAAACAATCTAAAACAATTACATTTAATAAAGAGTCAACAGTTGCCAAAATTAAAAAAAAAAACCGAATTTGTTTTGTATTTATAAAATGTAAACCGTTTAACTTTATAGTTTTTCAATTAACAAAAATTGAGTCAAATTCAAACCTTCATTATTTAAAAAAAAGTCAAACCTTCATTCTTTATTTCATAAGATTAAAGTGTTTCAATTTACCAAAAATTGAATATTGATTGTTTGGTAAATGTTTTTTATTAAGACATAAATTATTTACATAATTACATAAATTGCAATTAATAAGAAATTATTATATTTTTACTAATAAAGTCAAACCATTTAATAACCGAAAATAACAAATTAAGGTTTAAAAAATAAAATTTGTATAAAAAAATCCTTAGCAACAAATGTATATTACTTCCTAAACCACCAAATAACATTCAAAGATATAACTAATTGTGTAACATAATATGCAAAATATAGTGTTTTTTTTCTAATAAACATAAGCCAAAATATTAGTAACTGTAAACACAAAACACCCCAAAATTCACGAATTACTACATGAGTAGTAAACGTGCAAAAGTTTGTGACTACAAACCATTAAACATGTTCAAAAGTTACCAGCTAAAGTTTTCATCAAACCTAAACAACGTCAACAACTAAAGCACCTAATTACGTCAACAACCATCCATTATGTTCAAAACTTACCCACCAAAAATATTATCAGTATACCAAAAAAACAACCACCAATAACCAAACTAATTCCCATTACCCTTAACAACATTAGAAAGCTTGAACACACCTTGATTCTGGAAAAACAGAAAATGCATTTCGTCACCGGGCTGGAGTTCCTTATCATGGGCAAAAGCCGACATACCTCTTATGTAGTAACGGGGATATCTTGACTCATCTTCAATCCCAACTGACACTCCCCAAGTAAAGCCCTCCTCATCACAAATGGTCAAAGCCCTCTTCCTGTTCAAACGGTTCTCCTTTGCCCAATCCCTGTTCATACGCTACACAAATAATAAAGAATGGAACGTCATAAACTCAAGCTCGTAATTGTAATATATGACTCATTCTCTATGTTAGAGTCATAGCATAGCGAATAAAGTGCAGTAAAGTCTAAACTAAAATATAAACTTAGCGAATGATGGCTAGTGAATTCATTCCATTTATTTCAATATTGTCTAACATGGTTATAATATTGTCTAACATGGTCTCTAAATTAGATCGGCCGCTGTTCAGTTATAATATTGTCAACAGCCACTACTGTGCACATAAGTTACTTTTCATCTAAGTTCGTATCACTATGTGCAACTAATATGGATAAAGTATAGTGTAAAAAATAAAGTCTAAAATAAAGTCTAAACATAGCGACTAATATACATTCAAAAAATCGCATGATCAATGCAGTAAATTGTCAACGGCCGTGTATGAATGAATTATGCTGATGTGGATTCCACTGGTTGTGAGTAAGATCGATTTTAAGTCTAAAAGTAGGGAATGCTATGCACACAAGTTAGCCATCTAAGTTTGTATCAATTCGCGCAACTAATACAGATACACTAAAGTATAAACAAATTGATAAACATTAGCGACTACCGGCACACTTACATCCTCGACATCTTCGGCACACCTACATCCTCGCAACTAATACAGATACACTAAAGTATAAAAAAATTAATAAACATTGCGGAAATAATTGCACTTACAAAGTGCTTATCAACTTTGAAAACCACCGGCACACCTACATCCTCGATATCTTCGGACTCATCATCTTCCACCTCACAATCATCATCCATTGGATCCTCGTCACTGTCGTCATCAGAAAGGACAACGACGTTTTCCTCATTATAATAATCATCATCATCCTCTTCACTGTCATCATCATCCTCCTCATTAACTTCAGCTTCCGAAACATGACCGGGAGGAAGAGTAAGCTTGTTTAAAAAAACGACATATTGTAGGTGCTCTGTTAAATGAATAAAAAGTATTGTTATTAAAGTATAAACAATTATAAAAAGTAAAGAATAACAAAAATTACATAAAGATTTCAAAATCAATAAATAAAAACAGAGAAAACCTCATTAATGATTTCGAACACAATTAGATGATCAGCAGTAATTGAAAAAGCTTCCTTAATCATTGGCCATCCTTGAGTCACATAAATAGTACCATCATCAACTGCTAGCTGTCTGAAAGTGTGCAATTGAATGAGCAGTAACGTCAATTGGATCCAATGGAACTGTTCGGTTGAATAATCCATGAAGAACGAAACAACTGATATGCTGGAAAAAATACAAACAATGTTAACACATTACAATCAGTTTGTGTATAAAAAATATTCTATAATGTAAGATTTAGTGGAGTTGCTATAAAAAACATACCAAACGTTTCTTGGTTGTAAGTGGATCGCCTAATCTGCAGTAGAAGAAGCTACCAGGTGCACACACAGCATCCTGATGGAAAGAAATCATACTGAAAGACTTGAGATTTTCATCATATTGAAATATAAAGTTACACCCAGATGGGTACTTTAATTCAGTAATCATAGTTCTCCAACCATTGTAGAAGAACCATTTGCCTGCAATGTTTAACACTTTAATGTCATAGACTTTATCATCCAAGGTTCAGATCTTGGTATTCCCAGAAGGATAACCATACTTGTCGATCCAACAATCATAGTCACTTGGTAACCCCCGAGTACAAACAGCAAAAAATTATTAGGATATTATAAAATGATAGTAGTATATACATTAAAACAATGATTCATATCTTACCAAACAAACAAACACGGCTGTTATTTTCAGACTTAACCCAAAATCCGTAAACCATTGTAACACGGATGTGTATGCACTTGTACAAATCCACAAAACATAATAAATAATAAATATCTTAATGTTTAAATGACAAAAACACTTAGCTAAAATCTTTATATCTAAAATGAATAAGACACTTGAAAGTAACAGAAAATATACTTTAATTAATTCATGTTCTTAAGTCCTTTTGACCCATTGACATCATTTGTTGTTAGCTACAATCTTTATATGTTAACTGTTATTAATAGTATACAACCCCATTTCAATCCATTCATAGCTATATTAAACAATCAATTGATCCCTTAATCGAAAACTAAAACATAAAACACTAAATGGAAACCTAAAACACAAATCCATTAGTAGTTTTCTTAAAACATCAATTGAACACTAAATCGAAAACTAAAACATAAACCCTTTGCAATATATATATATATATATATATATATATATATATATATATATATATACTAAATGGAAACCTAAAACACAAATCCATTAGTAGTTAAAAGACGAGTTTTGTTTTAGGCTTATATATTTTTCTCAATTTGATTTAAAAAAAAACAAAAATTTTATAAAAAACCCACAAGGTGCCATGTGGCTTAATGAGAAGAGGAGAGAGAATTGAACTTGCAATGGGGGAATGCCAAGTGTCCCACATTGCTTTTAAATATTATATGTATAGATTAGGTTAAATTATATTTATTTCTTTTTTTAATTGGTTTAGAGTTGCCACATCACATCCTATATGGCATCTCTCAAAGGAGAGATTGCATAAGACTATAACATGTATGATTAATCCCTTTGCAAAATATATATACTAGCTTTTATCCCAGGAGTGTCCCGGGGTTGAAAAATATAATCATTCTAATAATACTAATACTAATACTAATACTAATAATTATTACTCTTGTAATTAAATAAATAAAAAAATAACTTTGCTATAAGGTGACACCATTGTTGTAGTGTTGCGCAATTCTTTCTCCTAGCTTCTTGTTTTGGTCAAAAATTATCCAATAAAAATAACTTTGTATTCCAAATTAGTTAATGTGAGGTAGAGTGCTAAATGTGTGGAAATATGTTTGTAAATCAATAATATTCTTGAGATGGTGTATCAGGATGTTTAACAAGAAAAAATATGGCAACTATGACTAGGATGGCTTAGGTTAGTTCCGGGATGGGCAGTTGTATCTCAGGATGGAACTGCTAGAAATGAATAAATAAAGCAATAAACAAGAAGAACAACGCACGATTTACGAGGAAAGCCCTTGATCAATTGTAGATCGCCGGCATAAAACCTCGGAAGGAGTCTAGGCCCCTGCCTTATTTGTTAATATTAATATGGTAAAAAGTTACAACTTTGGATGAGTATGCGGACGAGTATGCTATGATTACAATGATTGTGTAAGTGTTTGTGATTAGCTAAGTGTATCTGAGTAGTCTATAGTGTAAGCAGTGTGCAAGTAGGTGTCCTATACTCGTTCAATACTCCTTTATATAGTACATGAAACTGACTATGAGTCCCTCAATACCCGTTATGTAGTTAAACTCCTTCAATATTGGTTGGGTCTATTTCAGGTGAACGTTGGAGGTGTTACAACTAAATTAAGCCGTTAGATAACGGTTTTTTCTCAGCTTAGTTATTGTTTCAGCTGTTTCCTCTTTTGTCACCGATAATAAATGCGCATCGGTTACATTCTTAACTTCTTCTTCATGCTTAGACCTTGGCTCGTAACCTCTTCCACATGTAGCTTCTTTGACCAACTAATGTAGACGTTGGAAGTCAATTTCAGGTCCACATTGTACCTGCAATCATATCATATAAAGATAGCTTGTTAGTGTATCTTCATGATGTGCACATGTTGAAATATCCCGAAGTCAGCTGAGCCCTTCAGCATCCTAAGGATGGAGCTTTAGGGATGTGGGGTAAAATCATCCTGAGGATTTTCACCCACAACACTTCTCTTGATGAAGTATATCTATCCATCTTTAGAAGAGTAAAATTTCAATGATAGCATGACGATTGGGCTAAATTTCAACATTTTATATAAGAACCTGGTTTAAAAGAAAAAACATGATTAATGAATAACCTGAATACTTTGTGTTTTTTTCCTGTATGAATGAAACCCCATAAAAAATTGTCGTTTTTTCTCCGTTTTTTATATAGCACTATGATACTCATTGGAAAAATAATAAAACGCTCGTTAATTTGGTGTAATTTTTTTCTTTAAAAAATCTCGTATATAAAAGATATTAACGTTTATATTATTTAAGCAAAAGATATATACATCCCATTCATTTAGACATATTTAGATACGAAAACAGTCAAACACACGACTACACATAGACGTTATAGCGCTTCGTATAACGCCATACCTACAAAATATTATTTTCAAAAGCTAGTAATACTTACTGCATTACCAAAAGATCATTAGCAAAAGTTAGTAACTTGATATAAACATATGATGATTGATTTTACTTCTTCAGGGACAGGAATAGAAACTTGAACAACAACACGGTTGTGACACCAACTAAGAGCTTGATCGACATATAACGATAGAGGCGAAGTCTGGTGTTCTCCTCCTGTAATATAATTTTGTCCAATTCCAAGCTTGCAATCTTGGTCTTTAATGTCTTTTTCTCCATTTCAAGCGATCTTTCTTTAACCTCATCCAAAATCAGAGTATCGACTTCATCTTTCCAGACAAAGAAGTTGCAATCTGTCCTCCTCTGACGTATTACATTAAATATATAAACAACTTTTCAAGGTTAAGAATAATAAAAGCAACATGTAGGAAATTGCATGTCAAAGACTTGGACGCCATGAAACTTTTGACCTGGTCTGCTGCTACGATTTCCTGCTGTACATATGGCGACGATCATCTGATGGTGGCAATATATGTTTCCATCAGTACCGACTTTAAATATTATTGGTTGCTCAGATTTAGAATAGGAAGAGGGATTCATGTTTTGGTAACCTAGGTTTTGGAAGATTATCAATTGGAACGATGGTGAGTTAATTGGAAGAGGGATTTGATGTAATTTATTGAGGCTAATGTAAAGTCATTTAAGTAATGAGTTAACTTAAAACACAGGTGTTACGTCTGTTTTTGTGATTGGGCCTGGATTTTGAACCTTTGGCAGTCTAATATTTAGTTGTATAGGAAAAATAATTAGTATTAATAATGTGTTTGTTTGCTTTTGCTAAGTCTAAAGGTTGCTTATTAAATCTTGATAATATTGACATATATGTATAAAACCATATTAATAATGAAGCAAACAATTGTTATTAAGTGTTGTTTTAAAACTTTATCATGTTACAAAAATTGAAATTATAACTTGAGCTTGCATAGTTCATTGTAAGAACCACTGAAGGTTGGTAGGGAGATTGTAAATGCATTTTGTTGGATGTAAAAAAATGGTTGTGTGTCACAACCTCCATTTTGCACGTTTTTGTTAGAACATAGGTTATCTGCAAACGTGCGCATACCTGCGCTATTGAACTTAGAGTACATGACCATAGGTTGTTTTATCTACATAACTGCGAAACATTTAGCTACCTAGATACATAGCATGGGTCATATTGTCTGGGGGTTTAAACAAAAGATAAGACGCCTTCTAATTAGCTGTTATTATAGTTTGTGCTTCTTCGCTTTGTTCATGGTGGTGGTATCATCTGCAAGTGATCTTCTGACCAAGCCTGTTGTACGGGGTTTTGGTGCTGGAGTGGATGGCTGTGGGGTGGCATAGGCTGTTGGAGTTAACGACGCTGGTGTGCTAGAAGTACCTTCGCTGGTGTGCTATTCCATTATGTAGGCCTTGTTGACAGCGCAACGCATCTCGTTGTCTTTTAGTATCTTGATATGAACTGTGCGTCTTGATTTTCAATCTCCTGGAAGGCGTCATAAGGATTGTCCATTGATAACACCTCATCACACGTCTTGTTTAATAGTTGGTTTGCCACTTTGTCAAAAAGTATTCCTTCAATGCTTCCTGTACCATCTGTAATGGTGGCGGGTATTCGGTACCTCGAAAAACTATACTTAGCCTGGTTATTGGACAAGTGAACATGGTAATATGACACTTACATGTTACTAGCTTTTTCAAGATTCCCATCACGTGTACAATACCAAGTTGTTGTTTTTTCGTACACAGATTGATGACATTTTGGGCAAGCTTTGTAGTGCCATTCTTTGTATGCATGCACCTCACTTATATGACCATTAACAATGAAGGTTTTCCCCTGTTGGTTGAATAAAATCAGACTAATAGGTTGGTTATGATTTATTTTATAGATGATGGTATATTTACCTGCACATCTTTTTTTCTAACTGTAAAATGTCTGAAAGTACAGTGGTATTCATGACGATTGCAGGTGTTGCAGTGGTTGGTGGAATCCCATAAGAAAACATGTTATAGAAAAGTTTTTGTGAGATTGTCATGTGTTGTTTGTGGAAATGCAAATCATATTTACTTACAGTTCTTGCAACTGCCCAGTTTCAATAGCCATCGGATTTAAATACACATATGTACCACCCGTGCATTTCAGCTGTAATGTCCTGTGTTAAAACAGTTGTACTTGCTGTTTAAAAAGTGACATGTTGTGTAATTTTGACGGAATTAATAAAAGCAAAAGCTTACCTACAAAATCCTGAACCTTTAGTGAAGTAAATCCAAGTATAACCGGTTTTGTAGCTTTTTCAATTAGGTTTCTGTTGAATCTAACAGGCGATGTGATGATATAGCTCCATAACGCCACTGTTATTTGCTTGTTGCTGAAATGTTTTGGTTAACATATCAAGATTTTTTTGTTTCTCAAGCAGAACATTGTGTATGCATATAATATATGTAAAGTACAATCAAATTGAGTTGTAAGAATATACTAACTTGCAATCTGTTATGGTCATAATCATATACGGTTTGTTCTTTAGTTGTACCATGCCGGATGTCTTGCAGAATTCCTATGTAGTCTGTATAATTTTAAAAAAATTAATATTAGCATGTATCCAGAAACAAATGTTTGGGAAAAGAGTTGTAAAAAGTTAGTCATACCAACAATGCCTCTGTTTTTTTTTTTAATTGTGTGTCCAAACTTTTTCGCGTAGCAAATTCATAATATTCCTTTTGGATGTCCTCTGTATCTGGAATAGGAGAGAAGACAGACGCCTTACCAACACGTATCATAGCCTGATGCGACACATCGCTTGTATACTCATCAGCTTCCACACAAACATAACCATCCAGATTGTAGCACGATCCAAGCTTTAGTTTTGACTTTACGGTATCTCTCTCATCACCTTTTACCATCGCCTGTATTGCACCGCCCTTGAACAATTTTCTGTTTAGATTAGTAACATTTGGCATAAACATTTTTCAAGACAATGTTGAATGCAATACCTGCTTATCCACCAGTAAAAAATGATATTCGTTCTCTCTGTTATCGGGTACCCATTCTCGGATCACATGAACATCCAATGGTGGCGTCTCGCCTTTTGCCATAAGCATAAATATGCGTGTGTTGTCCATCAGTTAGCTGTTGTAAGCAAACAGTTACTAAAAATAAAACTTCTGAGCATTTTGTGTAATTTTACATCAGTTGTTAATTGCTTAGTTAAGGCCCGCTTACGGCTGTGCGCATATAATGTATATATGTGTAGCCCTCGGGGGCAAAAGTAAAGTTGCACTAATTTTAACGTTATTTTACTAATTTCGTGAAAATAACGTTAAAAATGACAGACGGTTAATCATGCATCAGGTGGTGGCGTTGATAGCCAAAAGACAAGGGGGTACATGCACCAGTCGGGTTTGTCCCGATTGCTAAGTGTTATGTGCCTTATGTCTAAGGCTTGATACAAAACCACTATTGAGCCGGGGGTCTCACTGGAAGCAGCCTCTCTATTCCCATGGGGTAGAGGTAAGGCTGTCTACATCTTACCCTCCTCAGACCCTACCTTAGCTTTTGCTATTGGTGGGATTAACTGAGTATGATGATGATGATGATGATGATGATGATGATGTTAATTGCTTAGTTAAATAAGTAAAGACTGAACATATATCTAAATTAGCAAGAAGTTGAGGTTCATATAATAATATTGCAAGCACTAAACACATACTATGCAGGAAAGAATAAAAAGTTTTGTTACGGGACATTAAAAACATGGTTGACACTAATCTGATTTAGCATGTCTTTGTAAAAAAATATTTAAGGTTGTATTCTTGCAGCCGTCATTATCATCTATCGCAAGTATTTTTAAAGAATTTGGAGAGGTTGCTCTCGATAAAGCGACATAAAGTTGTTCGTGACTAAATATTGGCTTAGGCAAATAGACGGCAACTTTTTTTGACGATTGACCCTGACTCTTGTTGATAGTCGTTGCATAGCAAGGTTTTGTTGGAAACTGGAGCCTAGTAAACACAAAAGGGAGATCTTTTGAATTATGCACAAAGTTAATCCGCGGAATGTACACCCTATGACCAATGCAAGTTCCTGTAATTATCCTAGCCTCAATATCACGCGACATTAATTGTGACACTAACAACTTGGTGCCGTTATATAAGCCATTATTTGGATCAAGGTTGCGCATTAAAATGACTGGACTGTTTTTTTTTAATCTGCAAACAATGAGGCGGAATGCCACTAAAATTAAGAACATTTAAGTACTCCACTGGGTATATAGCCTCGACTTCTTGTGCATTTTTAGAATGTGGTACCATGGAATCAGTACTTAAGTATGAAACACATACGCCTGGTGATATTGATTGCACCTTCCTGTTTATCTCATCTACAGTTTCATTTTTGGGGCAAATAATCGCTCGTTCAGCAATTGCTGATGGTGTTGGATTTTGCAAGGTATCATTGTCATAGATGAAATGGATTAATTGATCTAGTTGGTTTCCATCACCCTATAGCAAAAACTCTGGTGGAATAACTATTCGCTTCACATCTTTTTGTAGTGGATCAACTGGTAAACTTTCATCACTATCACCAATCCTTAAAAGCCATGATGCAAAATCTTTAAACTGTTGTTCATTTTCGGATGTTGCAGTAGTAGACGTCAGGCGTAAATTCTTAGTTAATTTAAATATGCTGAGATATTTCCAGAGGTAGGATTTTTCAGGCATGAATCTAGGATTTCAGACTTTGAACATTTTGGCTTTATCGGTAAAATCTGCCTGAAATCGCCTCCAAACAAAACAGACTTCCCACCAAAAGGCTGCGAAACATTATCTGTAAGATCCTGCAATGTTTTATCAAGCGATTCAAAGCATCGTCGATCATTCATCGGTTCTTCATCCCAAATTATAAGGCTTGTTTTTAACAGTAGTTGACAAAGGTTGGTTTTTTTTTAATGTAGCCTTTAAGATTGTGAATCATTCTATATATTAATAGTTTAGGAATCCATGACTCAATTGTATGGTGTGAAAACAAAAACAAAAAAAGACAAGTCAACAAGTCAACAAGTCAACAACAATATTATATAATATCTATTAATCTATTATATATCTTGATGAATGAAGAATCAGACAAAACATAAAACAATTCACATACCTAATACCTTTTATCCTTTTTCTTTTCCAAACAGCAAACAAGATCAATAAGAAGCCCTCTGAAGTCTGACCAGTGCCTGCCGTTTCCGAGAGAAATCGTGGACAGTGTCGGCTGTAACGACCCTTGCTGTCGGTGCCGGGTCGTCGGGTCGGGTTTCAGAGCTACGCAGCGGATTCGGATCATAACAGTCTTTACTCTTCCAGGATCCACGTCATCATATCTGTTGGGTTACCTGAACACATGCCAAAAATAGTTTCTGTCAACATAAAGTTGGTGAGGTCGTGTATTTTATAAAGTGAATGGCCAGTTCGTTTATTGATAATCCTTTTATAACATTCTTTTATATAAAACATTCTTTTATAAACATGCTTTACGGTTATAATTCTGAAGGGGAAATTATATTCTATTATATTCTATCAAATCAATTCTATTATATCTCAATTCTATCATATCGATTATATTACGTACCATTCCTATCGATGGTACCACTCTGTTTGTGGTAAAATACCAGTTTCTGTCCTCTACATGGGCAAGAATGGTTTTGATCCTCTACTTGGGTAAGATTGGTTCTTGTCCTCTACTTGGACAAGAAAGGAAATGGCGGATACCGGCCAGTACTGTCCTCGTCGTTTCTATGTCCCCTTTTCTATTATACTTCTTTTATTATATAAATTCTATTATGTAAAGCATTATTATGTTTTCTTATAAACGACATGTATTCCCCCGAAAACACTTAATAAAAACAGTAAAAGTGGGGAGTTCACGATACTCACAGGTTTGCGTATAATCTTCTATAGTCTCTCTTATTACAATTTTATGTCATATATATATGGATACGTTTTACGCGTGGGACTTGTTAGATTGTAATACTTAGGATATATATCATATATACAATTTATACATATAGAATTCGGTATATATTAGATAGTCCTAAACTCGGGGTTCATTATTGACATGACACGGACATCCTAAATCTAGCTGGCCATTATAGCTTGGCACTCGAAACTAATAAAGCTGGCCATTACAGCTTGGCAGATCTAAACTAACAAAAGAATAGAAAATATTATGATTAACCCGAATCTAGTATATCTTTTATTTATCGAATCGTATATATATAAACATATATATTTTATATATGTTTATTATTCTCTTATTATTATTATCAAGTCTGTACGTTCCCGTATTATATATATATATTCGTATAATTCTAATAATTCACTCTGGGTTTATACTGGACCGGGTTCTATTCCGGTTGCTGACCGAATCACTGAGTTGACTCAGTATCGGGTTCAATCTCACCGAATCGGTTATTGGTACCTCGCACAAATAATTATAAAGGTATGTTAATTATCAGGAGATTATATAACTAATAATCAAATGATAATTGTGTATTTCATACCATTAATGTACAACTTTTGTATATGGATCGAGGATGCTCGGATTAAAGATCAGAGTCTCGCTGGAGTATAACCGGAATATAATTGGAAGTTGATCGGAATTCTAGTTACTGATAATATCTTCCTTATATAGTTCTAATCTCTCCCTACAAAGAATAGATTCACACCTCAGTTAACACAATAGTCAATTGATGATTATCAACAACCAAACCATGATCAGTTTATGAGAAGAAACCCAATCGGTAACAACATACAACTCGAAGACTTGATCAGATGTACCCTAACCCGACATAAAAACGGGTCACGAGTACAAACAGGAGGATTAGTTGCTGGTTGTTTATCAAACAGGAGAGTGATTCGGTTGTTTATAAGGGTTCACGAGTACCCATCGGAACAAAAGGGATAGGTTGGGACCCGATGACAGTCACCAATTCCGGTGACTGTCCCTTCGTCGGAACAACATACAAACAGAGGAAAAGGTCGATTGATGGGTTACAAGAGGCTCACGACAGTCACCATAACCCGGTGACTGTCCAGTTAATAATAGAGGGTGGTTCCGATTGATGATCGGGTAGTAACCGAGTGGGTTATGGGTTGGTTCGATCAGTTATAACAGCCGGTTGACAGTCACCCTAGCTTGGTGACTGTCCGTTTATGATAACAGAAAGACACAACACAGAGGTGGTTATCGAGGAGAACAAGAGTTGTGGTTTGATATTGATTTGATGGAACCGAAGGGTTGTGGTGTTCGTCAGTTATTAACAGAAGCAAAAGAGAGAGGATTGACTTACCGGAGAAGGGAAGCGGCGGCGGCGGGAGACGGAGCAGCGGTGACCGGGGCAGCAGAGGCGGCAGCAGCCGGCCATGGCTGTCCGGTGGCTGCTGCTTGGTTGTTGATAGAACACACCCAAGGGTGTGGGTTGTTCTCGTGAGTTTGTGCAGGGAAAATAAGAGGAGGAGGGGATTTATATAGTCAACTCTAATTAGGGAGTGTTTGGTTATGAGGATAGTAGCTGACAAGAGGGTGTTTGGCAATGGGGATAACAACTAGAATTCCAAATGTTTGGTAATAGGTATTGGATCACACGAACGTGTTTGGCTGCGAGTTTAATAAATAAATAAGAAGCGTTTAGCCGAGATAATAAAAATTCAATAATTATTATCTATATAATCGGTTGAAACGTTTGGTCACGAGATTCAAACTTGAATATTTTATAATAATAAAATAATTGGGTGATCGGGTCGTACCCGACCCGTTTACGAGACCCGTAACACCTCGGGGTGTTACAATCTCCCCCCCTTAGAAAATTTCGTCCTCGAAATTTGAGTGATCTTGTCCTTTACACCCTTAATCTATAAGGATGTTACAATTAGAACCAAAATACTTGTCAACGAGACATGATAAGTTCTATTGGTTTACGAGGGAATCATTTTGATATCAATCCAATGCTATAATTAATTAAAAATGTCCATCTGTAAGACTATAGCTTGATCATTCTATTAATCGCGTTTTAACCTTTCTTGCTATAGTCATATTAAGTCAGATACATGGATTATCTGTATTTTCTGATATGACTATTAAAGGTTCTCGGTATAGATTGATATTTTTTTTATACTGTGAACATTCTTCTTATCTTGTTCCTCATTCGGATGAGGAGTAGACAGAATATTATTCTTATATAGCGACGATTTAAACATACTTTGAGATTCTAATCGTTTTTCTTCTGAAAGATTTACAAACCTCCAGCAAACGTCGCTAGAGTCTCAAATCGATACGATATACTCATCGATTGATATTCGGATTCATTTACAATGATGGATTCTATATAGTTCTTAAGAGATAGATACGGAAGTCCCATCCATTCATTGTCATCTTGACTCGAATGAGATCCAAGCTACTACCTCCTGGATCGAACATTAGAATTTCCCATCATTGCATTTCTGATTTCTTAGATAGTGATAATGATTTCTGGTAACTATCGGATTATTCTTACAAATTCTATCCTGTAAGTTCTATCTATATCGGTGTAATATGGTTGACTTCTTGGTTAACATCTATTCGTATATATACTTAGGCGGTTTCTCAGATCGTTAAACGTGTCTTATCCGGAGTCTAAAGTTGCAAGAAAAGACTAATCGAACTTGTTGAATTACATGGTTTCAACAATTTCTTTTCATTATCTTGACCTTTTGAAATCGGTTATTGTGATTTATCTTAAATCATCTATAATAATTCTTTCTGACTATTTCATTGATGATTGACTGCATTATTTATCGTTACCTATTCTTTGACTTAAGATTCTTATGATAATGCGTCACTTATTCTTTCTCAAAATCATGATTATCATTCGAATTTAAATACTTATTGCGTTAAGTATTTCTATAGAAGTCTTTCTTAATACTATTTCGGGATTCGTTGACACTCTCGATAAAAATATTCTATAATTACTTTTCGTAAAATATTCTTTATAAAATTCTAGTCGTTCTTCTTACGACTTATATTCTTATCGGGTAATTTCTTTTAATATATATATATATATATTTATTCTGGTATTTATTTCTTCTGGCATATCAGATACCTTCTGATAATATTTGGCACTTCGAATGCCTTTCTATTATTCAGACATATCGAATGTCTTTTCAATTTATAGTTCTTTTCATTTCTCGATTTATATTCTTTTATTTATCGATTTGTATTCATTTATATCCAAGCGAATACTGATAATCGTTTATAGCAGATACTATAAATCCATCATTTCTATAATATATACTTGCTTGGAATAATTCTTTCTTATTTATATATTCGATTAGAGTCTATACTTTCAGTGTCTGAAAACACACTCTGATAAACTTATATAAAGGCAATGTATCATATCTTCTTAATCCAACTTATTATAAGCGAGGCTTATTTCATCAGGATATTCATGTAGATAGTTATTTGCCAGAACAGTGATTTCTTAAATTATCTCTCACAACCTTTAACTTGGAACAGGAAATTCGTCATTCCTTGGCCAGAGAGTTTCACTAGAAAAATGAGCATAATTCTATTCATTTTTCGTTTTCACTTCGATTATACCTTGCAAATCTCTATATGATTCCACTTGGAATTAATCGTATTTCGATATGTTCGATATATTATTTTCTTTTAATATATTGTTGGATTTCACTATTTCCGGTTTCTGAATCCATATAGATTCCTATTGATTATATTCTACGAATTTAACAAATCTTCCATCACTACGTGAATTTCAAACAACTCACGCGAGTTTTTATACAGGAGTGATGGCGAAGATTCTTTCATATCATCGTATATCCTTTCAAAGAATCATATGGCTTGGTGGCAAATGTCCGGATATACCT
The DNA here is from genome assembly GCA_028751855.1 of Ambrosia trifida. Lineage (NCBI taxonomy): Eukaryota > Viridiplantae > Streptophyta > Magnoliopsida > Asterales > Asteraceae > Ambrosia > Ambrosia trifida. The sequence goes on along the minus strand of CM054128.1, from coordinate 127,605,793 downwards.
TTGTAAGGGTCCGGATATCTTTTGCCCCAGGGTTGCACAAAGGATATGCAACTATATTTGGTTGGCAATCAAAAATCAATATACTGATTTCTGTGGTTCATAGAATTTAACCAATCGATGGTTTTTATTCTGCTAATATATTCTTAGTCGTATTTCACGAAGAAATTTCAACTAGATTGCCAATGATATGGTCGTATTCTCCATATACGATACGCTGATAATTCGGATTTATATTTCTTATTATTATTTCTTTTAATATGCTCATGACACAGACAAACTGTGATCTTGATAAATTCCTACTCGAATGTTCCTGTGCCTGTGACATTCATAATTATGTCGCGATCATAATTACTATTTCACCTCACCTAACATTCCAGTATTTGTTTATTTTAATCACAATAGGTATGTGTCCTTCACACATTATTCTGATATTCTGTTCTTTATTTTCTCTTAGATTCGAAATTATATATTCTAGAAGGAAACATGTTGATCTGAGTCTAACGAAATAGGCTGTCAATCGTTCAAGAATTTGATCGCGTAAAAAAAATGTCCAATATAACCATCCAATCTTTTAATCTTTCTGACTTGTTCGAGTCATAAGATTAAGATGGTACTTATATTGTCGCATAGTCGAGTGAGTAAGAATTCGGTTTCTTTAGATAGATTTCAAATTATTTTTGTCATGAGAATTCGAGATAATAATATTTACGTTCAAAATATTACTTAATTCTGGAAAGGATCGAAGATGATACATAACTGAGATTTCTATATATACACAAAGATAGATTTAGATTATGAAACGTAGTACATAATACTCATCGTTTATATCGAGATAAAATATCTAGGAAGTCATACGATCGAATATAGATATAGAATCATGCCGAAAAAGACTCTTGGTATATATATGGATACGGATTGGATTAAGATCTTTATGAAAAATGGCACTAAATATAGAGTGAAATATGTTTGGGCAAAATGATACAACCGTGGTTCTTTCATATTTTGAAATAAAAAACTTTTAGGGAGGATTTATAATAGCAATACTGGTTACTGTGGATGTCGAAATCTGACGAAAAATGACGGATACCGGTAACAAATAGAATTAATAATAAGGATTTCAAAAAGGAGTCGTGGTAGAAATTTTCATAGTGGCAAAATTCTTGAATTCTCAATAAACGGGTTTCTTATTACGGATTAGAGAAAATAAAAGAAAAATAGATTTCTCAAAACGTTGATGTCAAAAATTTAATGTTAAACGAATAATTCTGGGTAAAACCTGAAAAAAATTATGGGGTTTTTCAATAATATAAAGAATATCAATACTTAGTTTGATAATAAGAAAATTATAGTATTGACAGATTTTCTCGATCTTATAAATTTGAATAAAACGTCTATTTGAAATTTAAAAGCGGAGGGATATATTTTTACTCAAAATTGAAATACTTGTTTCAGTATAAAATAGAAATGACTGGAAATAAATTCAGTAAACTTCAAAGTCATACCGAAAAGATTTAAAACAACTTGAGTTACCAAGGAATCTGTCCGTTACTGGTTAAATAATTGAAAGAAATTCTTTAGAAACATAATATTCGTATGTCTCTAGCATATCTGATTTTAACGAAATTTTTGAATTTACTGAGTAAAATAATTTTTCTGAAAACTCGATCATAGGAATGTTCAAGTTGGAGCATAAGATTTGTATTCTATTTATAAATATTGGAATAACCATAAGGTTAACGATCTGAATAGTTTTTGAGACTGGAATGATTCCATAATTTATACGAAATTTTTGGAATATACGACGAATGATTATAAATCAACAAGTTTTTCTAGAGAGTGAAATACGATTTTCTAAACTCTCGTACAAGCCAATTAAATTATCGAGGAACGATTTTTGTGATATTTAATATCTATTTATACGTATACTTTTATAACTCGTTTCTTTTAATAATCTGGTTTCTTTTCTGTATTTATGTCTTATTTCTTATAGCCTTAATATCTTGTAAGATTTCCCAGAAATTAGATGTGTATGTAGATTCACAATTGTGTACAAAATTGTCAATTTAACCCACATAATCATTCTAGTAATATCCTTTAGTGGATTCGTTCTGATTTCTATTATACCGTTATGGTTCTCACCAACTTTATAATGGTTAGGCATTTAGGTAACCAAAAATTTGATCTTCTAGTATTCTTTTAATGTATATATTTTTCTAAGCAAAATTTCTCTTAGAAAATATTCCGGTAGATCCTGGATTAGTAAAGTTTTCAAAACTGTCATTAAGCGCCGCTCTGATACCACCTGTAATGACCCTGGCTGTCGGTGCCGGGTCGTCGGGTCGGGTTTCAGAGCTAAGCAGCGGATTCAGATCATAACAGTCTTTACTCTTCCAGGATCCACGTCATCATATCTATTGGGTTACCTGAACATATGCCAAAAATAGTTTATGTCAACATAAAGTTGGTGAGGTCGTGTATTTTATAAAGTGAATGGCCAGTTCGTTTATTGATAATCCTTTTATAACATTCTTTTATATAAAACATTCTTTTATAAACATGCTTTACGGTTATAATTCTGAAAGGGAAATTATATTCTATTATATTCTATCAAATCAATTCTATTATATCTCAATTCTATCATATTGATTATATTACGTGCCATTTCTATCGATGGTACCACTCTGTTTGTGGTAAAATACCAGTTCCTGTCCTCTACGTGGGCAAGAATGGTTTTGGTCCTCTACTTGGACATTCCTACCCTCTACTTGGGTAAGATTGGTTCTTGTCCTCTACTTGGACAAGAAAGGAAATGGCGGATACCGGCCAGTACTGTCCTCATCGTTTCTATGTCCCCTTTTCTATTATACTTCTTTTATTATATAAATTCTATTATGTAAAGCATTATTATGTTTTCTTATAAACGACATGTATTCCCCCGAAAACACTTAATAAAAACAGTTTTAGTGGGAAAACACTTAATAAAAACAGTTTTAGTGGGGAGTTCACGATACTCACAGGTTAGCGTATAATCTTCTATAGTCTCTCTTATTACAATTATATGTCATATATATATGGATACGTTTTGTAACATCGCGAAATTTTTTTTTCCAAATTTTAATACAAACGCCCATATTTCTTTTTTTGTTACGTCTTATACTAATGTGCCTACGTCTTCATTATCCTAACTCACAACATGTATATATATATATATATATATATAAATGTATTTGATGATAATAAGACTAGCCTTAAACCCAACAACATACAAACAATCCATTTTAACACACTAACCCAACCTAACTAAGCTCATCTTCTCCTTGGTCCAGCCCAGAAACGAGCCCACACAGACAGCCTAGTACCCCAGCCCACAAGCCTTGGCCCACTAGTCCCTTTAATCTGTTTTTAAAAAAAAAAGTAATATAGTGCCCCTGCCGGGACTCGAACCCGGGCAGGAAGCACCACACACACGCACGTCCACCACTTGAGCCACCACTCACTATTGCTTTAAACCCAGTTCGTTTTATATAAATATACAAAAAACCCCTTTTCCTTTTTCCCTCTTCTTCCTTCGTCGAACAGTAGCAGCAGCAGTATGATATTTTATTTTTTTTTTATTTTTTTTTAGACCAACCTAATTAATCATCATTAACGTGTGATTGATCCAAAATTTGAATGAGATCGTGATTATCGGCCATCATTGAGACTTCACACGGCTAATCAATGTTCAATTCTTACCAATTTCGTGATTTTTCACGCGTAAACATTAAACCCGGGTCAAAGCTTGCCATTTCGAACAACCGACCCTTACACTATAAATTGAACGGCTCCAAACCTTCACAACTCGCCATTATCTCTTTGTTGGGTCAGTTTGCTCTTTTTGCTAAGTAAGAACTTGCTATCTTGACACTTAAGTGTTTAGCAAGTCCTTGTAAATCAGATTATAAGCACAGCGGAATGTTATAAGTTAAAGCACCACTTTTTATACAAAGGCAGAGTTATAACTCCCCCTTGATGTTTGAAACTAATAAATGACAAAGTATTTATTATGAATCTAAGTTGTAAATGAGAATTAGATACTTAGAGAGATTCACAATAAATACAGAAATGGAATATAACAATGAGAGTGTTTGAAGGATTTTTCTGTTGAAAATCAATGTCTAAAATAGAAGGTTGAAGCCTCCTATTTATAGACGATTACATGCATGTATCTTGCCAAAAAGCAAGTACAGAAATAGCAGAAACAAGTTGCACAAGTTGCAACATTGAATCAATCAAATAAAGCTAAAAGTAATATTAAACAACAAACTACTGATACAAAAAGGCGGTGGGAAATATCTATTGCTAAGTGCTGATGAAGGACAACTACTGAAGAGTAGTTTTGTCTTCAGTACTTCTGAAGTGAACTTGTCTGGTTTGGACTTCAGAACTTCTGCAACTTCAGCACTTCTCATATCTTCTAATCAGCAGTTTCTTGTCTTCTCTTCAGTACTTCTATACTTAGCCAAAATGACAGAAGTGAATTAGACTAAGGTTTACAAAAGTGGTTTCACCAATCCTCTTTGTCCTAACAATCTCCCCCTGGATTGATGAAGCCAAAACCTTACTAATTCCTTATGTGTTTCTTCTGTCTTGAACAATCTTCCATATCTCTTTGTACATGGTGTTCTTGAGCTGGTTTAACTGACCATCAGATAGAGATCCTCTCTGTGGTTCTAGATGTTGAATTGTGAGCAGGTCTTGTGTTGACAGTTTCTTCAGATCACTGATCTTCTTGTAAGCCCTGCTTGAGAGGTCTCTTCTTGTCAACAGTACTGAGTTGTTATCAGTAAGTGACCATCTGATGATAGGGATCTTTGACTTGTTAAAGTCAGAAGAATAGGGAACCAGACTTGTCCCTTGGGTTGATGGTCCTGAGTGCTGGATGTCTTCAGTTTCAGATAGCCTCAGGTGGGATTCTCTTCCTTGTTGTTGTTGCATATCAGGCATCTGAACAGTTGGGAGATGGTGTTCAGAAATTTGTGGGGTTGGTTCAGTAGTTTGGGCAATAGGTTGTTGTTCAGCAGTTTCAAAAGAAGAGTGTGTTTGATATGTTTTTCTAAGTCTTTTTCTTTTGAATTGAACAGATATGGGTGCTCTTGGTGGGGTTTGAGATGGATGAGACTGAGAGGGTGTTTCAGTCTCATCTATTTGAAGAGCAGAATGCTCATGAGCATGTTCAGGCATCTCAACCTCCTGAACAGCTTTTCTTTTGGGTTGGTGGGGTGCAGTTTTTGTTGGCTTGGGCTTTTTGGCTTTTGGTGGTGTGAGTTTGGAAGATGTGGGCTTCAGGGGGACTTGTTGTTGTTCTCCCTGATCATCTTCTGGCCAGGCAGCCGGTTTGTTAAGCCTTGAGTATGCTTGTGATGTTAAAGGGTTTAATGTTGAAATTTTTCCCACAAGCACCTCATTACCCAGTTCCCCTATTATGCATTGCATAATGAACCTTGGGTATAACAAAAACTTTTTCTTGGTATTATTGTGATGTAACACCAACTCATTGAAAAATAGTTTTGATGCCCTGAATTTAGTTTCATTCACAATGGAATGAAATATTGGTTGAAAAGTGGAGGGCATCTGGTCATAAGACCCTGTTTTTGGACTCAAACACATAATAATATAATGAAACAAAAGTTTGTATTTTGGTTCAAAATATTTTTTGAATATTGTAGCATGGGAGAGAGTACCTTGATAACCACACTCAGTCATGGTTAGATGAATATCAGTGTTAGCAACATGGTCAGGGGCAGTTACATCATCCAGACCCAGTCTTGTTGCTAGTGTGGCCGGTGTGATGGTCAGTTGTTTCCCTTTTATCTTTGAGTTGAGGGAAATGACCTCATCACCCATTGTAACCGTCTCAGCATTTGCCCAGAACTCATTCAGAGTTTCAGTGTGAATTGGTGGGTTTATTGTGAGAGCAGTAAAGTATTGGGATTTGACGACAAGATCAATGATCTCATCGTGTTGGGACCAGCCTTCTTGTTTTTCAAGAAAGGCTCTTTGATTGTGTCCCTGTTTTAGAACTAGAGCCATGTGGTTTGGGTTTTTGATCGAACAGTGGATTTGCAGGTATAGGTTGAGAGAGTTTTGAGAGAGAAGGAGGGATATTTTTGAGTTTGAAAGGATAAGTGTGTAGAAAAGGTATTTATTTAGAAGTTTTAACCGCTTGAATCTTCTTTATTAGAAGTTTTAAAACCGCCTTTGGTTAAAAATCTTTTTATCAGAGGTTTTAAACTGATTAGGTCAAACCTCTGATGATGGGAAAAGTCAGATTTGCCCTTTTGACTTAAACTGCTGATGAAGGATTACTTCATCAGTAGTTCCCATTTTTCTCTTCAGCAGTTTTAACATCTGATGAGAAATGTTTTTATAAATACTTTATTCATAACTTCTGAAGGTTATTTTATCAGAAGTTACACACTTTTTCAGAAAATTATCCCCATACTGATGATTTTTGTTCATCAGTAGTTCTTCTCAAACTGATTTTGTTTTTCAGAAGTTTTGTTTCAGACTTTTGTCTTTTGTAAGTGAAAACCAGAAAAAAAGATGGAAAAGGTTAACTTGTATTCCACCAAGGTAAACAGGATGGAATCAAGGATGGAAAAAGGAAAAATAAAATTTTGATGCATAACAGTAGTGATTGATGTAGAAGTTTGATGTAGAGTTGGGTAGAATCAAGTGTTAACTTGGATTCTAACTGATATGCAGAAAAAAAAATAAAAATAAAGTAAACACTTACAAATTTAGCATTCCAAGCATGGATACTAACTTCTGAAATGTTGATGTGTCAAGGGGCTTAGTGAAGATGTCAGTTATTTGATTAGCTGTTGCTACATGCTTCACCTCAATCTTGCCTTTTTCATAGCAATCTCTTATGAAATGGTACCTGATCTCATTATGTTTAGTTTTTGAGAACTGTACCGGATTTTGAATGATGCTAATGGCAGATTTGCTGTCTACAAACAAAGGTGTCTTGGTCTCTTTGATTCCATAATCAAGAAGTTGATATTGGAGCCATTGTATCTGTGATGTACAACTTGCAGCTGCAATGTATTCAGCTTCAGCAGTTGAAGTTGCAACAGATGTTTGCTTCTTGGATTGCCATGACACTAGACAGTTACCCAGGAATTGACAACCACCAGATGTTGACTTTCTTGTCATCTTACACCCTGCATAGTCACTATCTGAAAATGCTGATAACTTGGTATTGCTTGAAGCAGGATACCAAATTCCCAGTGTTGGAGTTCCTTTCAGATATCTGAAAATTCTTTTGACTGCTATAAGGTGTGATTCCCTTGGTGCTGATTGATATCTAGCACAGACACATGTTGAGAACATAATATCTGGTCTAGAAGCAGTTAAGTATAAAAGGGAACCTATCATGCATCTGTACATGGTTTGATCAACCTGTTTTCCTTGATCATCAGGTTCAACTTGTGTGATTGGTGTCATGGGAGTGGAACATGATTTACAGTCATTTAAAGAAAATTTGTTCAATAATTCTTTAACATATTTTGATTGATGTATAAAAGTTCCATTTGTTTGTTGTTTGATCTGCAGTCCTAGAAAGTACTGCAGTTCTCCCATGGTACTCATCTCAAATTTTGATTGCATGAGTTTCTTAAAATCATCACACAATTTTGTGTTTGTTGAACCAAAAATGATATCATCAACATAAATTTGAACAAGTAAGACATGATTTCCAACATGTTTAATGAAAAGTGTTTTATCAATGGCACCTCTTGTAAAGTTATTTTTGAGTAAAAAGGTGGAGAGTGTATCATACCAGGCTCTTGGAGCCTGTTTGAGCCCATAAAGAGCTTTGTCCAGTCTGTACACCCACTCAGGATGAGAAGGATCCTCAAACCCAGGTGGCTGACAGACATACACCTCCTCTTTGATTTTTCCATACAAAAATGCACTTTTCACATCCATTTGATAAACTTTAATTTTGTTGGAAATGGCATAGGCCAGAAATAACCTGATGGCCTCAAGCCTTGCAACTGGAGCAAAGGTTTCATCATAGTCAATTCCCTCTTCTTGAGAGTACCCTTGAACTACCAGTCTTGCCTTGTTCTTGATTATCATACCAGCTTCATCTTGTTTGTTCCTGAAAACCCATCTTGTACCAATTGGTTGCTTGTTTTGAGGTAAGGGACAGATTTCCCAGACCTGTTGCTTGTTGAACTGAAGTAGTTCATCTTGCATAGCTTGCACCCAATTATTGTCTTTGAGGGCTTCCTGGTACTTCTTTGGTTCCAACTGTGAAATAAAGGCTGAGAATAGGCAAAAGTTGGAGAGCTGGTTTCTGGTCAGAACACCTGTAGCTATATCACCCATGATTTGATCAAGTGGATGATCTCTGTGTTCAATCAGTTGTTGTAAACCACTGACAGGTGTAGGTGGCTCTTGTTCTTCAAACAAACTACTGAGGTCTATAATATCTGGTTCAGCAGTTTCAGCTTCTTCAGTAGTTGCAGGTGCTGAAGCAGATGTTTGAGTTTGGCCTTCAGTATTTGTTTGATCAGAAGTTTGAAAAACTTCTGATGGTGTTGTAGTTGACTTAATGACTGTTTGAGGAGTCCATGGTGTAGGATCCTCATCTTCAAACCTTTGATCACCATAATAAGTAGGTTTGGAAGAAGTAACAGTCTTTTCAGGTCCAAAGTGAAAGTTGTCAAGGTCAAAGAGTTCAGCAGGATGTGCTGGAATAAGAGTGTGTTTTGACTCAATGAAACTTGACATTCAATGTTTCTTCTACTATCCTGGTGTGAGAATTAAAAACCTTGTAGGATTTTCTAGTTGAAGAGTAACCAAGAAAGTAACCTGAGTCAACTTTGGCAGCAAACTTTGAAATAGATTCCTTGATGTTCAAGATGAAACATTGACACTCAAAAGCCCTGAAAAAGGAGATAAGGGGCTTCATGCCATGAAGAACTTCATAGGCAGTCTTGGAATGTCTCTTGACCACAAGAACTCTATTCTGAACATAACATGATGTGTTAACTGCTTCTGCCCAAAAGTACAATGGCAGTCCAGAATCAGCTAACATTGTTCTTGCTCCTTCTATCAATGTTCTGTTCTTCCTTTCTACTACACCATTTTGTTCAGGAGTTCTGGGAACACTGTATTGTCTAATAATCCCTTTAGACAAACAGAATTCATCCAGAGTTTTGTTCCTGAACTCTGTCCCATTGTCACTTCTAATGGTTTTGACAGATAGAGAATATTGTTTCTCTACTTGTAGAATGAAGAACTTGATGATTTCAGCAGCCTCATCCTTGGAAAATAAGAAGAATACCCATGTGAATCTTGAGTAGTCATCAATGATGACTAAGCAGTACTTCTTTTTACCAAGGCTCATAATCTTGACAGGTCCAAATAAGTCCATATGGAGTAGTTGAAGACATGCAGTTGTTTTTGATTCTTCAATAGACTTATAGGAGGACTTATGCTGTTTTCCCTATAAACAGGATACACAGTGTTCTTGACACTGGTATACTTTCAAAGGTAGACCTCTGACCAAGCCCATTTTTGTGACTTTATTTATGGTTTTAAAGTTCACATGGCCAAGTCTCCTGTGCCAGAGATCTGTTTCTGAAGTTGATGCCCTTGAGAAGAAACAGGCAGTGTTGTTTAATACTTTGTCTTTCTCAATGTCCACTGCATAGACATTGCCACATCTTTTGGCAATCAGCAAAGTATGATCTTCTATAATCTTCTCAATCAACTTCTGGCCTTCTGGTGAGATGATCTTGCAAGCTGTCTTTGTGAAAAAGGAAGAATATCCTTTATCACACATTTGTGACACACTCAGCAAATTGTATTCAAGGTTTTCCACCAGATTGACCTTGTCAAACTGTATTTTGCCAGAGGAGACATTGCCATGTCCTAGCACATATCCCTTAGCATTGTTCCCAAAGGATACAGATCCTTCTCTTTGGCTGATAAAGTTGTTTATCAGGTATCTGCATCCAGTCATGTGCATAGAGCCTCCACTATCAACATACCATATGCTGTTTAAGCCCCTGGAAACTCTCTGCACATAAAAGCAAATTAGTTAGATTTGGAAACCCAAGCCTGTTTGGCTTTGGGTTTGCTCTTGAGAACAGTTACAGTTTGTTCTTGACCAGGTTGAGAAATCCATGTCTTTTTGGCAATGGATTTTTCATTAAGAACCATGATGGTATCCTTTTTAGGACCACCATCAACCTTGGTCATCAGTAGTTCTACCATGTTCTTTAGATTTTGAATCTCAGCAGTTTGTGAAACTGCTGATGATTCTGGTCTAACTACTGACAAGGAATTTTGAGAAAAAGATTTTGGTTGAGATTTTATCTTTTTCTGAGAAAAGGTGTTTTCAGGTTGTTGTTTCTTGGGTTTAAAGACTTTTTCATAATTATTTCTGATTTGATTTCCCACAACCTGTTGTTTAAATTTTTGATTGAACTGAATTCCTTTTCTGTATCTACAAAATTCAGTTTTGTGGTTGAACAAGCCACAAATTTCACATTCTTTTGCCTTTTGTTTTTGATCTAAAGGCAAATTTCTAACAGTTGTGAAAAGATTTTGCTCATCAGTAGTTTTCAGGGTCTCAACTCCTGAAGTAGATGAAACTACTGATGGCTTGTTGTCAGTTTTTGTAAATACTTCTGAAGTACTTTCTTTAAAAATGCCAGGATTTCTGTTTAGAAAGTTTTCATGGAAAGATGTGCATTCTTTCCCTTCAGAAGTTTCATTTGAAACAATTCTTCTCCCATCTTCAGTAGTTTTGGGAGAAAAATCTGTTGGTGTTTCAACATGATGGTATCCTATGCCAAACTTAACATTTGAAGCACTTTGTTTGTTTAGCAATAATTGATACCCCCTACAAGATTCCACCCATTTTTCACAAGTGATCCTGGTGTCAGCAAGCTCTTGTCTGACATCTCCCAGGTCATTTAGCATCATTTTGATTTGTGCTTGGGTTTCAATAGCAGAGTCAGTTAATTTAGAAACCTCTTTTGTTTTAGCACACAGTTTTCTTTCTAAATCACATTTTATCTGTGTGTATTTTCTTTCTAAATCATTGGCTTTGCCTTGTAGGTGCAGGTTTGTCTCTCTTATGAGAGCAAAAGTTTCTTTGCAAGAGTTTGAGCAAAGTTTTGTCAAAGATTCTTTTGATACCTGAGACAATGCAGATTTTGAGGTACAGCCTTCAAATGCCATTAAGGCAAAGTTCTTTCTGCCATTGTCTGGTTCTCCCCAGTTGATGTCAAACACTTTGTTGTCTGCATCAGGATTGCACTCTGTGGTGTCATAAGGGAGACTGCTCCAGTCAACATACCCCGAGGTAAAGAGACTTTGTTGAGGAGGTTGTTGAGGCTGTGGAGGAAGTTGAGCAGCTGGAAAGGGAGGGATTGATTGTTGGCTCTGCATCTGTTGAGCAGGCACTTGAACATATTGTACTTGAGGCATATATTGCTGTTGAGGAGCTTGTGCCTGTACAAAATGAGCACTCCCTTGAGTTCCATTGTTCCTATTATAATTGGGGTTATAGTTATTTCCAGATTGTGATTGGTTAAAGCTAGAGCTTCTACACTCTCTAGCAAAGTGTCCCAACTTCTGACACTTGTGACATCTCAGTTTAGATTTGTCAAAACCAATTTTTGTATTACTGGTCAATCCTGGAAATTTCCTTCCTGACCTTTTATAAAACTTGTTAGTTTTAATGCTTAGCATGGCCAGTTGGTGTAATATGTCCATTTCTTCTAAGTCATCACTGCTAAAATTTTTCAAATCATCCATGATAAAACATAGATTATCAGCAGTTTGACTTTGGTCATCATTGTCATAACCTGGGAAAGATCTTTCTGATGAGATCCCAGTGGTTATGTCAATATTGTCATAAGATCCATAGGAACAAGTTGGTGAATCTTGTCCCAAAAGTGCTGTACTACCTGGTAGGTAGTCATCAGCAGTTTTACCAGAAGTTTGTAATTTCTTCTTTTGATCGATTTCTCTCTCAAAAGTAAGTAATCTCCCATGGAGTTTTGTAAGAGTGAGGGAGCTAAAATCTGGTGAGGATCTTAAAACAATGGAGTAAGTTTCCCATTTGTCAGGTAAAGACCTTAAAAATCTATGTAACATAGATACTGTTGTATAGGTCTGACCATTTAACTTTAGCTCAGAGATTAATGAGGAGAATCTTTCAAATTGTTGTGTCAAAGTTTCCCCATTAATATAAGCAAATGTTTCATATTGTTGAGCTAAAATTTCTCTGGTGTTGGCAATCACCTCTTCAGTTCCTCCAAACTGTTCTTTAAGACAGTCCCAAAGTTCTTTGGCACTTTCACAATGTAAAAGGCCAGAGTATATTTCATTTGGGAGAGCCATTGCCAACATAGAGAAAGCCTTAGCATCTAGCTCAAGTTTTAGGAAATCCTCATCTGTATAGTCTTTGGGATCCTTTGGAATCCCTTCTTTAGTTTCAAGATTTATATTTACTGGTTTGTGAGGACCATATATCACAGATCTCCAACAACCTGTGTTGGTTTGTGACAAGGTATGTGCCATTCTCTTTTGCCATATATTGTACTCATTTCTCACAAGCATGGCAGGTTTGGTGGCAGAACCAGTATTATGTGGATCCATTTTTAAAGAGTATAGATTTGTCAGATGACTCTTTTAAGTGATGGATATTGGTAAAAAGTGAACTTTTGATCTTTTTATTGAATATCAATAAGAGCTTTGTGTCTGATTCTCAATTTGTTAGATTGATATGTGATCAGATAAACCAATGCTCTGATACCAATTGTTGGGTCAGTTTGCTCTTTTTGCTAAGTAAGAACTTGCTATCTTGACACTTAAGTGTTTAGCAAGTCCTTGTAAATCAGATTATAAGCACAGCGGAATGTTATAAGTTAAAGCACCACTTTTTATACAAAGGCAGAGTTATAACTCCCCCTTGATGTTTGAAACTAATAAATGACAAAGTATTTATTATGAATCTAAGTTGTAAATGAGAATTAGATACTTAGAGAGATTCACAATAAATACAGAAATGGAATATAACAATGAGAGTGTTTGAAGGATTTTTCTGTTGAAAATCAATGTCTAAAATAGAAGGTTGAAGCCTCCTATTTATAGACGATTACATGCATGTATCTTGCCAAAAAGCAAGTACAGAAATAGCAGAAACAAGTTGCACAAGTTGCAACATTGAATCAATCAAATAAAGCTAAAAGTAATATTAAACAACAAACTACTGATACAAAAAGGCGGTGGGAAATATCTATTGCTAAGTGCTGATGAAGGACAACTACTGAAGAGTAGTTTTGTCTTCAGTACTTCTGAAGTGAACTTGTCTGGTTTGGACTTCAGAACTTCTGCAACTTCAGCACTTCTCATATCTTCTAATCAGCAGTTTCTTGTCTTCTCTTCAGTACTTCTATACTTAGCCAAAATGACAGAAGTGAATTAGACTAAGGTTTACAAAAGTGGTTTCACCAATCCTCTTTGTCCTAACACTCTTTCTCAATCTCCAATTCATCCCAATTATCCTCTGTTCTTGGCATTTGATTCGCGTTTTGACTTTACAGTTGACCAACCCATTTCGTATCTTAATCGCGATTGTAAGTGAAATTTTTGATATGGGTTTCATTAATCGGAACCTACACAACATTAACCCCATGATCAATTGGGTTAATGTTGTGCAATTCGATCAATTTTAATTCTAGGGCTCGAAGTTGATAATATTTGGGGAAGAACATGTAATCTGATATGATATTTATTTGTAATAAACTGAATCCAAACACAACCACTGCCTTGGACCAGCTGGTTGTGTCTGGAGCCCCATATCAGAGCTACCCGGGTTCGATCCCCGGCTGTAGCGATTCTTTTCTTTCTTTTTTTTTTTTTTTTGTGTTTTACCTTAAAAACAAACAAGAATTAAACATATATATTACTTATACTTTATAAATTCGTTTTAAATTATCAAAACTCTTTTATAAATTCTACAAAAATTATTTTAAGTTAATCTACTGAAAAAGTTTAACTTACAATTTTTAGTGTTCAAAAATAATTTATTTAATATATATAATAAATAAATCAAGTTTATTCCATTTTATTTATAAAATTCTATAAAAATATCAAAACGATCTTATTAATTTCCACAAAAATTATCCTGAGTTTATACAATGATAAACTTTTCTGAAATGATTTTTATTTCAGAAAAATCATTTATTTAATATTTTTAATCAATTTTTGTTAGTTTTAATCATAATTAAATCATAATAAATCCAATTTTTAATATTTTTGCACCAAAATTTTATACAAATTATTTCTGATCATTTAGAACAGAAATATAATTTTTAAACTAATAATTCTTTAATTTTAGTATTTTTAAATATTAAAGTTAAAGTTTGACAATTTGTAATAAATAGATTTTAAAAATCTATTTTAAGGAAAATAATTTTGTAAAAATTATTTTTATACTTTAAACACTTTGTTGTGACCTTCTTAAATTTAATTTTCATAAAAAGATTTTTGGTTATTTATTTACTAAATTTCTCTCAATTGGCGAATATTTTTAATATTAATCAAACGAGCAATTATCCTCAATTCGAAGCCCTAGAAACTTATACAGTTGCAGACTTGATAGACTTAGACATATTTATTACCTCATTTTAGGGTGATACTTGATACATTTGGGCAACACAATTATCCAAATTTCTCAACAGATATAACATTTTACCAAGGTGAGTTTTACATAGCCCCTTTTCTATTTCACTATTTTTGGGGTGAAACATGTTACAACAATATTTATGCAATTCAATCATCAATGTGTCTATGTGTATTTCTATGTTGCATTATGTCTTGAACATGACTAGGGTAAGCACAATTCTAGCATAAACATTCATCAGCCAAACGGTATACATTGATAGATCTATTGGACTGACAATCCCACCCGGATACGTGCCTCCTACAAAGGTTACGTGGGTGTTTGTTACTGCAATATAAACGAGTGAACCATGAGCGTATGGGATGTACCACAATTACAACAGTCAACAAGGTTGATTATGCACTCGATTTACTTCTAGTATGTTTTTGCATATGAACTAGATTGCCATGACACATGAATTGCACAACAATTTTATTCTATTATCAAAACCTATGTAATTCTCACCAACTTTTGTTGACCCAAAACATTTTCAACTTAACATGTTTCAGGTTCTATTTGCTTGAAGATTTGAATTGATGCTTGAAGATATGTGTATAGTTTTGTTCAATTTGATGTACAAAATTCTAGAACAATTGTATGTAATTCATTTAAATCATTTAATGAAATTTATTATTCACCATGAGCTACTGAACAATCATCAATACGTGACATCCCGATGTTTCCGCCATCGGTTGGGGTGTTACACGTTTTACGCGTGGGACTTATTAGATTGTAATACTTAGGATATATATCATATATACAATTTATACATATAGAATTCGGTATATATTAGATAGTCCTAAACTCGGGGTTCATTATTGACACGACACGGACATCCTATATCTAGCTGGCCATTACAGCTTGGCACTCGAAACTAATAAAGCTGGCCATTACAGCTTGGCAGATCTAAACTAACAAAAGAATAGAAAATATTATGATTAACCCGAGTCTAGTATATCTTTTATTTATCGAATCGTATATATATAAACATATATATTTTATATATGTTTATTATTCTCTTATTATTATTATCAAGTCTGTGCGTTCCCGTATTATATATATTCGTATAATTCTAATAATTCACTCTGGGTTTATATTGGACCGGGTTCTATTCCGGTTGCTAACCGAGTCACTGAGTTGACTCAGTATCGGGTTCAATCTCACCGAATCGGTTATTGGTACCTCGCACAAATAATTATAAAGGTATATTAATTATCAAGAGATTATATAACTAATAATCAAATGATAATTGTGTATTTCATACCACTAATGTACAACTTCTGTATATGGATCGAGGATGCTCGGATTAAAGATCGGAGACTCGCCGGAGTATAACGGGAATATAATCGGAAGTTGACCGGAATTCTAGTTGCTGTTAATATCTTCCTTATATAGTTCTAATATCCCCCTACAAAGAATAGATTCACACCTCAGTCAACACAATAGTCAATTGATAATTATCAACAACCAAACCATGATCAGTTTATGAGAAGAAACCCAATCGGTAACAACATACAACTCGAAGACTTGATCAGATGTACCCTAACCCGACATAAAAACGGGTCACGAGTACAAATAGGAGGATTAGTTGCTGGTTGTTTATCAAACAGGAGAGTGATTCAGTTGTTTATAAGGGTTCACAAGTACCAATCGGAACAAAAGGGATATGTTGGGACCCGATGACGGTCACCGATTCCGGTGACTGTCCCTTCGTCGGAACAACATACAAACAGAGGAAAAGGTCGATTGATGGGTTACAAGAGGCTCACGACAGTCACCATAACCCGGTGATTGTTCGTTAATAATAGAGGGTGGTTCCGGTTGATGATCGGGTAGTAACCGAGTGGTTTATGGGTTGGTTCGATCAGTTATAACAGCCGGTTGACAATCACCCTAGCTTGGTGACTGTCCGTTTATGATAACAGAAAGACACAACACAGAGGTGGTTACCGAGGAGAACAAGAGTTGTGGTTTGATATTGATTTGATGGAACCGAAGGGTTGTGGTGTTCGCCGGTTTAACAGAAGCAAAAGAGAGAGGATTGACTTACCGAAGATGGGAAGCGGCGGCGGTGGGAGATGGAGCAGCGGTGACCGGGGCAGCAGAGGCGGCAGCGGCCGGCCATGGCTGTCCGGTGGCTACTGCTTGGTTGTTGACAGAACACATCCAAGGGTGTGGGTTATTCTCGTGAGTTTGTGCAGGGAAAATAAGAGGAGGAGGGGATTTATATAGTCAACTCTAATTAGGGAGTGTTTGGTTATGAGGATAGTAGCTGACAAGAGGGTGTTTGGCAATGGGGATAACAACTAGAATTCCAAATGTTTGATAATAGGTATTGGATCACACGAACGTGTTTGGCTGCGAGTTTAATAAATAAATAAGAAGCGTTTAGCCGAGATAATAAAAATTCAATAATTATTATCTATATAATCGGTTGAAACTTTTGGTCGCGAGATTCGAACTTGAATATTTTATAATAATAAAATAATTGGGTGATCGGGTCGTACCCGACCGTTTACGAGACCCATAACACCTCGGGGTGTTACATCGGCCCTTTTCTTTTCCAGACAAGATCAAGAAGAAGCCCTCTGACTGCTCCTTTCTGACTTTCGGTATTAAGAATTTTTATTTTATTGTGTTATGGGTTTATCTAGCTGGTTATATTTTTTGGGCCAAATACAAATTAAATGGTTAAAGGTGGATCAAAAGGGGTCTATTGATTCTTAGTGTTTCAATTTTTATAAAATGCCCAATGCAATTTTTATAAAAGGCACGATGCATTTTATCTTTCAGATTTTTAAACATATATACATAATTTTTTTTTTAAAAAAAATTGGCCCCCTCATAAAACGTGCCTCGGCCGGGGTGCGGCTCGCCCACCCCTAGGGCCGACATTAGCAAGAGCATATGAATCAATGTCATTATTTGTCACCGCCGCATCGCGCGGGTTTCCCACTAGTATTACAAATTGAAGATGTGGCTTAATGATATCCACACAAACGAATTCTCAAGTTCTCTCAACTCAAGCTAGTTTTCACATGAACCGAACCCTATGACGCATTTTACAAGGTATTTTAAGATACTCAAAATTTAAGAACTTTTCTCTTTTAATGCATAAAGTACAACCCTAAAATCTGAGCAAAATAGTCTTTAAAACACTTTTACATTTAATACCTTAATCTTAATTACATTTTAATTTTTCCAACTTTACTAAACTTTTGCTTATTTAAATAAAAGTTAATCCTCCCGACCCTTATTTTAAGCAAACTGCCCCCACGATTTTAAAACTGCAATATTTTTTTCATATATTAATACTTTAAAAAGAAAAAATACATTATAAAAACGAACCTTTTATTCTATTTAATTTGTTATAGCATTGCTATTTTTATTAGAAACATTTGATGTGTTACGTGATTAATAATATCTAAAGGTGAGCAATAACTAAACCGAAACGAATAAAAAACAGACGAAACTGACACGAAATCAATCTAAAACATATTTTACCAAAAAACAAATTAACTTAATATCGATTTTCGGTTTTTTTTGTACCCTTATTTAACCGTAACCGAATCATTCACATATTTTTAGCTTTTATACTTCCATTTCATGTACTTCTAAGCAAAATTTTTAGTCAAAGTTCGGTTTTGGTTATTAACCAAAATTGACTTAACCAAACAGAAACTAGGGCCATTACACAAGCTCGCGACTAGCAGCTCGACTCGTAGCTCGCTCAAAAAAAGCTCAAACAAATCTAATTAAAAAAACTTGATTTTAAACAAGATGAGCAAAGCTAACTCATTTTGTAACCAGGCATAGGCTCAGCTCAGCTCGGCTCATGGCTCGTGTTGGGAATCATTCGTATCCATCTTGACAATTTATAAAAACACATTTTATAAATATACAAATATATTTTCCAAAATATATACTGAATCTCCTAATTTCATATAATCAAAATTATATATTTATTTTCGGCTATACTTATTAAATAACAATTTATTTAACAAATCAAAGTGCGGAATCATCATAATATTTTGGTACAAATCATTATCCCAATCCCGTGATCCATTTACAAGAACATTTAAATAATTATATAAAACACACCATTGGATGTTTTAGAGAATACCTCGACAGAAAACCAAGATAGAAGACCGTGGATATTAAGCATGCCATGCTAATTGACTTCATCACAAAACACCTGAATCATGTGTCAACATTTTGAGATGGACTAACCAAATCAACTATTTTGAGGAAAGTGAACCGAATCAACTAAATCAAGATGTACAAAACATGAATTATGGGAGATTGGAAACCCATGGTGCAAGAGGGAGGTAGTAAGGTTGTGGTAAAATATATGTTGGTGAGTTATCGAGGTGATACATTCCATCGAATGTATCAGGTGATGGAGGGATAGGATCAAATGATGATGGTGGAGATCTAGGTGGTGATGGTGGCTGAGTACTTAACCGAAAACCATTGATATGGTATACTTCTTCACTGTGGTTATGAGGAAACGGTGAATGGTTGTGGGATGGAGGTTTATGAGGAGGCAAACGGTGGTTATCATAAGTCAGAAGGTACCAAGGTAGGTAATCTTCATAATTATGGTAGAAAGAGGGTCCACCACAATATTTACATCCTTGTTCCCTTCGTAATGGAAAAGTTCTCAGTCACGAATGGATCTTTATCTTGATAATCCATCCTGTAAACTAAAACAATAAACTAGAAAAGCGGCTTAAAAAATAACAACTTAAAATATTTCTCTAAAATCTATCATGTCCCCAGCAACGGCGCCAAAAACTTTATTGTGTCAGGTTTAGTAATAAAAACATAATTCACTAGTTTTAGAAACCGAAGTCTGTTGACCAATGAAAAAGGGAAGTTTTTACTAGAACTTTATCTAGTTTTAAATTTATAAGAAATGGTACATGCTTGTTTAACTAAAACCTTCACAATTGGCAAGTGGACCTATTGTGTATAGTATAGTAATCTGTGCAAGTACCGAATATCGAACCCAAAGATATGACTTTTATTACTCAACTCTAACTTGTTAAAAGAAAGTTTTTGAAAGTGAGAGAAACGAAAGTAGCCTAGAGAGTAATCAATAACCAAACAAAAGTGTGTCTTCGGGATCTGACTTTTCTTGGTATGAATTAATAGTAAATAATTAGCTAAGTGATGTGTTAATAAATTATGCCTTCCACGATAACTTAAAATGATTTGTGTTCTTGATTGTTATTGTGAGGGTCTCTCGTGCTTGTAAGCTCACCTCTCAACTGTGAGGTGCATAATACCCAAAGTTGTGTATACCCAACCCTGAAAACCACACCTCCTAATGTGCCATCAATTACACATATTTAACAAGCATAATTAGTCTTAGAATAGGGCGTATTTGGGCTAAAACTGTTAATAAATGCTACATGATCATTCCTATTTGTGTTTGCCAGGAAAATGGAGCTCTAACCCAAAAAGAAGCAATTCTAGGGCAAAACCAACACAAAGCGGAGATCCCCAAAGGCACGAGACTTAATGCATGTCCCAAGTATGTATAAAGACTCCCCCGAGGCAAAATAAACGACACAAGCAACCTGGGATCGACCATGCATGGCCACGCACATTGGTATGAGGGCTGTACACTAGAAGACAAAGCAGCCAGCTTAGGTGACAAGAAAACATCAGCACTGTCTGGTGCACAGCCTTGCATGAGTGTAGGGCTGGAAAATCGTGTATACCTGACCTGTTATGACACGAACACGAAACATGTATACCCGAACACGGCATGATAACTTATCATGTACTTTTTTTGAAACCTGAACACGAACCTGTTTATACCTGGTTTACACGATAAGACACGATACTATCAGTTTATACCAAGTTAACACGATAAGACACGATAGTACCTGTTTATACCAGGTTAATACGATACTACACGAACATGTTTTTCAAATCCGACACGTTAAATGGCTACCATCAACCATTAAAAAGATAGAATTTCACATATAAAAACATATAACTCCAATACTCCACCCCCACAACCTATATTTAAAAAAAAATCCTTAACATGTCTTAACGGGTACTAAACAGGTTAACAAGTATGTAACCTGTTTACACCCAAAAATTAACAGGCATATTTCGTGTCTATCTGTTTAGGACACGAAACCTGCTAAAGTCATACCTGTACCAGTTAAAATCGTGTAGGTTCGTGTCGGGTATTCGTGTTCGTGTCTAAAATTGCCAGCCCTACACGGGTGTGTAGCCCTCAAAGTACACACAGACTGTCCATGCAGAAACAGAACGTAGTTGGAGCAGTATGCACAGGCGTGCATCCCCGGTACACAGGCGTGCACCTTCTGAAATTCTGCCTATTAATAGCAGTTTCAATCGAGCTAAACTTGTGCCAATTTTTACCATTCTTAAGCCTTCTTGCGAACCTTTGGGGAGGCCTTAGCGCCGACCAAACCCTCTCTGTTTCACGATTAAGAAATGGCATCGTAGGAGTAGTTTACATGCAATAAAGTCGAGGGTCATGAGAATCACTTCATATACATAGGTTCATGGTGGTTTGAAGCTTGTCTATGAGTGGAAGATCTTCATTTTTCTTATGTTGTTATCTTTAGATAGTTGTATCCATCCAGTATTGTGACCCCTGTCAATTTCCTAAGTCAAGATCCGTACACGCACCTAAACATAAGTCATATTAATTTGTGCATTAGAAATTATTTTAATAACTTTGTCATCCCGAGTCTAGCAAAGCCCAAACTATTTTAAGGAATTCGTTTACATTTTTCAATAATGTCCATTTACGCATGCAACACCCTATTATCTTGAAGAATTGGCACTAAACAATCAAGCCAATGACACGCTCAACAAAGAGCAACAAATGTTCAATTATTATGTACAAGCGAAACAAATCTACCCGTAACAATATCCAAATGAAAGATCATATATGAATATGAACATTTATAAAGTTGTTTTTATAAAGATCCAACGTATTATTTCACAGAGATTTGTTGTAAATTCATTTTTTTCTAAAATACATAAGCGTACATAAGTTTTATATATATAAAAATATATATCCCTACAACATGCATGCATAGGTAACCCTCAAACTATTCCTTTTAAAAATGTATTTATACATAAGTATGTTATCAAAAATCAATACATCTCCACTACACATACATACACACGATCACACACACACACATATGTGTGTGTATGTTGATTTGAACATTGCATCCATACATACATGCGATTATATATATATGTGTGTGTATGTGTGTGTTAACTAGAAAATGTATACATACATACACATACATTCAAACATAAACAAACAACATATTAATCCACACATTGCATCAACAAATGCCCTACTTTTTCTATGTACTCTTCCTATTCAAAATTGACTTCCTAAACTAACAAACTCAATCCCAAAAATCGTCTCCCAACCCCTTCCCCATGAAGCATTCACCAAGCTAGTTCCAAAGTCAAACACTTATACAAACATGGTAACTTAACATTCCACGAGCTTTGACCGCCCAAAACTTACAAGCTCCATCCTACAACTATTTCTCTCTCTCTGTCTCTCTCCCTCTCTCTCTCTCTCTCTCTCGGCTATTGTAAGAGGGTCGATTGCCCCTTTGTTTCGCACACCACAACCCTTAAACCTTCTAACTCTCAAATATACTCTCCATCTCCTTTCCTCTTGCTTCGGTTCGACACAACCCCCCCCCCCCCCACTTGAACCATTTTTCAACTTCAAATCACCACACAAATCACAACCAAGAGATCCAAGGAACTAAATGGCCATACTGTGAAGGCAAACAACAAGGACTCACCATATTCACTTGATTTTTGGTTCCATCCAAGTGGTATGTTAAACTTACCCAAACTTGTATTATATTCTATCTTATATACAAAATAATGTTCACCAGGAACTATAATACACATACAAGTACACACTCACGCATATGTGTATGGGTTGTATACATACACGCAAGTGTATGTATATACACTCACATTTCGTGTGTTTGAGTATGTATATATATGTGGGTGTATATCGACTAATATGGTGCATAAACATAGTAATGGAACTTTGAATATGAAAATATACACAAGTTCTTGGATATAAGGAAACATATGTTAAATGAGCCTCAACATGTGTTAACACTTCATAAAACATAAGAATTATAAACATATGGTAACATAAGGTAATATATGGTAACATATGACATGTATGGAAACTCGGAGTTAACTAAACGAGTTGTTGTTACGACTAAAAATAATGGATCTAATAAGGAAATACAAGATCTACAAGCTAAGAGGCAAAACTATACATCTTTTTGAAAGGACAAGTGATATTACGTAATAATCATCACGTACTTGGACAATAATACAACATTCACGTATCGGGTGAACAACTTGCATAGTAAATGATCGAGTACAAGACTTAAATTGTCCTTTAAACTCTAGGGCACTTTAGGTCGGATTCTAGTTTTCATTCGGGCTTACCATTTGCTACATTATTTAAGTTACAAATTATTTGGAGCGAATCCTATCATGACTACCATGTAAAACATGAGACAATTGGTTCATGAGATCTCAATACTCCTCGTACACACGTTTCACCATATCTATTAGCTATGGGTTTAGCAATGGAACACTTAAATAGATCTATTGGGTTTGACACCCCCACTCTTGGTTAGTCGCGCTAACCTGTAGCATACAAAAAAGTGCTAGTTTTCTACGATTCTTACATTGTCTTTATTGTACAATGCACGAGGCACAACAGTCAGAGGTTTTGTTATGGGCTCATGTTGGCACATTAATCGTCGTCTTAGCTAGGCTTTGATTGGTCACACGCGAATTTCACTAACTTTACTTTGCATCAGTTAAACTTGTGAACTCACCAGCTTTATGTTGAAAAATCTTTTATGCATGTTTTTATGGTAATTGATTTGCACTCCATGAGACTTGAGAACCGTTTGGGCACGCACCATTTGTACCATCTTTTGTGTGGATTTACTTAAATTTCAAACATAAATGTATGTTTTTATCGGTTTTCTACCCCGATTCCAAGACAATTTTACTCTCATTCGGTAAAACATTAATCATTTGGTATCAATTTCAATAGTTGCTTTTATGTGTTTGCTCAAACATTGTGATTGAAAACATTTTGACGTTATATCCCGTGTTTCCGCCAAGGCGGGGTGTGACAGATTCGTATCAGAGCCAATGGTTATAGCAAGATTCTTTTGAGTCAATATATAACTTAAACAAAAAACTTTTTCAAAACATTTTCGTGAAAAACATGTTTCATCATCGTGCACTTCTCAAGTACCAAGACGTCACGCGATTACATATTAGTATAGCGTATCAGTTACTAATGTTCATATACATAGAAGTACATATGGATTTGATAGGATTATGGCCATTCACGTTGACCTTCCTCTTCTTTCCAACTATGAGGAGGACGATTCCTTCGTTCACAACTCGCCTGGGGCGACAAGGCTGACTCTCTCTTAGACGCACCGGCTCCTAAGGAGGCCGAGCCATTCGAGGCTTCTGATGACACACACAGTGAGGCTGGGTTCACTGCCAGTGATACTCACACGGATTTGGACGTACTGCACGTGGATCATCACGTATCGGAGGACGATGATGATGACTTCCCAGGAGGTGACGACTATGGCGATGCTCTAGACGCCAGTGACCCTGTCCCGGAGGAGGACCTTGCCCCTGCTGAGGCCCCACCTGCTGCTGAGGAACAACTCGCGGCTGAGCGCGTGCCCTCAGTTTGCACATTCAGACATTTCCCAGGATGTGCGCTTCATGTGTACACCCCTCGTAAATGTGTGCTACATCCTGTTGTCCCTGTTGTCCTTGCTATCCATGTTCCTACCCCAGTTCCCGCACCCATTGAGCCTATCGACCCTATTGTCCCTGATGAGCCCGATGTCCCTAAAGACCTTATTCCCGTGGAGCCGGCTGTTGAGGCTCCTATGTTTGATGACGAGCCACCATGGAAGATAAGCCATAGGTCTCAGGCTCGCAAGAGGACCTTCGCCCTCCCTAGCTTGTGATTTAGCATATCGTGATGAGGAGTCTGATGACGAGGCTATGGCATTAGGTGGACTGATATACGTTAAAATATACATATATAAATCCCCGATTAAACTCCCAAATTACGTATTTTCTACCATAATTGCACGAATTCGGTACTTAACCGATTCATATGTTTATTGCAGGTCTTAAACGGCACCCAAAGACAAAGTCAAAGAAATCAGACAAAATCTGGACTAAACGGACAGTTGTTGCACAATCAGGCAAATCTGGAAGATGTGCACGGGCGTGCGGGCTCATGTGGCACGGAAGTGCAGCTGCTAGTGCACATCAGATTCTCGGGCACCTTGATCAGCTCTCCCATGCACATGCCCGTGCGACCCAGTTCCTCGGCTGCACTGCCAGTGCACCAGCCAGTGCACACCTTGTACCCGGACACCACCAGACCCGCACGGCCGTGCATCCGAGGTGCACGGCCGTGCGCAACCCAAGATATTTTCAGGAACCAATTGCCCACTTGCCTGTCACATCAAAAGTTAGAGTGCACGGCCGTGCACTTTATGTGCACGGCCATGCACAAAATCAAAACTTGTATAAAAACAGAGCAAAACTTACTGATCAGATATTGGGTGAAATTGGGTGCTTCCAGGCGATTTGAGGCGATTTTCTGGGCTAACGAAATGCTGCATAGGCGTGGAACGAGCTCGGGAATCCGTCCGATCCATCCTTCATCATCCAATGCATCTCTTTAGAATTCTTATGGTTTGATCCTTTAAGCTTTTGTAGTTGTATTTGAATGACTTTGGCGATTGTCGAATGTGTTAGGCGGATAAATGTTGAGAAACTGTCCGTTTAATCGTCCGGTAGAAGACTAGTTAACTTGTTAATAAGTTTACACCATGAAACTGTAAGCGGGTATTGGTTTGGTTAAAGTTAGTCGGATAACGGTTAAAAATGCTTACCGGCACGTAAAAGGGTTTTAAAAGCTTAATGGTGCCGTTACTGATCTTTGACACGGTTAATGATCTTTGGTAGTTATTTTGGTGAAAATAGCGATCTTAGTAGATTTGTGTTCAAAGTTGGTAAAATGGAATAGGTTGTGAAATGCTCTACTTTATGCTAGTTTAGGTGGTTGTATTGTGTATTCGGTATCGCTTTCCTGAATTAGTGAGGTTAGAAAACTCTTAACAGATGACTAACTTATCTTTAGAAGATCTGCATGAGATCATATCAGCTGCTCGCTAATAAACAACTTGAAGTGGTTAACGTGTGTATTCGTGTTAGCTTTCTGTATAGTTGTCATGTTAGGATGCCCGAAAGGGACACTAACTGTCGGAAAATGGGAATGTTGATCACACGCCTGTATTACTTATTATATTTAGATGACATGCTAGGATTGGTATATTATAGTTTATATAGTTATATTTTGTATTTGGAGTCTTACTTATGTTATTTATATGTTTTAGAATTAGTTTAGTTATAAACAAACTTCAAACTATCTTTTCCTACTGGTAAATCGGGGATAGAGTTTTAGTACCATTGCTCCGCGCGCGTCCATGGATCGATATCTGGTTCTTATCTGTACATTACTACATATATGACAAGGTACACTTGCCCTATTGTGTGTGTTTTAATATTAAGGTCTAAACCATTTTTATAAATATTAAAGCAAAACGTGTGTCTATTCATTGTAAAATTATGTGTATATCCGCAAACGTCATGGACCCTCCCACCCCCACTATTCACTTAACGAGCTATCATTGTTTCTCATGATTCCCAGCTTATCAGTCTTAGAGACCGAGTTCAAGGACTAGAGGATCAGGTGCGTCAGGCCGAGCGCGGTCACGCTGCGATTGAGCTAGGACGTGCTGAGGCAGAAAGGCATGCAGATATTCTAGAGTTGAGGGTTGGTGAGCTTGATCAGAGGATGCGTACTGCTTTAGCTGCCCTTATTGCTGCCGTTCCACGACCTTCATAAGAGTTTGTTAGATTCATGATTGTACTTTATATTTTCTATTTAGATTTGGACTTGTACAACATTGGCGATTAGCTTTTGTACTTTGCAAAGAACAAAAATTAATGGAAAATCGCTAGTATTTTGATTATTGTGTATCTTATTTATTCTTGTATCTTGTGGTTATGATTGACTTTACTTATCACGGTTATTATGACTGTTGTATTTGTGTGCATGCTTGACGGTATTTTGATGAATATGTGTCTTGTACTTTTTGGTATGATATATTAGAAAGACGACATGTCACCATGACGAACAACCCAAACCACCGATGAGTAAGCATTTCCGACCACACCCGCCAAGCTGGCTAGAGTCATTGTACAGGTTATTACGCAACACGAAGCAACCAGGCCGATTCTACGGGAGTATCCGGAGGTCCCGGACGACATAGGACCAATGACATGAAGAACGGTAAAAGTCATAGTTCAATTCTCTACATATTGGTCTTAAGCGAAGTAATGTGTTATTAATGTCTTATTATTGCCAACACAGAAGCCGAGATTACTGTCTGAGGCTGCTCATACAAGATATTCATGGCCTGCAAACCTTAGACATTTTGAGGTTCTAGATGCGCTGTTGGAATCGTGCGCTGGATTGAGAAGATGGAATCAATGTTGGATATCAGTGGTTGCATAAAGGACCAACGAGTCAAGTACTCCACTTGTACTTTCCAAGACGAAGTTCTGACTTGGTGGTACTTACAAGTCCTAAGTCCAAACCTTGGGTAGAGAAGCGGCCTACAGCCTCACTTGGGCCGAACTAAAGACTTTACTAATGGAGAACTACTGCCCAAGGAGCAAGCTACATAAATTGGAAATAGAGTTTTGGAATTTGGCCATGGTAGACACAAACATCACTGCTTACACTACTCATTTTCATTAGTTGTCTCGACTGGTACCTCATATGGTGACTCCCGAATACAAAAGGGTTAAGAGATACATTTGGGGTCTTTCTCCAAAGAATTGTAGTATGGTCACCGCGTCTACTCCAACCACTATCCAGAGTGCTGTCAACCTAGCCCACAATCTTACACATGATGCAGTTCATATGGGTTGTTTGAGCAAGAAGGAAGAAGTTGCAGGTGAAAGTTCCGGAGACAAGAGGAAGCGGTCTAACTTCAAGAAGGGCAAGAACTCCAACTTCTCTCACAAGAAACAGGATATTGTGAAAGCTTTTGCTGCCACCACTGCTGCCGAGCCCAAGAAGAAGTATAACGGTCCATATTCATACTACAACAAATGCAACTATCATCATGTTGGCACTTGTGAGGGCATTTTTTGCCAGAACTGCAACCGAAGGGGTCATTAAACCGCGTACTATAAAGCCAAGGCTGCCGACCCTCCCATTGGCAAGAACGAGTGTTATGATTGCGGCACAACAGGTTGCAAGGATTGTCCCAAGGAAAATGATTAGGCTCGTGGATGAGCATTCATGCTAAGGCCTAATGAAGCACGAGATGATCTCAATGTGGTTACTGGTACGCTTCTCCTTAATAACCATTTTGCTATAGTTCTTTTCGATTCGGGCGCCGATTTTAGTTTTGTGTCTACCGACTTTAAGAAATCCCTCGGATCAGAAACAAGTAGGTTGGACACACATTATACCATAGAGTTAGCCAATGGTAAGTTGATTTTGTATAAAGAAAGTTGTCAGGGGTTGTATATTAAGTTTAGGCGATCACGAGTTTAGCATCGATCTGTTGCCGATCAATTTAGGAGTTTCGACATTGTGATTGGTATGGACTGGTTGTCTAGGAACCGCGTTGAGATAGATTGTCACGAGAAGTTGGCTCGAATCCCCTTGTCTAATAGCGAAACACTCTCAGTCAAAGGAGATTGCGGCACATTTTTTGCCAGAACTGCAACCGAAGGGGTCATTAAACCGCGTACTATAAAGCCAAGGCTTTCGATCCTCCCATTGGCAAGAACGAGTGTTATGATTGCGGGGCAACAGGTTGCAAGGATTGTCCCAAGGAAAATGATTAGGCTCGTGGATGAGCATTCATGCTAAGGCCTAATGAAGCACGAGATGATCTCAATGTGGTTACTGGTACGTTTCTCCTTAATAACCATTTTGCTATAGTTCTTTTCGATTCGGGCGCCGATTTTAGTTTTGTGTCTACCGACTTTAAGAAATCCCTCGGATCAGAAACAAGTAGGTTGGACACACATTATACCATAGAGTTAGCCAATGGTAAGTTGATTTTGTATAAAGAAAGTTGTCAGGGGTTGTATATTAAGTTTAGGCGATCACGAGTTTAGCATCGATCTGTTGCCGATCAATTTAGGAGTTTCGACATTGTGATTGGTATGGATTGGTTGTCTAGGAACCGCGTTGAGATAGATTGTCACGAGAAGTTGGCTCGAATCCCCTTGTCTAATAGCGAAACACTCTCAGTCAAAGGAGATAATGGTGGAACTACGCTTTGGATCATATCTTGCATGAAAGCTCAGAAGTGCCCGAGGAAAGGTTGTCACACGTTCCTGGAACACGTAGTGGAGAAGAAAGCTGGAGAGCGGAAAATCAAGGACATCCCTGTAGTGTGAGACTATCCATAGGTCTTTCCGAAGACATTCCTGGGTTGCCATCGCCAAGAGAAGTCGAGTTTCACGTCAACTTAGTACCTGGAGCTGATCCAATAGCTCGAACTCAGTATCGTTTAGCACAATTAGAGATGCAAGAACTATCTAATCAACTGCAGGAGATGTTAGATAAAGGTTTCATTTGTCCAGGCTTTTCCCCGTGGGGAGCCCTAGTTTTGTTTGTGAAGAAGAAGGACGGTAGTTTTCGTATGTGCATTAACTATCAGGAACTGAACAAGCTTACCATCAAGAACAAATATTCCGTACCAAGGATCGATGATCAATTTGACCAATTGCAAGGTTCTAGCTACTACTCGAAGATCGACTTAAGATCAGGGTACCATCATCTACGCATTCAAGAGGAGGATATACCTAAGATTGCATTCGGAAATAGATATGGACATTATGAGTTTTTGGTTATGCCCTTTGGTTTGACGAATGCACCGGCCGTGTTCATGGATGTGATGAACCGAGTTTATAGGCCCTACCAAGACAAATTTGTAATCATTTTTATCGATGACATCTAGATCTACTCGCAAACCAAGGAGGAGCACAAACATCATCTCAAGTTGATTTTAGAGTTGCTTAAGAATGAGAAATTATCTGCAAAGTTCTCTAAATGCGAGTTTTGGATACGAGAGGTTCACTTCCTTGGTCACGTTGTGACAAAAAGGGCATACAAGTCAACCCAATAAAGATAGAGGCGATTAAGAATTCGGAAGTGCCCTAAACACGAACCGAAGTGCGGAAATATTCGGGCTTGGTTGGTTACTATCGGTGTTTATTGATAATTTTTCAAAAATCGCCCGACCTCTCATAGTCTTGACACAAAAGGATAAAAAGTTTGATTGGGGAGTCATGTAAGAGGAGGCATTTCAGATTCTGAAACATAAGTTGTGTAGTGCACCGATTCTTTCACTTCCAAAAGGTACCGATGACTTCGTTGTCTACTGCAACGCTTCACATCAAGGACTTGGATGTGTATTAATGCAAAGGAATAATATTATTGCCAATGCTTCTCGTCAACTCAAGGTCCACGAGAAGAACTATACTACGCTTGACTTGGAGCTAGGTGCGGTAATCTTTGCCCTCAAGATCTGGAGGCATTGCTTGTATGGAACTAAGTGCACCATTTTTACGGATCATAAGAGCCTACAACATATTTTCAACCAGAAAGATCTGAACATGACGCAACATAGATGAGTGGAATCACTAAACGACTATGATTGTAAGATTAAGTACCATCCGGGTAAGACAAATGTCGTGGCCGATGCCTTAAGCCGGAAAGAACGTGTCAAAACCATGCGTGTTCGCGCACTAGGTCTAATGATTCACACCAATATCGCATCTCGCATTCGCGAAGCCCTACAAGAAGCACTCAAGAGAGAAACTTAAAGGATGTATCATCGAATGGAATGGTCGTATCATCGAATGGAATGGTCGCGCTCTTGGAGCCAAGGTCAGACGGAACATTCTACTTAGCGAACAGGATTTGGGTACCACGATTTGGAGGATTGCAAGATTTGGTTCTTGGAAAGGCCCATAAGTCCAAGTATTCGGTTCATCCTAAAGTAGACAAGATGTACAAGGACAAGAAGGAATTTTATTGGTGGCCTAACCTCAAGGGGGATATTGCAATCTATGTCAGCCGATGTCTTACATGCTCAAAGGTCAAAACAGAATACCAGAAGCCATCTGATATGCTAGAATAGCCTAAGATTTCCGTCTTAAAGTAAGAATAAATCTCCATGTATTTTATCACGAAGCTGCCCAAGGCGTCCAATGGTCATGATATGATTTGGGTAATTGTTGATCGATTGACTAAGTCCGCATACTTCCTGCCAATCAAGAAAATCGATAAAATGGATGGCTAAGTTATACATCAAGGAAATTATGACTAGGCATGGGGTGCCTATCTCAATCATTTTTTACCGTGACAGTCATTTCACCTCAAGATTTTGGCAATCTCTTCAAGAAGCTTTAGGTACTCGTTCGGACATGAGTACAACCTATCACCCACAAATGGATGGCCAAAGCGAGAGAACGATTCAGACTCTTGAGGACATGCTCTGGGCTTCCGTGGTCGATTTTGAGGGAAACTAGGACGCACATCTACCATTAGTCGAGTTTCCTACAACAACAGTTATCACACCAGTATCAAGGCCGCTCCATTCGAGGCCTTATATGGACGAAAATGCCGATCTCCATTGTGATGGGCAGACGCTGGAGACAAACTCTTGACGGACCCTAAATGATACAAGAAATAACCGATAAGATTTTCCAAATCTGGGATCGTTTAAAAGCTGCTCACAACAGACAGAAAAGCTACGCTGACCGGAGGCGCACCCCATTGGAATTTCATGTTGGCGACAAAGTGATCTTGAAAGTCTCACCTTGGAAAGGTGTACCTCGTTTTGGTAAACGTGAGAAGCTTAACCTGAGATACATAGGCCCGTTCGAGATCCTAGACAGAATTGGTCCAGTTGCCTACAAGCTCAAGTTGCCACAAGAGCTAAGTGGTGTTCATGACACTTTTCATGTGTCTAGTCTCCAGAACTGTTTATCTGACAAGCTGCTAATTAACTCCACTTTATTGAGTAGCCAATCAAAGTGATAGATTGGAAAGTCCAAAAGTTAAGACGGAGTCGAATCAAGCTTGTCAAAGTCAGCTGGAATTCCAAGGGCGGACCCAAGTACACTTGGGAACACGAGGACCAGATGAAGCGCAAGTATCCCTCTCTTTTTCCCGGAAACTTCTAAATCCGATGACTCAACTCAATTTCACAGACGAAATTCCAAAAACAAGGGGAGAATGTGACACCCGTTAATTTCATAGGTCAAGATCCGTACACACTTAAACATATGTCATATTAATTCGTGCATTAGACATTATTTTAATAACTATGTCATCCCGAGTCTAGCAAAGCTCAAACTATTTCAAGGAATCCGTTTACATTTTTCAATAATGTCCATTTACGCATGCAACACCCCATTATCCCGAACAATTGGCAATGAATAATCAAGCCAATGACACACTCAACAGAGAGCAAGAAATGTTCAATTATTACATACAAGCGAAACAAATCTATCCGTAACAATATCCAAGTGAAAGATCATATATGAATATGAACATTTATAAGGTGATTTTTATAAAGATACAACGTATTATTTCATCGAGATTTGTCGTGAATTCGATTCTTCCTAAAATACATATGCATACATACCGCGCATATGTATAAACCATCAATCTTCAAGTTATACATATAGCTATGCATGGATAACCCTCAATAAAACTTTATAAATTCAAACTATCCCTTTTAAAAATGTATGTATACACAAGCATTTTATCAAAACTCACTACATCTCCACCATACATATATACATATATACACATGATCACACACATATGTGTGTTGATTTGAACATTGCATCCATACAAAGATGCATGCGATTATATATATATATATATATATATATGTGTGTGTGTGTGTGTGTGTGTGTATGTGGACTAGAAAATGTATATACATACATTCAAACATAAACAAACAACACATTAATCCACAAAATGCACTAACAAAGGCCCTACTTTTTCTATGTTCTCTTCCTATACAAAATTGACTTCTTAAACTAACAAACTCAATCCCAAAAATCAGCTACCAACCCCTTCCCCATGAAGTATACACCAAGCTAGTTCCAAAGTAAAACACTTATATAAACATGGTAACTTGCTTTTTCACCACAACATTCCATGAGCTTTGACCACCCAAAACTTACAAGCTCCCTCCCACACCTCTCTCTCTCTCTCTCTCTCTCTCTCTCTCTCTCTCTCTCTCGGCTATTATAAGAGGGCTGATTGCCCCTCTATTTCCCACACCACAACCCTTAAACCTTCTAACTCTCAAATACACTCTCTATCTCCTTCTCTCATGCTTCGGCTCGAAACCCCCCCCCCCCCACCCAAACCATTTTTCAACTACAAACCACCACACAAGTCACAACCAAGAGATCCAAGGAACTAAGTGGCCATAGTGTGAAGGCAACAACAAGGACTCACCATATTCGCTTGATTTTCGGTTCCATCCAAGTGGTATGTTAAACTTACCCAAATTTATTTCGTATTCTATCTTATATACGACAATAATGTTCACCCGGAACTATAATACACCTAAACACACTAAACTAACAAGTAATGATGGTAGGATTACAAGAATATGAACATACACATACACACACACGTGCACACTCGCGCATGTGTGTATGGGTTGTATGCATACATGCAAGTGTATGTGTATACACTCACATGTCGTGTGTGAGTATGTATATATATATATGTGTGGGTGTATATAGACTAATATAGTACATAAACATAGTAATGGAACTTTGAATATGAAAATATATATGAGTTCTTAGATATAAGAAAACATATGTTAAATGAGCCTCAACATGTGTTAACACTTCATAAAACATAAGAACTATAAACATATAGTAACATATGGTAAAATTTGGTAATATATGGTAACATATGACATGTATGGAAACTCGGAGTTAACCTAAACTAGTTGTTGTTACGACGAAAATGAATGGATATAACCAGGAAATACAAGATCTACAAGTTAAGAGGTAAAAATATACATCTTTTGGAAGAACAAGTGATTTTACGTAACAATCATCACATATTTGGACAATAATACAACATACACGTATCGGGTGAACAACTTGCATGGTAAATGATCGAGTACAAGACTTTAATTGTCCTTTAAACTCTAGGGCACTTTAGGTCGGATTCTATTTTTCATTTAGGTTTACCATTTGCTAGCATACTCGCACAGACACGAGGTGAGTTTGATGGCCCCTGTGTACTATTTTCATATTTTTGGGGGAAAACATGATACATTATTCAAGTTACAAATTGTTTGGAGTGAATCCTATCATGACTACCATCTGAAACATGAGACAATTGGTTCATGAGATCTCAATAGTCCTCATACACACGTTTCACCATAACCATTAGCTATAGGTTTAACCATGGAACACTTCATAGATCTATTGGGTTTGACTCCCCCACGCTTGGTTAGTCGTGCTAACCTGTTACATACAAAAGAGTGCTAGTTTTCAACGATTCTTACATTATCTTTATTGTACAATGCGCGAGGCACGACAGTTAGAGGTTTGGTTATGGGCTCATATTGCCACATTAATCATCGTCTTAGCTAGGCTTTGATCAGTTACACACGAATTTCACTAGCTTTATGTTGACAAATCTTTTATGCATGTTTTTCAGGTAATTGATTTGCACTCCATGGGACTTGAGAACCGTTTGAGCACACACCATTTGACACCATTTTTTTGTGGGGATTTAATTAAATTTCAAACATTAATGTGTGTTTTTATGGGTACGCTACTCCGATCCCAAGACAATTTTACTCTCGTTTAGTAAACTTTAATCATTTGGTATCAATTTCAATAGTTGTTTTTATGTGTTTGCTCAAACATTGTGCTTGAAAACCTTTTGACGTTACATCCCGTGTTTCCGCCTAGGAGGGTTATGACAATTATTCTCTAAACTTTTTGATTCATTGGACTGGTTATATTATTATTAGTTTATTTTTAGTTACTTGATATGTTTTTCTTCTTAACTAATTCTTGTTTGTTTATCTTTTGTGACAAGTTCAATTAGTGGTTAAGTTAACAATCCTAAAATCAACCAAAACTCAAGATCCGATGTGAGGATTCCGGTTGTGACACAGATCCCTCGGGTTTCTGATATCAAAATGGATTCCAAACAATGGCTTCTGAAGTGTATAAAATCCGGGCGACAAGTTTCTGGTATCGCACCAAATGTGTGAGTGGTTTTCTTTGAAAATGGCAGGTTCCTTACAGGTGCAGCAGTGGTCTTTGGGCTGCACACCTTTAGGATGATGTTTCACCTTTGTTAAGATTATCATTTCTGACAATTGCCAAAATCCCAAGTATTATCCGTACAACATAGTGAACGTTAAATAATATCAAATTATGTATTAGACTTAACTGGTGATAATTAGAGTCTTTAGAAATGTATTAGCAAAGTCCAAATGTTTTATAAAATATTTATTGATAATTCTAGGAATTATCGTATCGCGAGATGATAAACTACCCTCAATGGACATTGGTGACGACCCGATTAACATTAAAAAGTATAGTTTTGACTCGTAATGCTTCATTTAGCATGGAATAATATTTCGAAGTGAAAATATTATTAAAACCAATAAAGATTGATTGATAGTTTTTATATCACCATGGTCAAATAATTGTACGTTTTGTAGTTTTGACGTGAATGCGAGACCCGGTACACTAGGGAATCCCCTAATATAATCAAATTAGATAAAAATAATTATTTTTAGATGACGATATTAATTATTAGATAATTGGGCAAAAACTTTAGTTATTTAGTAAAATTGGGATTTATAAAATACCAACTTATATTGAGTTTTTATAAAGCTTTAAATATATATATATATATATATATACAAACACTTTTTTTTTTGAACGGCAAATTTTATACCACCTTATTTCCACCTAACCTTGCATTTACAAGGATTCGAACCCACAACCTCACATTTGTAAGGGGGGACACCATACCACTAGACCAAGAGGTCATGGGTCCCACCCCACAAGTATTCTTTGATTAAATGTAAATGATTATTATTAATTACAAATTCCACATATAAAAGGCCCCAACACACACTAGAATTCATTCTTACACCATAAACACACACACAAAACCTTTCATTTCCCTCTCCTCTCCCTCTCTAAACCATAAATCACTACCATCCCCATTTCTTTTTTGTTTTTAACATCTTTTATAAAAATGGGCTTCAATCATTGAAAGTTTAAGTATTTTGGGTGATTTGGGAGCAAAATCTTTCATGAAAAACACAAATCTTAGAGAGAGAAAGCTTCAAGTTCATCATTTTGCAAGAAGCTTAAAGGGTATGATTTCTTGTTAAAAACCCACTTTGAATCTTGTTTATTTTCTTTTTTGGTAGAGTTTTCACCAAACAAAGATGGTTTTAAAATGGGTTTTCTGTATCAAAGATGAGTATGGGAAAAATGGAAGAAAAATGGTCAAAGTGTGTATGCATGTGTGTCGTGTGTGTGTGTGTGTATATATATATATATATATGTTTGTATAGGTTTGTTTTGCTTGTAGGATGATTGCTTATGCTTAGATCATAATGTTTTGATGGCATGCAAGAGGGTTTTTTTAGATGATTATGAATCTGAGTTTCAGGAACATTTTGATGTTTATGAAGATTTAGATGATGGGTATATGAATATGATAGTTGAAATGTGGCTTAGATGATGTATATGTTCATGTATGTGCATTGTTTAGATGGTGATTTTTTTTATTATGAATAGGCTTGAGTCAAATCTGAAAATGATAATGATTTAAAGGGTTATGACAAGTTTTAAATGAGGTTTATTAAACTTGTCAATGATCGACACGCTTGGGAGACCTTGCATGCACGATCAAAACACGAATTTCGGTCTAAAATGCGAGAAAACGATAATTTAAAAGGGAGGTTTTTGAGAAGGTTTTG
The DNA here is from genome assembly GCA_028751855.1 of Ambrosia trifida. Lineage (NCBI taxonomy): Eukaryota > Viridiplantae > Streptophyta > Magnoliopsida > Asterales > Asteraceae > Ambrosia > Ambrosia trifida. The sequence goes on along the minus strand of CM054128.1, from coordinate 127,568,821 downwards.
ATGGCTTATTTTGAAGGTAAATAAGATGTGTTAAGGTGTTTATAAAAACCGTAACATAAAAAAGTAAATGTCTTTGCAAAATATACGCGAAAATGCACATTTTCGATGAGTTTTATGCAATAAAGTGCGTTGTTGTAAGACCCGTGTAGTTAAACGATTGATAATTACTTGATTATAACTAAACGTTCCATTAAAACCATGTTCAAAGTTAAAAATCACATCTTGAGGGGAGTACAAAACGACCTTTCATACTTACTAAGATGATCACATTGTGTTTCTAAGTTAGTTGTTTTATAATGTACAAAATATTTCACCCATGTTTACAAAAGATTTAAGTGGAAGCATCTGGATTCGAGCAATGTTCGGTTCCATGTCTACAAACGTGATCATCCATCATCCGAAGGTGTATCCGCGTTACATATTATCCAATAAAGGACCCGAATGAGTCTAGATAACTATAATATAACCAAACAACAACAACAAAGGAACGGTGAAAAACCCCGCCGTAAACTGCGGCTTGTAGACCGTAGCTTACGGCCATGCTGTTCTCCCGGATGAGATGAGATGCGCCGTAGGCTACGATCTGACGACCGTAGCTTACGGCTTCGGCCTTCTATTCTATTTTGGCTTCGGGGTCGTAGCTTACGGTGTGCAACCGTAAGCTACAGTCCATAGCTGTTGTTTGGCCACATTTCTCCCACTTTTTCCCAACCTAAGTTGCCTAATTTGGCCTGCACTTACTTGACACAATGAGCAGCCCAAAACAATCAATTTCGGGTCAGGATTATGCACCTATAAGTCACGTTTCACACCCTTATTGCGTGTATTCTCACTTTTGATTTTTATGCTCGGTTTCATGTATTACTCCTAGTATAAGGATTTCGTCTAGCCTTCAACACTTCAATGGTTCCATGTAACCGAGTTGAAGGCCATGACGATAGTCACAAGTTTAATTCATATTGGGTTGCATACAATACGCATAAGGGCGAAATATTCACGATCTATAACATACGAAGGATTCACATATAAAGTCATAGTTATGGCGTACCTTATTCGTGCCTTTTGCCTCAAGTGTCCTTCTCACCTTGTATTGAGGATGTCCGGTGCTTCTTGCCTATTAGATTATGACCAGTGCAAATATTAGAAGCCACTTTTTAGTTCTTTATGGGCTCGAGGTCCCAAACGAGGTCGTTTACAGTTTGCTAATGCCCCACCTAATCCTAGTCTAGTTTAATCTTAAACTATCGTTGGGTGTTTATTCACAAGTATCAACTAGCCATAATTTTCTATATTACATACTTCCTCATGGCATATTATTCAAGTTAGTTGCTTCTAACAACAATCACGGATTATTTTATACAAGATATAAATAATCTTGTCATGTTTATTTCTCTTAGGCAAATTATTGAACACCTTATATGCGCATCATCATATAAGTTTATTTCATGACTATGCATCAAGTGTTCTTTTCCAATCAATAACTTATCAATCAAGCATATTAACTACAATCTAAATTATCAAACTTTATAGCTAATTCACATAAAACAACCCGGTTTACCAATTTTAGTGATTCCTTAGAGTAGTTACTAAAAAACCCATTAATCATACCATGATTATATTACAAGTATTCATACCATTCAGATTTATGGTGTTTTTTTTTTTTCACAAGTATAGTGTTTCTACCATCAAGCATAACACACCAAAAACATCAATTTTCGTTTATGAACAATTACCCTAAATTTCACCCATCAATTTTACCCATCAACACATAACCAATAAGAAATTAAAGGTTACCTTGAGGTTGGGATAGCCCTGGATGATAGTTTTTCGCAATTGCATGCAGAATTCCCTTGATTTTTAGCTTGATTTAGTTGTGTGTGTGAAACATAAGTTGTCCGTGTGTGTCTCTGTGTTTTGTCGATCACCAGGAGGTGGAGAGAGTCTCCTTCCTTAGTTTGATCAATTAAACACTCTAGTTTGGCAGATTTACAATTTAGTCCCTCTATTATATTCAAGCTATTAATATGGCCATTATCTAGATTAAAGAGTTTTAAGGATTATATTATCATAAACTAACATACATTGCTAGGACTAGAATTTGGGGTGTTACAATTGTTTTCAGGTCTGATGTAAAACATGTTATTTGATGTTAAAATGGGTATAAAAATCATCATTTTGGATTTATAATAAGTTTGCCATGTTAATGGATACTTACAATGTAAAATTATGTGTTAAAAGTCGTCAAAACGTAGTTTTTAAGGCACAAAACGACTAAAATGTGAGAATGTTTTAGAACAGCAAATTTGGTCCTGCTTTATGATAATAATGCAGGTCCTAACATGGAAAATTAGTTTCTAGTATGTCCATAGGTCAATATGTGATATTGGAAACTTGTTATGCGTTGAAATTGCTAGAAAACGCCTTGCTAGGCGACAATTTGATGAAATAGCATGTGTTTTGTAAGTTGATTACTTAAATGATTTACATAAAGTTTAGACTTAAGGTAAAAATGAGTTTTACAAAGAATGGTCGCGTAATGTCGAAAAACGAGTTTCAATGGAAAACAAGTCTTAGATGTAGTAAATATGTGAAATTATGTACTACATGTTATTATTTGATTATGATTAAGTGACATGTTTACTAAGTCAAGATATATGGAAATTGACTTAGAGCTTAAATATAGGTGATCACATAGTTGTAAACATATGGGTCGTATAATTAAGATGCGATATGCATGAATGTGAGTTCTAAAACTTAACCGCTCGTCATGGTCACCAATGGGTCCATAGGTAAGGGTTTATGAAAACTTAATATTTTATTTAAACTAAGTCGAATAAAGTTTGGTGAATCACTTTGGCAAAACTTAGAATGTTTGCTAAAATAGCCCTTCGTATATAAGGTACTGTTAGAAACAAAATTGTGATTTGGAGTAAGACTTGCTTATTTGCTACGCTTTGAGGTGAGTTTCACAACCCCTTTTCTTTTAAATGTTTTGAACGTTTTTATTATTGGGGGTTAAACATGCTTGTATGATGGGTAGACTAGAACCGTATAGAGCATTTGATGACCTTTGGTAAGTGCATTTTGTGTGCGTTGGACACCCGTTTATTCCTGTAGGGGAATTTTCCACAGTCTTAATCATTAACTCTTAGTGACCCCTAGAATATGTTGATACATATATTTGGATTTAACCACCCCCTCCTGGGACAGTCACGCTAGTCCTGACGGGAGAATGTATTTGTGTAAAGTCGCTCGTAGAGCGCAGTTGGAAAATATTGTTGTGGTTTGATTAAGAGCCTTAGGTTGCGATCATGCTTGTATGACCTATCTAGTCTACATGGTTTCTTGGTATAGTCAGTACTCGGTCATACATTTTTGAACAAGGAATATTTGAAATTGCCTTAAAACCTGTGAACTCGTCAACTTTTGTTGATATTTTTAAGCATGTTTTTAGGTACGGATGCATGTGAGATGAAAAGCGAGGTTTAGCATGCACTATCCACATTTCCCCCATTGTGCATCCCCGCACATTAATGGTTTTCCCCGGGACTTCCAAAGATCGTATAGCAACTCAAAAGTAGATCATAGTATGACATATGTTAAAAAGTATTAGTTTAGCGCATGTTTTCTCCCCCAAAAGTAAAACCGGTAAAGTGGGGCCGTGAAACTCACCTTAGGTTGTGTTATTCAATTAAAGATTAAAGCTAAATCCTTGATAATCCCAAACTACCGGAGATTTATCAAAAAGTTCACATAAGTGTCCCGACTAATAACCATCAGGACCGGCTCTAGCATAAGTCAAATGAAGCAAGGGCTTTAGGCCCCAAAATTTTAAGGGCCCCTAGTCATCGCCGGAACCATAGGGGTCAGAATGGCCGGCTAGCTTTTCTTCACCGGAGATCCATTGTTTGACTAGTTTCTTTGTTTTTTTGTTTTTTTTGGGTGTTTGACCCTTCAATTGTTGGTAAAAAAAATATAAAATGAACAAAGTTTAGATCTGAATTTTTTGATCTGTAAGAACTCCGGCTAGTGTTAGCGAAGAAAACGAATTACAGAAGAAGAAATGGAATATAATAATGATTTTATTGGTGTGCTTTTGTTTTTCCTATGCAGCAATTCTAGACTTTTTGTATTATGTCTCACATTTTAAATGAGTTTTTTCTTTCAATGTTTTCGAAGTTTTTACTTTTGATTTTTTTTCTTGAGTCTTATACTTAATTCTGTATTAAAAAATGTTTCTATTTAATTTGATTTTTTATTTTAAGTTTAGTAGTCTATAATAATATGCTTTAATTTATTTAGTTATATTTAAACAACTTGTGTTTGATGTAATATATATTTTGGTCTTTAAGTATATGTTTATGTGTGTATATCATAACAATAGAGCGGATAAAATAGTGCCAATGAAATTATTCAACTTAGATATTAACGTTGAAATAGGAATTATATGTTGAATGAAAAATTAGAAAATAACATCTAATTTGTGTTGATATGTTATTTAGAGAAGTGCGGTAAAAATGCGAAACTCCAAAATGAAACATATAAAAAGGCCTTCATTTTATTGTTCGCTTTAGGCCTCAATAAACGTTGAGCCGGCCCTTATAACCATAAGGTTATCTAGTCCCCGATTGTCCAAATCGTGACCAAGTATGTTTAAAAACGTGTTTTACTGTTCAACCGACACACTAGATTGACCCGACATCCCGTTGGTGACACATTACATAAACTAATCAAGCATACATAGATTACACATAAGGTTCAAGCATAAAACACTTAGTTTGCATCAAAAATCGCACATACGAAGAGGTAGGGTTGAATCAGTGTTTCCGGAGGCTCCTTCGACCCCAAGGACCCTTGGTTCGACCCCCATGAGGTTCCTTCGACCCTCATACAAGTTCATACAACCTAATACATGTTCCTTCGACCTTAACACATGTTCATTCGACCCTAACATGTGTTAATTCGACCTAAATCAAGTTCGTTCGACCTAACTGAAGCTTATTCGACCATCAGTCTGCAGGTTCGACCCCTGGACCCCACCTTCGACCCCACGTAGTTCAAATGAGGGCCAGGTTTGACCTCCCCTGCTGCACATTCACTAAAACGCACATAAAACGCATCAAAACAATCCGAAAACATCACGAAACATCACGAAACACAACAGTCGATCATGAATAGCATATTCCTACGAAACCCTACTGATCTTATCCCAAAATCAATCCGTTTTAACACTTACCCAAAATGGCAAAATTATGGAAACGTCACATCATGCATGAAAACTTTACCCAATTTGGAAAGTTTTTGAAATCCTTTCATAATCATCTCAAAATGCTCAGTTTAATGTGTGTATGAAAACCCCCAATAGTTTTACTAATAATAACAACATACAACAAGCCCTAGATTTATCAAAAATCCCCAAAGTAGACATAATATCATCATCCATCCAATTGTAACCTAAAACAATCATAAACCAATACCAATAGCAGCCCTAGATCATGTTTCTATCATTTGTACAACAGCAAATCATTCAACAACATGTAATATCACATAACACACCATTAACATATGTTTATTGATATGAAAACCCATGTTTAATAATAAGGTTTTGTTTAGAAAGGTATTTGAAAGGTTTTTAATCATAAAAACAACCTTAAAACAAATCTAGACATTTGCGGTTAGATGAAAATGAATCAAAATGCTTTAGAAAAGGGTTTTGGATTAAGAACACACCTTGGATTCTTGATTAGATGATGTTTGTAGGTTAGATTATGAAAAACGAGAGCAAAAACTCCTTCCTCAGTGATTAAAATCGATAGAGAGTGTTTAGAGGCGACTAAGGTTTGTGAAATGATGAAAAATGACAAAGTTTGGTATTTATACCAAAGCCACATTCGACCTCAAGCATGGGGTCGAATGAGGGTTTATGTGGTCGAATGAGTTTTATGTTGATTTCCCATCTCTGGTTCGACCCCCCTACAGGTCGAACCAATACTTATGTTTTCCCGGTTTTCCAGTTTTGTCATTTAAACGCGTTTTAGCACATCCTAACACATGAACATGCAATCCTAACATATGTTAAGCATATACAATCATGTTTACACCTTTGAAGCACGTATTTGCACATTGTATCACACATATGTATCAATCTACGTATCCTACTTAATTCAATTCATGTAATTTCACCAACAACGGGACTCAGTACTAGTGTATTCCCAAAACAACTCCCAATGATCCTCCAGATCATTGAACCCTAGACAATCCTAACATGACTCGACTCAACTAACCCAGTTAAGTCTGTTTATAAATGTTTTTTTTTGCTAAGGTAGACTTAAGTTTTACCAAAATGTTTAAGCCAAACATGTCGGGTGTCACAGTAACACTGCCGCCACCCACGCTGGTAGTGGTCCTGTGGACCGTTTTGCTGGTTTTGTTTACCATGCTGGTACTGGTTGTTTTGTTGGTTTTTATAAAATGCAAAATTTTCAATTTACCCCGTGTGTTTTAGTGTTTTCTTAATTTTACCGTTTGTTTCATATGTGTACTGTTTAAATAATGGACATCTTACTTCAATCTTCTATCCGAACATGTTTAGTTTCCCAAATTGATTTAAAAGTAAAAATATGTTATCGTGTGATTGCTAAACTAATATGGTAACAACTTCAGTTACCTCATGACTTGCCTTCCGCTGTGCGCTGTTGGGGTGTGACAGTAATTGGTATCTGAGCGATGGTTATAGTGAATTAAATTTTTTCCCAAAAATCTAGACTATAACCATAAACACTTTCAAAATCTTTTTATAAAATACTAGCAAGAACCCGCGCGTTACGGCAGGGCTACACGATGTTTGGCTATACATAAGTTGGCATGTATATAATTGATATTTTTAGTTTTACGACTTGTATATTTGATTTTAAAACTTGTTTTATTGGCATATAGAGATAACCATATGATATATATATATACTCGAGCCGGGGGTCTCACTGGAAGTAGCCTCTCTATTCCCACAGGGTAGAGGTAAGGCTGTCTACATCTTACCCTCCTTAGACCCTACCTTAGCTTTTGCTATTGGTGGGATTAACTGAGTATGATTATGATGATGATATATGAGATATTATTATTGTAGATTTTTTCGAAGCATGCATTTTAAAGAAAGTATAAAATTGACTTATAGTTTTGAATAACATTTGTGCAATTTCATGGTCTTTACGAATTACATATAACATCTACATTTAACAATGTTTCTTTATACTAACTTATATTATGAAATTCTCTAAGATGTTGTATGACATGATGTTAAACTTTTCAAATGCTTCAATGGTTTTATTACCATTAGTAATTACTTTTAATGTGTTAAACAAGTTGATTTAATTGTTATACTAAATTTGTCTTGACAACAAAATGAAATTACAATTTTACCCATTTAAATGAATATGAAATGACAATCTTACCCGTCCAGAACCTAGTATATATATATATATATATATATATATATATATAAAGCTCTCACATGCATCATGCAGAGAGTACCTTAGATAATATTAAGAATAGTTATGTTCTTATGTTAAGCTATTTATATATGCTTACGTGATTAATTATGGTATAAAATTAAATATTGATTTAGTACGGATAATTCTTGTCACATATCATGGTTTCTTTCGTCATTAGTTTATCTGATTCATAGAGTGAGCCTGAGACTCCGCCGATGTCGTATTCTTCATCAGACTTAAAAGCGAGCCAATAAAGGTTCCACATTCACATGTGATTCCACTAGCAACCCCTGTGGCTAATGAGGATCTTGATTTAGATCTGCCAGGGATTGGTTGGCTAGTAGAACGTGATGATGAACAGGTTGTGGTACCACCAGCTGTAGTGATCGAGTCAGTAGTTGAGTAGGTATTTGAGACTCTAGTGTTTATAGTACCCCCAGTAGTTGAGGCTTTAGTAACTGTAGCACCTAGTGTAGTTTCTGGACCAGTGGTAGAGGCACCCTTTACTCGTATGCCGATACTTGCTATGATGTTTCCTTCTGAGCCGAGTAACGATGGATTATTAGCTTTGTTTAGGTCTTCGAGACCTCAGACTATGATTCGTATTACTGATACCCCACCGACCGATGCGTTGCATGTGCAAAATAGGCTGCTGGATACTGAGGATTAGTCATCTTCGAAGAGCAAGTTAAGGAAGGTTGATTTAGAGCGATGGGAGTGGTTGCCTATGAAGCTAAGTGAATGGGTTGAGATTGAGGGTATCCCATGTACTTATGGAATTGGCAAGTCTTCGTCAGCAGCTAGTGTTCCTACTCTTACGGGTGAGCTTGTAGCGCGCACTGTGGCTACTTTGGCAAATTACCTTGATTTATCACGATATGTATAGGTTATGGGCATTTTAGGCCCCATGTTTTGGTACTTATGTTGGATGAACTTGTCATGGTGGCTTTTGTTACACCCTTTTGTTTATTGCGATCTCCCGAAACTTTTTTTTTGTGGTATGATCTTTTGTAAACATTTTGAACAAGTTGTCTTATGATGTAATCTGATATTTGGTAACTTATGTTTATGCAATGTATGTTAATCGTGGTTGTTTATCTTTTCTTCTGTCGTTGATTGTTGGTTTTCTTTCATTTTGGTTTGTTGGTTGATGTCATTACGTGATTCATGGTTATTTTTGTGATGTGAATATTATTATGGAATATTCATGCTACACAACATTATTAATTCCTAAATTGATTATCTTATTTCTTACGCATATATATTTTTCTCAAATATATAGAAAATGAATTACGCCGCCCATAAAGCGAGCTAATGCGGATTTTGGAAGTTCCGCATTTCCCGTTTCACCTGAGCAGTTAGCTAGAATGATAGCCTGTCAACTTAATTTTGTTTTTGATCAGCGTGAGGCTAATCCTGGAATTGGTAGAGGTCATGGTAGTGGCGCACCAGGAGGTGGCACGACAGGAGGTGATGCACCATGTAGTGGTCCGCAAGGACGAGGCGTGCCTAGAAGTGGATTAGGCTATAGAATCCAGGTTGGAAGTTCGTTAAGTAAAGAAACTTGTGATTAGTTCTAATGTTTCGAGAAGCTATTATTTTTTTATCGTATATCAAATAGTAAATTTGAAGCGTTCGAATGAAACAAGAAACTTGGAACAAGGTTGTACCTATAAGACATTTTAGGCTTGTCATCCTCATTCATTTTCAGGCGCTGAAGGTCCATTAGATGTCATTAGGTGGATCGAGAAAATGGAATCTGTTATGATGATCAGCAATTGTTCTGCTTCTCAAAGAGTCAAGTATGTTGTATGTTCTTTTCAAATGAGGCACTTACTTGTTGGATTACGCAAATTCAAGCTTTGGGTGAAGATGCTACGTATGGTCTTCCGTGGAATGACTTGAAGGATATGTTATTAAGAAAGTATTGTCCTTGCAGAGAGATGCAAAAGATTGAAGATAAGTTTTGGACTCTTACTATGAAAGGAGCTGAGATAAAGGCTTATACTACCAGGTTTAATGAGTTGGCTAGATTAGTCCCTCGTTTGGTTACACCAGAGTTTGCTTGGATTGAACGCTATATTTGGGATTTAGCACCTCAAATCAGGGGAATGGTAACTTCTTCTAAATCGACTACTATTCAGAGTGCTATTTCTTTAGAAAATTCTTTGATTGATGATGCGGTTAGAATAGGAACTTTGGTTAAGAAAGTTGATGCTAGTAAGAAGCCGATTGGTGTTGAGGAGAAGAATTTTGAGTTGGAAGCAAAGTCGTTTGGTAGCAAGAGGAAATGGTCTGGTAGTTTAAGGAAGTAGTCTGGAAAAAGGAGACACAAGATTCGTGGTTCTGAAAAGTTGTTTGTTGTGAATGCTAATGAGAACAAGAAGGTTGATGGATTGACACCCAAGTGTCAAAAGTGTAATACCCAACATACCAATAAATTCAAGGTTGGTAATTGTCAGAGATACGGTCAATATGGACATTTGGCCCATAATTGCGGAGTAAGATTGCTAGAGGTCGTTGGCAAGGGAAGGAACAACCATGGATGTTATCAATGTGGTACTGAAGGATATTTTAGGAGGAATTGCCCAAGTCTTCATGGTATGAATGTAAGGGGTAGAGCTTTTGAGTTTAACGCGGGCGCTACTCAAAGAAAGAAGAAGAAAGTGGGTTTGTGGGTGGGATCCATATCATGGGGCGCGTGTGATTGGTGGGTATAGTAAAGTAGTGGAGTCCTTAGTTCCAGGTTACTTTGACGTTGCCGATGTTTAGGCTGCTTTAAACTAGTTTGAGGTTAAAATGATATTGTTGGATATTATAGAAGTGAATGTGAGTTGGTTATGTGAGTTGGTTGTGTCCCACATTGGTGGGAAGATGGAAATTGGAAGACTTTATAAGGTAAAGTTTGAATGGAAGAATTAAAATGTTAAGGTTACATTATCCTCTGGCTCCTACCCGCACGCAGGGGGGGTGCGAAAATGGGTTCTGGCTCGGAAAAATCCTTGAACCAACGCGACGCCCGCACGACCTGCGGACACGAATGCAGCTCGAAAAACCCGGGTCCGTGCGAGACTGGTTTTTGATATCTATTCTAGAAAAACTCTTTGCCTTCAGCTTCCAACAGTTGCAACTCTTGATTATCATCAGCAATTAACATCATAATGATGGTGATTAATTCGAGTCTGAACAGCTTCCAACAGTCTTGGTTGTTCAAGTATATAAGACAGACCTATGTGCAGAACAAGACACACAATTCACAACAGAAACATATACTCTCACATCTGTTTTGCTGCAGCAACAACTTTCAGTACCAGTCCAGTTCCGGTTTCTTTTCAAGCAAGTGGGATAGTCCGCAGTGCACCGTCACTGTTGAACCGGTGTACCCTGGGAACAGACGACGAATCTGTTTAAGGGAATTGTGTCAAACACAAGCCCGGTTCTGTTAATCGGATTATTTCTTTATGTTTGTTTTGTTTGCACAATCGTTAAAGGCTCCATTTTACTGTAAGATTTCCAACAAATATGACGCGGTGAAATTGATGTACCTTAGGCCTGAAGCCTAAGGCGCCCCTTCCTCCCTAATGCCACTCTTTTGTGTTAACTATAACCAACCTAAATCACCTTCAAACATCTGCAAGAATCCATGTCACACGTTTTTTTTAACCGTATCAACCGTGCATTATCTACAACCTAAATATTTTGTGCAACTAAAATCAACCTAAATACAAAACCGACCACCACAGCACATTGGGTTGAGCCCCTAGTTTAATTTAATTAAACTAAAAATAATATTTTGGTATCTTTGTATATTTATGAACGTTTATATTTATTATTATAATAATAATATTATTTATTATTTATAGTAAACATAACATATTTCGGTCCCCTTTATCTCTCTCTCCATCTCAATAAATACACAAAGATTACGATCAAAGAATTTGTTCTCTCTATTCATAAATCCCTCTTTCAGTCGTAACCTAATTCCACCTACGATTCATCAGATCCGAATCAATTCACCGATCGATATATAATATTAATAATTTCTTCGATCGATGATTTCGTGCATTGATACACACTGAATTTCACGATTTCGGTGAGTGATTGACCGATTATCGTTACTATCGATTTCAGTTTCGTTTACTAAAATTAGGTTATTGTTCGCTGTGATTATTATTATTATTATTATTATTATTATTATTATTATTATTATTATTATACGTAAATGTGAGTGGTTTTGTTAATGGATTCAGCTTGACAGTAACATGCAGGTGATGAAATTGAGACTGATTGGATGATTAAATGTATAGTTTGGGATATTGTGTGTTACATTGGGGAGTTGACTCAGGTCAACTATCGTGTTCTAGGCTTTTTTTTTTTAATAAGTTAATAATTTATTATTATTTGATTTAATGTGAATAAGAAAGTAACTTTTTTTTGGGTAACTATGAGTAGTGGCGGAACCAGGATTTGATTTCTAGAAGGGTAATCATGAGGTTTAACCAAACTTTTTAGGGGAAGCGATCGGAATTTTTGCCTACAACTTACACTAAATTTTTTTTTCGAGGGGGGGGGGGGGGGGGGCGTCACCCTTGGCATGTGTGGAGGTCGGCTCCTAGGTAGGAAACCAAGAGGTTATGGTAGGAAACCAATGGAAGCAAGATTCGAAGATGAGACCTTGAAGGTTGTTGGAAAGTAACTTAAACACAATGTTAGATTAGGTGTGTCAATATCCCCACACAAGGTTATAATGATCGTATTGAATAAGTATTAAGTAACATTGTTGTATGTTCTATTGGTAATGAAAAGTTTTGTTTTTTTATTAAGCTATGATGTAGAAGATTTTAGTTCTTTGGTAACGTGGTCTACCAGCTCAAAACCGCTAGGTGTCTGCAAGTGTTCAGCTTTATTATGAAGGTGTATAGTTTCAGAATTATCCGATCATTGTATAGTTTGATTCATGCTATCAAATATCGTGAATTCATGCGCTCAAACACACTTGATTGCATGAATTCGATGAGTGATTATTGTAGTTAGTATTTAGGATCGATCATTGCGGTGTGTTTTTTGTTGATTGTGCGTAAATGCGAGTCATTTTGTGTAATGGATTCAGCAAGATGGTACATGCAGGTGAAGCATTTAGGATTGATTGGATGTAGAAGGTGTGTAAAATGTGAGTTAGGGTTTGTATACGTATAGTTGTGAGATTGTGTGTTACGTTGGGGATTTTTGATGTTGACTATGGAAGTTGACATGAGTCAACCATTATGTTATAGGTATAGTGTTTTTTTTTTTTTTTTTTTTTTGTGATTGATTTGTTTTGATTAGTATATGAAAGGGATATCTTTGTTCAACCTTAGGTTAAAGTTAGTCAATTATGGCTTTCTCTAAATAAAAGGGAGTGACTTTTTTTTTTTTTTTTTTTTTTATGTGGATTAGAAAAGTAACTTTTTAAGGTAAGCATGAGGATCTGTTATGGTAAACTCATGGGACTCGCAAATACCCTATGAACCAACGGGATCAGGTAGATCAGAGCTTGTGCTGGACAAGTGGCCTTTAACTCTTTAAGAGGTTATGGTGTCTGCAAGTGTTAAAGCTTTATTCTGAAGGTGTGGTTATAATATTTCTTGGCCCAGAAATTTCTTTGCTTTGTTTTTATTTATCCCCCATAGGGTTTCATTGTATCATGATGCCTATATATGCAGATTGTAATAACATTGGTGCAAATACATCATAAGCGTATTTGTATCATATTTTACAACTCCTGTTTTTTAGGACCTAGACAAGTGACTTTGCAGATTTCTGTTTACTTGTGTCAACACTGCTCGACTCATTGTTTCAGATTGTCAAAATGACTCATTGAGGCTTCCAGTTCATCATTTACAAATCTACTTCAAAATCAAGTTCTATTGATTCGTGAGTCCATTTAGCCTCAATTTGGGTATCCAATGACTAAGATAGCATGTAGTACAATGTTTGTGAGATTCTGAATTTAGCAAATATATGACATTCTTCCGGATTATTTAATTGAGTTCAGTTTTAATATATGAAAATAATATGGCTTGATATCCGACTTTGCACCTTAGGAAAATTTCAAGATTTTTTTCATCCATATTTTTGGACAAACCAGTGCTATATTGCCTGCTTCTGTTTTGCTAAATTTATCTCCCCATTTTCTGTGTTGGTAGTGAAGATGGAGGTGGTATTTCCAAAGGAAAATCAAATGAGTAGATATGCTACAATTGCTACTAATGAAATAAATGTGAGGCAAAAAGTCTTAACCATTGTTCCTAAACTTGAAAGAAAGAGAAAGGTTCAACAGCTTATGAATTCTCAAAAAGTGGATGACCAGGGGTCATTGAAGAAAAGGACGAGAGCTTCTAGCCATAAAGAAATGTCCAGTAGTAGTAGCTGTCCCCCTAAAAGATGTTTGTCTGGCGAATCTGAAGAGGAAAATCCAAATGTACAATTCAGAAAGGACACATTAACGACCAAAACAAAGAAAATAACCATGGCAGTGAAAACTCGTGGAATGAAAGGTTTCTATAAGATAGCAAAATGCTCCTTAAGCAAGAAAACGTTTGTGGAAGTTGAAAGTGATGATGACTCCGATGAGGATTGTGATGAGGAAGAAGATGACGATGACGACGACGACTGTGACTTCACTCCGTATCGAACACATAGAAAACCAAAGGCTTCAAAGTATAAAAGAAAGAACGGTAAAGCTTGCAGAACTTCAAATAAAAAACAATGTGTGACAACCAGTAATTGCGAATATAACCTGGAGGAAGAGGAACTCATAGACAGCAAGAAGAGCAACCAAAAAGATGTTATCAGTAGTCCGCATGATGTACCGTCATCAAGAAGCTGCCGTGTTGTTTCTACTGAAAACAAACTTAATAAAAACGGCATGTTATATGTTGACTTGGAATATGATGAAGAAAATGAGTATGGTACTGAAGATGAAGAAGAAGATGACGATGATGATGATAGTGATTATGTTGCAGATGAAAATGTATTAGTGACGTCAATGGAGCGCCATGAGCTGAATAATGTTAAATCTAAAGGAAGTATAAAAGGCAGGAGAGTGGAAAAGGATGTCGACTTCATAGAAGAAAAAAAACAAATGTCTTTTATGAAATCTAGTCCCAGTAGAAGCAGTTGTTCAAATGATACGATAATGAAAAGAAGAAACAAAGATACAGACGATTGTAGTTCTGCTTCATCAGGTGGCACGCCAAGTACCAGTATCAACGTCAAGGTATAGATTTTCTCTTTGATCATCTTACATGTATATATGGTAGTTTTTTCCTTATATTCACCACTATAATCTACCGGTATCAGAAAAATGGAAATGAGCATTTGAAATGTCATCAGTGTAAGAGGAATGATAGAAAGATCGTTGTTCCCTGCATCAAATGTGATAAAATAGTATATTGTATCCAGTGCATCAGACAATGGTAACTCCTTCACTAGCATCCTTTCTTTCAGTGTGTTACCGTTTCCATTTTCTTGGTCCTAATATCACATGATATTCTTTTCCTCGTCAATGGATTCTATCGCTTGACAGGTATCCTCAGTTAGAAGAAGAAGAAATAGCCGAGTTATGTCCCTGTTGCCGTGGAAATTGCAATTGCAACTTCTGCTTACATGCAAATTTAAAGGTTTGCTATGTTTTATGCAAACATGAACATGTCATTAAACGTTATGTTATAGCCATCTTATTTTGACACTTTTCTGAAAAGCAGATGCCGAGCATAGATCTCACTGATACTGAGAAGTTGCAGCATCTTCACTATGTTATTTCCTCACTCCTCCCGTTTGTAAGACAAATACGTGAAGAACAAGATAAGGAGATAGCGATGGAAGCACGTATTCGTGGTAATCATTTCAAAGAAATCCTTGATAACCTTTTATCTTCTATGTAAAAAAAAAATTGCGAAGTGAAGGTGTTCCTTTGTATGCACAGGGGTACCGGAGTCTTTAGTTACAATATGGCAGACTAACTGTTCTACTGATGAACGTGTTTATTGGTAATTCTCTTATATATTTCTATAAAATGATTTGACTTTATTTTTTTCAACTACTATAATTCTGTGTCTGCTGTTTTCATGGAGCAGCAACTTCTGTTCAACATCAATTATCGATCTTCATCGTAGTTGTCCAACATGCTCATACGAGCTGTGCCTTCGTTGTTGCCATGAGATACGGAATACAGGTCTTGTTGGTCTAAGAAAAGTCGACTTTGGGTACTCAAATAAAGGTTTTGACTATATTCATGGGGGAGACCCACTACAAAATTCTTTACATGTAAATAGTCCAAATGGCCACTGTGATTCTGAAGTTAAATGGGTGGCTAAAGATGATGGGAGTTTGTTTTGTGCTCCAAAAGAGATGGGTGGGTGTGGTGATTGTTTACTGGAGCTCAAGCATATCTTACAAGAGGACTGGCTTTCAACTTTGGAAGCAAAAGCGGAGTTATTATTAAATAAATTCAAGATTGAACAACTAAACGTTATGACTAGTTCTTTTACAACCGATGGCAAGATGTATCTTAAAGCAGCTAACAGAGAAGAATCAGACGATAACCACCTATACTATCCTACTTCCAACGAAGCCCTAAGTAAAGGTGAGCTCATCCGATTTAGATACCATTTGGCTAAAGGTGAACCTGTAATTGTTAGGAAGGTTCTTGACCGGACACCTGGTTTAAGCTGGGAGCCCACTGTTATGTGGCGTGCATTATGTGAACATGTGGATCCAAATGTCAGTTCAAAGATGTCACAAGTGAAGGCAATAGATTGCTTGGCGGGTTGTGAGGTAATTCTGTTTCTCATATGTGTAGATGCTGTCAGCTGTTACTTCTAATTTAGACGTTCCTAGGAGAGTGAATATCTTTGTTAAGTATTGAATTATAGGTGGCGACTTCGTCCCATTACGTTATCAATGGGTCGATTGGCTTGCGTTTTATTTCAAGACAAATGCATCAAGTTAAAAGAACAGCTAATATGGGAATAGTTTTCGAACAGGTCAAACGTGTTTAGAGCCACCCAAAATGTATTCTTAATGCGTACAAACTCAATTGTTTTATTCACAGTTTCAGGTCAATAGTGTAATAATAGTATAGATCAATGTTTGGCTTCCTATTGCTTCATTTGAAGACTTGAAGTGTAATCTGCAATGCTAAAGTCAACAAAATGTTTCTATTGTGCATTTGTACTACTGGACGATGACCATTTTTAAGTACCTTGCGTTTTCATTTGCAGGTTGAAATTAATACTCGTAAATTTTTTAGAGGTTATGAGGAAGGAAGGCAATATAAGAATTCGTGGCCAGAGATGCTGAAGCTGAAGGATTGGCCACCATCTGACAAATTTGAGGATCTTCTACCACGCCATTGTGATGAATTTATCAGTGCATTACCTTTCCAAGCGTACACTGATCCGAGAGCAGGTTTTTTCAATCTTGCTGTAAAGTTACCGCCAGGTGTCCTAAAACCTGATTTGGGTCCAAAGACATATATTGCATATGGAATGGCGGAAGAACTTGGAAGAGGGGATTCCGTGACTAAGCTTCATTGTGATATGTCAGACGCTGTATGTTTTTATATTTATTTTTTTCATTCCTAAATATATACACTTTTAGGGTAAGTCGTCATTATCAGGCATACATTGTGATGTGCAGGTGAACATATTGACACACACAGCTGAAGTATCCGTAAGTGATGATCAGAAGATAGCAATCCAAGAATTAAAGAGAAGACACCGGGCTCAGGATGAAAGAGAAAAGAACGGAACACTTTTTGAATGTGTTGATGGATCTTCGGTAAACAAAGAAGAACTTACTTCAGTTGAGGAAGAAAAATTTAATAATGTTTCAAGCATAAACAAAGAGGTTGTCAAATGTGATCAACCCAATGGCGTTTCACATGATTTTGCTCCACAAGAAGATGCTGCTGAGGAAACAGCTGGTGCTCTTTGGGATATCTTCCGAAGAGAAGATGCAACAAAGTTACAGGAGTATCTATTGAAACACTCCAAAGAATTTCGACATACATATTGTTGTCCTGTTGAGCAGGTATATCTACTTCCAATTTGCTAATTTTGTTTTTTATACATTCGACATTTATGTATGACAAGCAGCTAGTATATACTACTAGAATTTTTATTTTTATTTTTATTTTTTTGGCAAACCTCTTGAGGTTGACGGGCTTCCTGTAGGTTTATCACCCAATTCACGATCAATCATTTTACTTGACGTTGGAACATAAAAAGAGGCTAAAAGAGGAATATGGTTAGTACCTGTCAATTTAGTTTCTGCCATGTATTATCCTTAAACTATAACTAATTAGGTAACCGTGTATCTTTTAGGTATTGAACCTTGGACCTTTGAACAAAGTCTGGGAGAGGCAGTTTTTATTCCTGCTGGATGTCCACACCAAGTGCGAAATCTCAAGGTAACATTCTCTCTCTCTGCCACGCGTGCACACTGTCACACACATACACACACACACACTCGCGCGCGCACCAACACAAAAAAATATATTCGTTTGTATAACGATTTTCCAATCAGTTCATGCTGAACGCTTACATCTTTTAGCATAATCTAGTTCAGGACTTCAGGTACTGCTATCGTGTTATATATTTAATATCATTCTCCTGTGTCTCATTCTTGAGAGTTCTCTCTCCGGTGATTGGTTGCCTGGTATAAAAAGGAGCTCAGTGAGGCATTCATCAGGTCACATCAAACTACCCTAGGTGCAGCGATTTGCTCTCTCAGGCGATTGGTTTCTTGAATTCTATCAATTATTACCTCAATGATATTAAGTATCGGTCCATAATTTCATGGTTCTTTCTTCTACTGTTCACATATCTTGAATCTTTGGTTCATGGCTCCTCCTCGTCGGTTACAACCACCACCACCATACCCAGTGTAATCCCACCTCAAGCTATTGATGAGGCTTGAGGGTGGGATGCTTCCGGTGAGACACCAGCTCCAAAACAAAAAAGTCAAACAGAAACAAATATAGGCATATAGGTACTCAAATAGGTCGAGAACATAGTTTACTAAAACTTCCTCCTCATCAGTCATCGGTTAATCTTCCTTATTTCAAGGTTTTTCTCGGCTCTTGCTTTACATCTCTCTCTAGTAGTCTTAGAAAGTGTTGGTTGAAAACTGATCAACTCCTGACTTTTCAATTGCACAATAAATATTTATTTAGTAGTTGGGTAAATGTTGCATATGTAGAAAAAACTAAGTAGTCAATATCGGTGATATCTCGGTGATATATTGGTGCTATCTCGGTTATCGGTCATAAGGGCTTATATCGGTCTCTATCTCGGTTTCGATAATCTCGGCCGATATCGGTGATATATCGGCCGATATGGCTTCCAAAATATCGGTTATATCGGTGAGAATATCGGTTGTATCGGTGAAAATATCGGTTTGGTGTTTTTTTTGCCCATTTTGATAGCAATTAGGTAGAACAGAGATGTAATAGGGATGAGGATGAATATGAAGGTCTGTAAAAGAAAAGGAGATTGAGATGAACCTGTGCTAAAGACGACGGGAGGAAGAACCTACAATGGAGGAGAGAAGACAAAGTGACGGATGCTTTGTTTTTAGGGTTTACCAACATGTATCCTATTATTTCCTTTAATTCTTTTTAACTAAATAATATTTTAACTTTTAATGTTAAGTTTTGGTCAGATTTGACCCTAAAGATTTTTTAATTTGTTACAAAGTGTTTTACGTTTTATATATTGATCTTACTATATTCTTTAATTACCGATATCTCACCGCGATAATCGATATCCTAAATATCGGTCCTTGACCAATAACCGATATTTTGCCGCATTAACTGCTTAGAGAAAAAATTACATGTTATTGATTAATTTTATTTTTGCTTAATTTTTTTGAATTTTAGGCAACCCCCCAAACCCACAAGCTAAGATACACTTGTTAAGCCCACACCAAAATAGGGTGACCACCTGGCACCACTAGGCCTAGGGGCTATCGTAAAAAACGAAAGCAAAACAGTGTAGCACTAGGGAACATTGTTATATGTAGGGCTATTCACGAGCCAATCTGAGCGGAGCTTTGCTCGTTTACAAACCAAACTGAGCGGAGCGGCTCGTTTACAATCGAGTCGAAAACCGAACGAGCATTCTTCGAGCACAAATTTTCCGAGCGAGAATCGAACGGAGAATAATATGGACGATCATAAAATTGGGATGTTTCTTTCGATGTTTTCATTGTCGGGTGACAACTAAGGTTGAAATGTCCGATGATAACACTAATATTGAGATCCCACTGTCCAAGGATGAGACTTAGATTGAGGCTGATGAGGTGATGAGCATACGTCAGAGAACAGTTGCTGCATTGTGACGTAGGTGTGATATCAAGCGACAATTAGCGATGGACGACTAATAACATAAAGAAGTCAAGACTGTCACCTCATGATTTATTGTTTTACTATTAAATCTAGTGTTAATTTTTTTATTGAGTTAAGTGGGCTGGTTATATTTTGTTTGCATATACCGAGTCAAATCCAATAGAATCTTACATATAAAGCCATAAATTTATTTGTAAATTGTGTGTATATTAATTATTAAATAAAAATTTATTCGAGCCGAACCGAGCCGAGCGTATCTTTGCTCGTGCTTGGCTCATTTACAAACCGAACCGATCTGCTCATATACAACCGAGCGGAAGATCGAACGAGCATTTTTCGAGCATTTTCCGAACGAGCGACGAACGATCCACGAGCAGCGAGCGATTTGATCAGCCCTAGTTATATGTTGCAAACACTCACCATGTTTTATAGTCTACTTTTGTTATCTAAGTATAAACTATTTGGTGTATACACCATTAAGTTAAAAATAATTGGCGTACTAAAGGTTCTTATAGGTGTGTAATCATCATCATCATTTTCATACTCATTCAATCCCACCAATAGTAAAGTTAAAGCATGGTATGAGGAGGTAAGATGTAGACAGTGACTGAGCTTCAAAAAAATTCCGGTGGGTGCCAAAAGTCATAGGACTCTTAAAACGGAGCGGGCCGGATTCGATACATATAAAATTTTCGGACGAAAACGTGTAAACTTACACTACAAAGCAAAAAAAAAATGGTGGGGTCCGGGGCACCGTCTGACCCTAACAAAGCTCCGCCCGCTGATGTGTACAACCTTGCTTCTACCCCATAGGAATAGAGAGATTGCTTCTAACGAGACCTCCGACTCGATATTAGTTTTACACCATGTCTTGAACATAAGGAACATAATACTTAGCAATTGGGATAAGTCCGATTAGTGTATGTACCTCCTTGTCTTTTAGCTATGCATTATTAACCGTTTGTCGTTTTTAACGTTATTTTTCACGAAATTACTAACATAACGCTAAAATTAGTGTGATTTTACTTTTGCCCCTAAAAATTCCCTTTTATATAAATGCACAATAAATTTATATTTTTATAGAATACAGATTAATTTTTCTTTTGGACCTACCACCGAATCACACCATATCATGACTAACTACAATAATATAAATTTAATTGTATATACACTTCAAGAACCTGAACATACCTGTACCGATACCGGCGGGATCACCACCTCAAACCATGAAGGACTTAATAAGCCGATGGAAAATAGTTCCATCATAGTATCCTATCAACGCTTAACTAAACAAAGTTTTGACGGCTTTGGGCGCCTCTGCAGGCCACAACTCGATGTTAATACGGTCGTAGTTGGTGTGCAGGATAACCTTGCCCTTTGTAGGAGGCTTTGATACGTAGATGGACGACATTGGGTCTGTAAATTGCAGTGTGCTCCAAGTGTGTGTAAATGTCTGTTCGAGCAAGCTGGTGTGTGGTGGTTTAACTAAACGAATTAAATCAAGTTAAAAGAAAATAAAAAAATGGATGTGGTGTGTAATGTTTTATTGGCTTAAAAAACAAAGTTTTCTTGATGGGCATGGGCCGACATGTGGTATCCACCTTACTTTTGGTGGAATTGCCCTTCAAGCCAAAAAAATTGCTCGGAGTGGTGGTGGCGTGGATGGTGTGTGCCATTGGGTGCCAAGCCATGCTTTGATTTTATTATTATTTTAATTTAAACCATTGCATTTTAAAAGCATAAAAAACGTGTAGATTACATATTATATTTTTGTTTTAATTGTGTTTTCGTCTCTTCGTGCATTTCTTGATCGGGACCTTCGAGGTAATCGATTTTCATTGATAGGAATTTAATACATCGTTGTCATTCTTTAATCGCGTCTTGCTCCTATTCAAAAGCCATTTGTTTTTCAAAAACGGCTTGAAGGTTTTTTCCCCTTGATTTTAATAAGCGAAATGTTGTATGTATACACACACAAATTAAATTAAATATTCAAGTTGAATTTTTTTTAAACCGTGGGCTAACGGCTCTTTTTAAACGGTGATATAAAAACGATTGTTGGTTTATCAAAAATCGTCCACGTCAGACTCTTCATTTGCCCCACGCCGGTGGATATTTACATTCCATTTTCCCACACTAAAATAATAAGGACATGTTTGGATAAACTTATTCGAGTCCAAAAGGACTTTTGGTTAAAAGAACTGACTTTTTAAAAAGGAGTTTTTGGAAAAGTGTTTGGATTAGCTTATGTGGTGTGAAAAAACAATAAGGCAGTAAGTTATTTTGTAAAAAGTGTTTGATTTAACTTATTCAAGTAAAATGACCAAAAAGGATATAAGGAGGGTAGGTATAAGGATATAAGGAGGGCATGTAGGTAAATATCTATCAATAAGTTTTTTTTATTAGGCAAATGGAAAGTTAAAACATTGGGTCAAGCCCAATCCACAAGGTTGTATCTTGAAGAGGCAAGCTAGGGTTTTCAAATAGAGGTTCCTAACCTATTTTCTGTATCCGCAACTTCCTTTCTTGCATTTGGACCGTCTTTAGCCTTAGGATCATTCGACTGTCGGATTAAGGCTCTCTTAGGCTTGATCATTCGAGGTTACTGTCCCTAACTGCCTAGGCGTTCGCTTGACTCGCCTCTGATTACACACATATCTAGAAAGTACAATCACAAGGAATATACGGCCATGCTTTTAAGTAACAAGGAGCATGAGCATCTTGTCTGTCAAAAAATCAAGGTTGGATTGTGTTAAAAAATATTGCATTTTGACCACTATCTAGCCGAACAATCCATTTCATCTCCATATCCATACTACATATCATATGTGAGATAAGTCAATAGTGTTCTCTTAGAAGACACAAATATGTTGGTATGATGTCCATGACTATTTCTTCTTCGATAAGATAATATGTCTCATGGAAATCCAAGTATAAAATGTATGTTTGGGCAAGTGATAAATTACTAACTATTGGATTCATACATGGACCGGTGGGAGTGTGGAAGACGTGTGGAAAAAAAAAATACTATAATAAATTTCAACATGATTAGCTTTTTCATGATTTCCAATTGACAAGCAAATCATGAGTTGTCACCCGTTCATGCAGCTGATTGGTTTTCACGTTAATTTTTAGGTTATCGTATTTGATTTCTTATAAAAGCATCATATTGCAACTTTGAAAACTTAATTCATTAACGTATCAAAATTTCTTCTTAAAGAGCATTCTCACTTTTCTTTAATCTTTTGTGCATTTGCTTTGTGGGATACGACAAATAACAATTCTGTCCGCATAGAGATCGTTCAAAATCAACCTTCTTATTCTTATGGAGATAGTGTGAGGTTGACTGTTATTGCCGTGCACTTGGGAGTCTCTCCAATAGAGCCAACAAGCTCAATGCGATCCTTGAAGAGCTACATATGGTGTCATAGATGGCAAAAACTCCATTAAATCAAGATGGTGGTTACTATGGTGTTATTTGACGCCCCTATAAGAAAGCGTTGGTAACACTGGTTGTAGCTTTCAACATCTTGTCAACATGAAAAAGTCGATCCAATTTGATGACTTCTCATCAAAATCCACTAAGTTGATTGGTTTTCACGTCTAATTTTTAGGTTTTCGTGTTTGATTTCTTATAAAAGCAACAAATTGCAACTTTGAAAACTTAATTCAATAACATATCAAAATTTTTGCTTAAAGAGTATTCCCACATTTTCTTTAATCTTTTGTGCATATGCTTTGTGGGATATGGCAAATAACAATTTTGTCATAGAGATCGTTCAAAATCAACCTTCTATTCTTTATGGTGGACTGTTATTGTCGTGGGTCTCTCCCTAATAGAGCCGACAAACTCAACGCTATCCTTGAAGAACTACATATGGTGTCATAGGTGTGGCAAAAACTCTATTAAATCGAAATGATGGTTACTATGGTGTTATTCGACGCCCCTGTAAGAAAGCATTTGTAGCACTGGTTATAGCTATCGACATATTGTAAACATGAAAAAGTCTATCCAATATGATGACTTCTTCGAGTATGGGGGTATGTGTATTCTAATCAAGGTTGTAAAAATCGTGACAAATCATTAATTAATCGTTAGTCTTCACTTTACTGATTAATTTTGGACTAATCATTAATTTTGGACTAATCACTCAATTAATCAGTGTGGGTCCAGGGTTGAAAAAATCACGATTAATCACCGATTAGTCGAACCTAAAAAACTCAAAATTAGGTCAAAAATGAATTTGAACGGGTCAAAACGGGAGCAAATCAATCAAATAAAACAAGTTCTTACTTCAAAATTGGATGATAATCCATGATTTAGAACCAAAGTCGATTTAAGTTTAGGTATTGTAACATTTACACCCCCCCCCCCCCCCCCTTTCCATATTTACTAGTTTACATTTGTCTCATAAACATTTAAATTTATACATATAAGGTATAAAATTAATATTATATATGTATAAATTGTAAAATATATATATAAAAATCCAATCCGATTAATCTCAATTAATCCCTAGTCGGTACCCACCGGCTGACTAGCGCTTAGCGAATTCAACACCGATTCTAATGATGACCTCAAGATCAAAACCAATGAATCTCAAAATACGGATTATGTCAAATAAAGCCATAAAGATCAAAGTCATAATGTTGGAGGTATCAGATAACCAATTAACGAGGCCAGGTTCTTTTCAAGGGAGAGAGATAGACAATGCGATGGGGCAAATAATCTCATTAGCGTTCATACATGGAATGGTGGGAGTGTGGAAAAAGACGGCAAATCGCAACTTGATTTTGGAGATTTCTCTTCATCATTAATCAATAAGCAAATCACAAGGCTTCAACAATTTATGGGTTGATTAGTTTACACATTCAAATTCTTAGATTGGTGGGAGTGTGGAAAAAGACAATAAATCGCAACGAATAGCAAAAGGAACAATGGGAAATGAGAAAATGGAGCGAATGAAGGACCACATTAACACATGGATGTGTTCATACACTGTGTGTTGAACTAACAAGCCAACCGTTGTTGCTGGGTTAAGATATTGGTTCATTGACGGTTTTGACGGTTCAGCAACTCATCCCGGTTTGGAACTTGTAACCAATTGAGTGACGTTGACCAGGCTTACAAGAACATAAAGAACAAAATAAGCTACTCAATTTTTTTGGTTCATAAATTTGACGTTTATTGCTTCATATTGAAATTAAAAAACATGGATAAATTCGTTAGAATTTTTTGTTTGTATATATACCCAACACATGTGTAGGTTATACATACAAACCAAAAATATTTATAAAGTAATTACGATTTTATAGACATTAGTGGGAGTCGGATGGGAATTTGGTTTCGATTGATATTGGTTCATTACAACACTTTTTCCAATATCGTTATTCAATATAATTTACAATGCAAAATTTGGGTAAACTCACAACAAAAAGAGAAAAAACAAACTCGTGATATGCCCAAAAGCATGTCGACACATCTTTTACACCGATCGAAAACCATAACAACGAATTTTTGTACCATTTTCATCGATATTGGTTCAATTCACTTCGGTTCATCATGACCTCGTGGTATCGATACCCGGTACAAATTACAATCCCAAATTTGGATACACTCCAACCGAAAGAGAAAAAACAAAGTTGTGGTATGTCCAAAATGATGCCAACACCTATTTTACATTGATTGGAATCATAAGAACAAATACTTATATCGATACCAATGTCATTGGTTCAGTTCATCACGATAGGTTTTAACAAAATATATATATATATATATATATATATATATATATATATATATACTAATAAAGGATTGCAAATAAAATATCTTCTTTCAATTTTAATATATTTATTTTTTACTTTTACATTATATTAAATCGTGATTTTACTTCTTCTATCCTATTAAATAGTAATAAGAATATTATATTTTTTCTGTTCTTCTTTTCTATCAAGTAATAATATTAAATCATAATAATGTTCTCACTCCTCTCTTATTTATTTTCTAAGTTCTTCCATTTCTTTTTCTTTTTTGCCGATTAATACTCTAACACTCTATTCCAGAGTTTCATTAAAGAATGGAAGAGAAATGATCTTTCTCCTCTACCTTTCAATTGGAAAGATTAAAAATCACCTTAAAAACCTCTTTATTATCCCTCTCATTCTCTCTTACAAAAAACTCTGGAACACATTTTTTCTCCACTTCCTTCTTAATCATTTCTCTTCCATCCTTTAATGAAACTCTGGAGCAGAGTGTAAAGTCGTATAATACACAAGATAAAAGCTAAACATAAAAAAAACAAAGTAAAATATTATATCTACTTTCTAACTAATATTTTTCAATAGTCCTCGTTAAAAATGAAAAAAAAAAGTTAAC
The DNA here is from genome assembly GCA_028751855.1 of Ambrosia trifida. Lineage (NCBI taxonomy): Eukaryota > Viridiplantae > Streptophyta > Magnoliopsida > Asterales > Asteraceae > Ambrosia > Ambrosia trifida. Next base: position 127,542,567 of record CM054128.1, on the reverse strand, counting down.
CCAATTTTATAATTGATGTGGGCATGAGCGGATATATATATATATATATATATATATATATAGGTAAAGGATATATTGGAAACCCTTATTATAGTGAAAACTCTAGAAACTCTAACTTCCCGAGCTTTTTTTTATATGAAAATTTTAGGGTATGGAATATACATGATTTTAAGCATTTTGAGCCAAAAAAATCAAAAAAGCGCCGAGCACTTTTTTTTTTTTAAAAATAAATAAGTTTTCGGGTAACACATTGTTTTTTTTTTTGATCGGCGAACAACTGTGTGGCAACCACCCTTGCGGGGCGCCGTGCCCAAGAATCGACTACTCGACCTCCAGCAGCCCCCGCCTTCTCCCGATGCGCGGAAATCCGAGCCCCACCCGCCCGAAGGCACGACAGTGTTATAGAACTCGGTAAAACCTCGCCGCCCGTCAGATTCGAACCGGCGCCACCCGTATTCGATCTTTACCCGGATACCAAACCATAAATGTTGGAAGTGGGTAACAAATTGTTAACACATGTTAATTTCGCTTAACATGTGTTACCCGAAAACTTATTTAAAAAAAAAAAAAAAGTGTTCGGCGCTTTTTTAATTTTTTTGGCTCAAAATGCTTAAAATCATGTATGTTACACGCCCTAAAATTTCCAGGTCCTAAAAAGCTCGGGAAGTTACATTTTTTTTTCCACACCAAATGCCTATGTCATTAAAAAAAAAAAACTAATCGTGTTAAGCTTTTTAACCAGGGTCCAAAAAAAAGTTGCTCCATCAAAAAAATGTTAGAAAGTAGGATCTAGTGGTAAGAATACTCTCAATTGTGATTATTATTGGCCAACTAAGAAAAATGTGAGATTACTAAAAGTTAAGGCCTTGGGTGTACTATCAACACCTGGAACGTTAAGAGTGACATGATATGTTAACCAGTGTTACGTACCGCTCCCTCATTGTGTTGAGGAGCGTTAAATGCGTTATTTATACTTTAATCCTTTTAACTTCACTTAGATGTCACATTACCTATTTTTCCTAATTTCCCTCCTTTTCAACACAAGGAAATGGTTTAACTTCACATAACTATATATTTTAATGGTCTTTGGTTTTAAAAAAAATAATAAAATTAATCTCTTAACATCCCGTTAACATGTTAATAAATAGCCTTTTTAACGCTTCTTAATTCAAGGGGGAAGTGGTGTGTATACACCATATGGCCTAACGGAATTAAACCATTTTATTGGGGTGAGTTGGTGGGAATTTGGAAAAACTGTGTAGCACCTAAATGGATGTAAGGGTATGAAAGTATACCCAAGGTCTAATTGATCTTATGATTTCTATTGTTTGGCTTGTATTAGTGAATTAAAACATTACAACGAGATGAAAACACAAATAAAATTTATTCTTATACACAATGGATCTATAAGAATAAATTTTATATAATCTTCTTTTATCATTAACCTAAAATATCTTTTGGACCTAAGAGCACCCACAATGCATAAGAATTCCAGACCGTCACCTCCGTTGTCATATCATATTTCAAACATAAAAAAATGTAATTTTTCCTTCAATTATAAACCTCCATCTCACACTCCATTTTTTATATTAAAATATCAAAAAGAATATATTGTTTGTGTCGAGCCCACATCCTTGGTCCCATTAAGGTCCTTGGATTCACACGCCACAAATCCAGACAACTTGTCCAATGGGGACATTGGTCCGCGCCAGTACCAAGTGTGTGTGTTTGGATTTCACAAAATTGTATTTTGTGCTTTTTTGTAGTCATGCACCAAGGTAGCTGTGGATTTCGTTTCACCAGAGAACATACAACAGTGCATCCGGCTCACAGAGGAGTTCCGTAAGCTGCCAGATAATCACAAAGCCAAAGAAGACAAACTAGAGGTAACATAATAAAAATACATCAGGTTTGGTTACATGGGGAAGCTTTGACATAAGTGGGTCAACTCATATTTTTTTGATTTCTTTCAAAACGAGGTTAAATGCGTAACTATAATAAAAAAATATTGCTATGTTATCATAAACATTAATGAATTATTAAACAAATGTTTGTGGGCCCCGGTTGTACGCTACACCTACTACTTAAAAATGCAGTCTGAACCCATACCCGGTTGTACCAACCCACGCATCATGCACGTTTGGTGACAATGATATTATATAATCATTGAATTTGGTGCAGGTAAAGAAGATGATCATCTACGCCATACAACAAGCAGTCGTTGATTTTGAGGGATTAAGCAGTCGTTAACTTTATGTGGTATGTGGTGTTGGTTTACAACATGTGGAGAAGAAACTTGATTTAAGACTTTCTTTCATGTTTTGATAGAAATGGGTTGGGTCAACCGGAACCCATTTCTCTTTAAGCCTAACGTGTTCATTTCATGTTGATTCTTGTGTCTAAAATTATAGGTAGAATATCCATAGCAGTGTCTTGCATATATAACTATAGAACAAAACATTTAGTTTGAAAAATAATTTTTTTTTTCTTTTACTTAAGGTTTTATGTTTGTGAAAAAGGTGAGGGTGTTTTGTAAGCAAAGGCAATAAGGGTATTTTGATTTTTTACTAGTTCAAGGCTTCAAGTTAGATTGTTCAACATCTCTTTTTGGCATTCACAAAAGAGTGAAAAAACAATCATTTGAATCGCTGAATTCAACAACTGATATGTTTGTTTGTGTTAAAGACATCAAACTATAATTTATGTAACCCAAACGGGTAGTAAACATAATCAGTTGACATGTTTGCCTCACCCTTTTGATGTGGTTGTACTAACCTTGTTGTCTAACACTCCAACTTTCTAATTTTGGGGGGGGGGGGGGGGGGGGGGGGGAATCTTGGGGCGGACCTAGCATAGAGCTAGGTGTCGCGCCTGTTGCTGCTCAACTTCGCGCCCGTAGTGAAAAATTAGTGGAAAATTTGGTTTTTTTTTTAACGAAAATTGGAAAACATTGCTAATAAAATGAAAAAAAATGAAAAACGTTACTACTAAATTCATTTCTAGATTTGGATAAGCATTTAGCCGTTAAAAAAAGGTTGGCATGTGTAATGAAAGAGGTTAAACTAAGCCAAAAAAAAACACTTGTAATCGTATAACTTAAACATGACTTGTTTAGCCCATTAATTTAAATGAATCAAACAAGTTGTTATCAAGTTGTAAACAGGTGTACATGTTATTGGAAATGGATTGACATCCATGGTTTATCAAATGGGTTGATGAAACCACAATCAATTAAACAAGTTCGAATAAAACGTACCGTTATTTCATTTGAAGAAAATGATATGCTCTACTCTCCATAAACCGGTACCGAATCGACATTGAATCAATATCTTTAAGTCTAGTTCCTGCCATTGAACATTATAATTATAGTAAAGGTGTAAAAAATTGATCAGATTGTAAGCTACTTGACAACGGCTCGCTAAAAACTCACCGCTAGACTCACATACACCCCTTGATTGCAAACATCTATTTATTCATAAAATATTGTAACCAATAATCCCATCATGTGCATCCTTATTCACAACATATAACTCAATTCTAGACTTGTCTAATATGAGCTTGTTACCTATAAATATTTTGGGTGGGTTAAGAAAACTTTCTTTAACGTTATTAAGGAAGGAAAATTTGAAATGACAATAAAACTAATTTGTCATGCACCTGTTTGCTTAAGGGGGACGGGCCCATGGGGCTTGTGGTTTTGGGATTCACTAGCCAAGGGGCTACACGGTTTCAACCCTTGGGGCTTCGATTTTTTGCTTGAAACATTGGCTTGGTGAAGCTAATTTGGCTTAGTGCATCTCTCTTCCACACCTCTCTCTCTCTAAAAAAATATTTTGGCTACTTAGACTAGGCATTTCTAGTGTTGGGTTACTTTAGGCTACTTAACGGTAAAAATGACATGGCATTGTGTGATTGGTTAGGTTGAGGTTACATAGGGCTTGTGCCCCTTCCCCCTTAATATCCATCAGTGTCGCGATTATCAAGTATGTTCGCTTATAGTCTTATATGATTAAAAAAACCACTCTTTGACATTACTCCAAACTCTACACTGTTCTCCACCTTACTTGAACCCAAAACCACTCAGGGTATGTTTAACATAACTAGTTGGTGGCTGGTAGCTGTACCTTTTTAATTATATTTTGGTGTTTAGCAAAGTAACGGTAGCTTTTAATAAAATGTATAAAATGACCAAAATATGCATAACTAAAAGCTTGTATGCATGTTTTTTTATGGTAGAATCAAAGTTTAAAAGAACGGAAACGAGCCTCGAGGCGAATCGAGACGAAATAAAAAAACTAAAGGAAAAAAGTATATATCTTATAAAGTATAAAATAATTGACCCAAAAAAGTCTAAAACATCAAAAACATACATCAAAAATAAAATAATTGACCCAAAAAATCTAAAATATAAAAAAAAACACATAAAAAACACTACAAACCCCCTGAGGCGCGCATTTTCTTAATGCCCCAGCCCTTAGAGGCGTATGTACAGACTAGACCCCATGAGGCGTGCCTCAGACTTGTTTTTTTTTTTTTTTTTTGCGCCTCACCACCTCAAAAGTTTTTTTAAACCATGGGGTAGAATGAGTATTTATGTCATTTTCAAATTAAAAGCTTGTAGCTAGTAGTAGTTTTTTCTTAAACTCTAGTATTAGTAACATCTCAGTATGGAGTTTTTTTCTCCTAACCTAAAAACTTCAAGCCCTTTTAACTAAACAAAGTTTTTTATTGAGTAAGAGCTTTTTCTTAAAAGTTTGAAGCTAGAAGCTATTAAGGGGTTGGTTGATTAAGTGCTGAATCATTAAGATGGTCTAAATGGTTAAGAGGCTCTGAATAGTTAAGAGCTGAATCATTCAGCATCCCTTATTAGTTTAATGGGTCAGCACTTAATCATTCCATTCAGATGCTGAAACAAACAGTCTGAATGCTGAATGATTCAGACCTAATTAGTTAAGAGGCTGATTAAAAGGCTAACAAACAGCCCCTAAGTACTCTTAAAAGCTTCTTAACAAACACACCATTAAACACTTAGAAAAAAAAAAAAAAATCATCTAGAGTTTGATTCCACCAGACCAGGAGCCCTTTTATTATCTAGTACCATACCAATACTACAACAAAAGACGGCACAATCGTAATCTTAGTAATACAAGTTTTGATACTTTTAGAAATATAAAAGCTAATTTTTGAAAAGTCAAAAACCTATTAAAAAATGTTTTAAGTGATCTAGATTCTTGTTAACAATAAACACTTCTTAGGCTATCAAGATCATGAGAGATTACGTGTGGCTCCCGCTAATTAAACATGCCAATCATTCCTCACGTGGCCTTTGGTTCTCTCTCTTCTCCCTCTCTCAACAAGGGATGTAAGTGAGTCTAAGTTGCATGTGAATTGCTCGAGTTTGGCTCACTAAAAGCTGAATAAAATTGAGATTAAATGAGCTCGAGCCTAAAATAAAATTTGTATAATTAATGACCCCAAACTTCACTTATAGAGAATGAGCTAGCTCACTAACCAAAACGAGCCTAATATTTACGTATTTTTATATAGAAATTAAAAATAATAAACGAGTATAGCCTATTAGCCTACGCTTGAAAAATTACTCAAGAGCCGAACTAAAGCTTTAGAAATAGAGATTTAAACAAGCAAAGCTCAAGCTCGCATAAAGTTAGATAAGCCGATCTGCTCACATAGTTTAAGTCCATACAAACCTGTCCTTCAGTATTGATGAGTGATGACCCTTGCCCTCCCTCATCGCCACGTTAGCAAGAGGCCATTCTCTCTCTTTTGCATTCCTTACCAACGTCTTAAAGAACTATTTAATAATTTCTTTTTATTTACCACCCTTAGGCCACGTGTTATCGAAGATGTGATGGAGCGCTACGGCCCTGCCCCCATGGCAGCGGGAGTTTGTACCGCAACATATGGGCACTAAAGGGGGGCCTCAAGCACAAACATTAAGACCACCACAACATAACCATAATATTTCACGTTTCACCTCTCCATAACACATGTAGATTGATCTAAAACGTAAGACTCCCCATCACTTATGTGCCTACATGGCACACTTTTCTTCACATTTTACATTTATCACCAATATATGTTCTTACAAAAACCTACAATAATAAACATAGGGAAAGATTTAAATATAGAGTCTCCTAAAAATACAAGTCGTAGAAAATGTATTAAAGGGACTCCGATTGAACTCATTCTAGTGGCAATGAAGCTGACTTATCGAACTCTACGATCGTAGATTTTAAGTTTTTCGCCTTTGGATTTGAGCTTTTACATTTTAGAATTTTTGTTAAATCATTTTGTTTTTTATTTGCGACTCATGGTGTCTTTTTTTCCTTGAAATTTGTGTTAAAATTTTTAATCCATTGTGTAATTTGTATCCTTCTCACTCTTCCTATTTATTTTACCCTTTGTAAAATAACTTAACCCAATAAGCATATCATACACAATATGTTAAACACAAATTCTCATATTTATAACTAACTTATACAAGATTTATTTTTTTCTAAACAAAACTACTAAGAAGCATTTTTTTACCGAGTATCGATAACATACCATATCAACACTGCCCAAACATCAATACCGGTACTAGCATTTTTTTCTTTATCAATGCAGTATTTGATTCGAGTATTGACTCATTTTCGGTTTCGCTATTTTCAATACTTATTTCATCCCTTCCATCAACCCACCAACCTTTTCTATCAACCCACCAACCTTAAAGAACATAAATAAAAAGTTGATCTTTTAAGTAAACTTATTTAAAAACAATTGTCCAACAATAATTTTTATAATAGAAAGATCTAAGTAGGGGTGCTAAACGGGTTATGTTCGAGGGTTGGCGGGTCCAACCCGACCCGAACCCAAAAATTGTGCCATACATATGAACCCGAACACGAATATTCACAGATTAACCCGAGCACGATCCATTCAACCTGAACTTTTTTTGTTTTTTAATTCCTTTCACAAACTAATATATTAAAATTAAAATTTGACTATAAAAACAGAAGCGTATATTAGGGGTGCTTAACGGTCGGGATCTCAGGTTGGCGTGTTCAACCTAACCCGAACCCAAAAATTTTACATGAACCCAAACCCGAAAATTGTGATATACATATGAACCCGAACCTGACCTGAATACAATCAGGTTGACCCGATCCCCAACCTGTTCAACCTGAATTATTTTTTTCGCAAACTAATGTATTAAAATTAAAATTTTACTACAAAAAACACAAACATGTATAAAAGATTTATGTTTTATTTATAAAATCGCATACCAATTTCAATTTTAAGTTATAAGTGTAGCATAACATAGCTAACCAATTTAATTTATAACATAAAACATATTGTAAAAAAAAACAATATATAGCAACCTGCCCAGGTTGACCCGAACCTGACCCGAATGCATTTAGACTAAACTCAAACCCGCTAATTTTGTGTTAGGTTCGGGTCGTATTTTCAGGTCGTGTCAGAACTTCACACCCCTAGCATATATGTTATAATTACAAAATCTTACACCGATTTCTATTTTAAGTTATAAATATAAAACAAAATAACTAATCAATTTAATTTATAACGTAAAACATACCGTAAACAAAATAAAATATAGTATAAATGGGTTAAACAAGTCAACCCGCCAACACGTTTTGATTGACCCAAACCTGACTCGTTTAACTAAACGGGTTCGCGGATTCAACCTGAAATTAACCTGAACCCGTTTAAACTAAACCAAAACCCACTAATTTCGTGTTAGGTTCGAACCGTATTTTCATATCGTGTCAAAAACTCACACCCCTAGATCTAAGAAGATCAAAATCAATATTACTAATATTCATAATAAATTTTCAAAATATAAATATGAAAATTTTAAAAAATACTAACCTTTTTACACCTTTTTGATCTTCAAAGAGAAATTTTTTAAATTTAATTCATTTCTTGAACAAAATAAGACCCAATTTTATAGATCTAACGCGTCCTTCATTTAATTCATTTCTTGAGACCCTTCTCTCTCTATTATTGTATTTGCTTTTTTGTTGGATTGAGATGTATTTATAATGTGAAAGGGGCTGGATTTAGGGTTTCCTACTTTATGTGTATTTACGTAAGTGCCCACGTTTTGATGGTGGGCCACGACCTTTGCAATTCCCATGAATAGAATCCAAGGCATGAAAATATTATCGGATTTAATTTATTTTTAATTATAAAAAGTAGTATTTTTGTCTAGTGATTTGCGATGAAAATTTGTTACAGCATTTATATATTCCCTATCATTTTATACCTTATAATATAATAAAAAATTATTACGTTTTAAAATTTATCTTTCATTTTAAAAAACATTCACATCCCCTTCACCATATTTACCTTTATCTTACTCACAAACACTTATTTTACTAATAGGAAGCTCGTGCGATGCGGCGGGTACAACAATTACAACGTGGTATACATTTACGGTTAGTTTATCAGTTATCTTAAGGAGACATGGGTTATATGAGTCATATCACTTGTCACGTCAATCATTTATGTAACCGGTACCGACATAGGTTACGTTTTGTGTTATTTTTAGATTATTATTTTATTAAGGGATAAATTTTAAAAAAATTAAAAACTTTGAATTATCTTTTGGATTATTCTTTAATTATTGATTAACTTTTTTATAGTATTTTAGTATGTAATTATGTACTTTTAAATTATTTTTTGTGTTAGTGGGGATGGACTTGGATTATGAGCTTGCTTTGGATACCGTTCGCAGCTCTCTTCCTGATTCAGATTTGGGGGGTTTTATGGATAAGGACACCGCCCCCAACAAACCTCAAAAGTTCTTGGCGAGTGCGTTTAACTGTAAAACCCTTCAGACTATGGGAGAGAAGTTTGCCATGACTGCGCGTCAGAAAGCGGTGTTTGAATGCCTCAAAGTAGCGCATGCTCAAGATTTCTTGGCTGCCCTTCCTATTGGGGGGCTCGGGCAACACATGTCAGCTGTTGAATACCGGGCTATCCTTAAATACAGGCTCATGATTCCCATGTTCCCAGTTGATGAGTCGTGTCCAGTTTGCAAAAAAACATGTTTAGATAAGTTTGGGGAACATGCCCTTCATTGTAAGGAGCTGCCCGGATTTAAATACAGACATGATCTGGTCAGGGATGTTTTATGGGATGTCTTGCGAAGGGCAGGGATTTCGGCTAGGAAAGAAGCCCCGGTTAACTTTTTAACAGACCCCTTAGAAGGACGGTCTACCTTAAGGCCAGCAGATGTCCTCGTGTTCGGGTGGGCACAAGGCAAGCATGCATGCGTTGATCTCACAGGGGTGTCTCCGTTGGTGGGACTTCGAGATTCGGGTTTTGTGTCAGGGCAAGCAGCCTTGAGAGCAGAATCCCAGAAAGTTGTCAAACATGAAGCTGCCTGTCTAGAGAACCAACACGTTTTTGTGCCATTTGCTTTTGACACATTTGGAGGGCTAGCCCCTGAGGCAATCCGTTTCTTAAAAAGAGTTCAAAAGGTGGTACAGAGCAACTCTCCAGCGACGAAGGACACAAGTTTTATTTTTAATAGAGTAGGTTTTGCTATTCAAAAGGGGGTAGCGGCGCAACTTGTAGCCCGTTTACCCGCCTCCCACTTGTAAGAATTATTTATTTATCGAAAATAAAACTATAGTTTGATTAAAAATATATATATATATATATATATATATATATATATATATATATATATATATATATATATATAGCAAACTAATCAATCCGGTTGAACCGCCCGGTACAACGCGGTTCAACTGATTGAACCATTTTTTAGTCAAATCCGATATAATTAAAAAAACCTGCTTTTAAAACATTGATCGCCTCTTCAATCAAATCTACAACCAAATTTGTAAACCACCACTATAGAAGTAAACAACAACAATTTCTTCACCATGGTGATTTATTGCTTTAGAAGCATGAACATCACATAATTTGAACACGTAGAAGTGAAATGCCATGAAGAACATCACATATTGAGCCAAAGTATTTCTATGCACAAAGCTATTAATGTCTACAACAACCAAAACAAGTAAATCATATGCAAATTCTAGGAAATGAGAAATACCTATTTAATTATGTTTATTTCTCATAAAAAATTAAAACCCAATTTTCTATTTCATAAATGCACTCTGAAGAAAACTAAACATTCTTTTAGCAAAATTTCCCCTTATAAATTTTCAATCTTTTATAGACCACTACCGCATTCGTTTACCACCTTGCATATTACTGTATGTATGCACATTTTTTTCTAATCATCTATTAGAAACGTTTTCCAAATTTTAGTAGTATTTTAAAAGTAGAAAAATGTTCAACGAAGCTAGAGATAGAAGAGTGAATTTTTTTTTCCTGCAGGGAATGCTCTAAACTTACCATTAGGATGACACTCACTCATGTAAAATGTAACACAAGTGAAACTCCTCCCATAAATTCGGCAAAAATATTTGCATCTCTTGCCTGCCAACCGTTTTTCATTTGAGCTGCAGAGTCATTCATAATAATTTTATAGATATGTGTAGAATCGAGATATACCTTAGCATGTTCCGATTCTTCTAGAAAGAGAACACCGACAATTCTCCTGACAAATCCTTCACAGCTTTGCTCAACCAATATAACATGATAAACAAAAAAAAAATTATTTGAAAAAAAAAAACTATGTATATTTAAATTAAACCACATCCTAAGGGCATCGTTGGTTAGATCACCGTGCCGTCATGAAAGTGCGTTTGTTCTTAGAAGGGACCATTAATCAATATTACAAGTAGCCATCATCATCTTAAAAAGCAAAATCAGAAAATGCAAAAACATCTAAACCTATCATTATTAGAAGCACAATCAACAAATGTTTCGAGATGATTTCGTAGTGGTACCTGATCAACGAATGAAAATTGGATGAACGCTACGAATGACTGTTCGAGAGGGTAAAAGCAAAGCCCAGGATTCGTTGGTTTCATAGCGGCACCCGATTGATGACTGAAACCGGATGAAAAGGCAATTCGAGAATCAATATGTTGAATGATTTTTTTTTTTTTGTTTTTTTTTTGTGTGTGTGTGAGAGGAGAGGTCGAATGAAGAAACCGATGTTTAAAAGTAGAAGTTAACTGTAAGAGATAATTGAGGAGTTTTTGAGTCAAAGAGAGCAAAAATCGTAAAAAATAAAACTAATATTTGCTTCAAAATATGGATGTCTCGTTTATTTTTTACCGTGTGATTTATTTTTATTTTTTTTTTTCAAAATTGCAATAGTCACTTGTACATAAAGCATTTATTTCTTGTAGATTTCAATTCACTTGTTAATACTGAGTAAGACGATCGAAATGTTGACAAAAATAGTAAGTGATTAGTAAATGATGTAACTACAATAGAAAATTTCATATAATCAATTCAACATATTTGTTCACGGTGTTTGTTTAGGTACAGAAAGGTTCATCAAGTTAGTATTTAAAACAAAAAAAAATGCAATAACATAAGGCATTGTTTCTTGTATATTTCAATCTACACATCGGTATTTACTACGACAAACACCGTAACGTCGACAAAAATAACCCGGTCGTCATGGTATATTCGAATGTTTTTAAAATTTAATACTTTTAAAGTTATGATATAATTAAATAAAAGAATTATAATTTTGTAGGAGAGGGGAGGAAAATGTAATTACTAACTAAAAATTAGAGAATTAAAATGTAAATAAGATAGGGTAATAAAGTGTAAATAATGAATGAATGACTAATTCACCCTCATTTTAGGGTTATAAATAAAAAATTAGTTTTTAACTTTTGGGTATCTTAAAATACCCTTGGCTCATGCATTATAATATAGTATAGATATAGATTATATTCCTCATTAAAATACACTCACAATAATTTGATGGGGGGTGAATAGTAACTTTTTTTATAAGACCTTTCTAATTACCCCCTCCCCCCAAAGCGCCTAGCTTTGGCCAAAGCTAGACGCTTCGGGTCAAATCATACGAGGTGGTAGAAAAATCTGCTATTTTGATCCAAAGCGTCTAGCTTTGGCCAAAGCTAGGTGCTTTGGCCCTTATTTTTTTAAAAAAAATATTGTTTTTAATTAGATTTAAATGGTTTTACTTAATTAAAAAATATTTTAATTCATTTTGAATTGTTTTTACTTGTTTCCAATCAAAGAAAAATTAGTTTGGCGTGTTTCGGTTCATTTATTGCTCGTTTGTGGTTTTCAGAACAAACAACCGAGAATGAACAACTTTCATAAATATATCTACGTAACACATGAAGTGTACAATCAATACCATGTTTTACCAAATTTCAAATTTTAAATCTCTAATCGATATACTAGACTTCCGGACATTGTTTAACGCGGTTTGGTTCGTTTAGTTGCTCGTTTCAGAGCAAACAACCGAGCATGATCAACTTTCATAAATCAATGTACGTAGCACATGAAGAGTGAAACCAATACCATGTCTTATCAATTTTAAATTTTACATCTCTAATCGATACACTGGACTTTCAGACCTTGTTTGACGCGGTTTGGTTCGTTTAATTTCTCGTTTGTGGTTTTCAGAACAAACAACCGAAAATGAACAACTTTTATAAATAATAATATAACTTTTAAAGTCAGGTGTTTTACCCCAATTAAACTATCATTAATAACTCTAAGAGTGTTTATTTTTTATGTTTTATTAAAAAAAAATAATAATAAAAACCTACAAATTGTTGTGTGTTAGGTATAGTCCAAGCACCACGTACAATAATTCATCAAAGTTGTACAAAGCTGGATGTTTCTACCGAATTGGCCGCCTGGTAACGAACCGTACCGGTTTTGAATTGACCGACCCGTTATCCACCCGGATCGTATCGACCCGATCAGGTCCGGTAACGAACCATACCGGTTTCGAACTGACCGGCCCGTTATCCACCCGGATCGTATCGACCCGATCAGGCCCGGTAACGAACTGTACCGGTTTCGAACTAAACGACCCGTTATCCACTCGGATCGTATCGACCCGATCAGGTCCGGTAACGAACTGTACCGGTTTTGAACTGTCCGCCTGGTAACTGCGTGAAAGGATCGATAAACAACAAAGAATGATCAAACAAGTTAGTTTTAGGTGCGGAAACCCTAAAACTATCACAAAATAATAGCCAAACAGATTAAAACACACAGATCATCATTTTCAAAGGTTTTCATTAATTAATCACTCGATTACACGTTGAAATATAGTTAAAATCAAGGTATGAACGATAAACGAGTTAAACAAAACACTAGAGAGAGTTTCTGAAAGTGGAGGGAATAATAATGATCAAAAGTTACATTCAAAAATCAAACTTGTCTATTTATAGACTGCACATTCGCCCAAATTGATTGTGCGAATGTGCAGGTTCGCCCAAATCATCTGGTCGAACCAAGTTATACAATAAACTAAAATTCTCATTCGTCCATGTCACTTCCTTCGCACCTTTCTTCTACATTCGTACCTACAAAAAGCTTCCTTCGCACCTCCTAATTCTCTCCTTCGCACCAACGATATCACCAAAACATATTGTGTTGTTCAATCCAAAGCATTAGTCGCACTTTTGCATCTACAAACTCCCCCTCGACTATTGCTTGGATTGTTGTCGTCGTTCTTCGTCCATTCTTATGTTCATCAGTCTGATGTGTCGTTGGATCTTCTGTTCTTTTGTCATCACCGGTTCATGAAATTGCTTTTGCTTCTTCGTTTTCAGTTCAGGCACCTTTTGCTTCTCAACAAACTTTCCCAGCTTCTCTCCATAGTCACATCCAACATTGATATCATATGCAAAGCATAGAAATACCACACGTTGGTACTTTCCTGCTTGCTTAGCATCTTTCGCATCTGAATAGATCGGATTGTAGAACAACATGATAATATCCTCATGTGAACAGTTTATCAACCACATGGGATCAAAGATGTGTACTTTCTTGTAGTTCGTCTCTCCGTCTTTTAACACAATCACGGCCTCTGCAATCTTCCAATCATAATACCACCAGATGAAATCTTTGGCGAAGTGTTGTGGGATAGGCAACAAAGGAATCTTTTTCAACACTCGCGGTGGTTTGTACTTTAACGTCACCTTGGGCATACCAGTAATCTGATCAATATCCTTCTTGTGAACAATTCGCTTAGGATATTGTGGTGTAAACAAGTCCCACTTGGTTCGGCTTTCTCTAGTCATTTTCTCAGCAAAGTAGGTAATTTGATTATTTGACGCTCCCGTTAAACGGTGACGACAAATATCACGGATTGCCCAATAAGGAAGAGTCTTCAAGTGATGAAACTTGTCGAAATACAAGATCCCCTTCTCCCACTTTACTGCAAAGCATCTCAATTCTTTAACAAACTTCCAGGCCAATGCACGACCTTTGAAAATACCATTATGAAGTTTGTAAAAGCTTCCTTGAATATCAGCTTTCGGACGATTGTTTTCTTTTTCTTTCAACTTCTTCAAAAATTCTTTCAAACTCTCCGACTGCTCGAACCGTGGTTTGTCATGCCCTTTAAAGATTTCGTCTTCAAACGCTTTGCTCTTCTCTTTAGCTAGTTTCTCGGCATGGTTTAGCAATTCATCTGAGAAGGAAAATCCACAATCTTGATTAGTCTTGAAGTATTGTGGATACTCCTCGCTAATAATATCTTCCATTTCAACTTCCTCAAATGCATGAACATCATGATCATCAGAATGATTTCCAGCTTCTTTCTCAGGTATCTTTGGAATAAAGTTGTCTGCAAGTAATTCTTCCAAAGTCTTTCCTACTTGTTTTGCTAAACCTTCAAGTATCTCTTTCGAAATTGCCGCAGAAACTTCCCCATCTTCAAGATCAGGGTCATCAAACTCCAACTCGAATAGTTTATTGTTCGATTCAAATATCTCTGGAAACCTGCTAGTCATGTCGATCGTCCAGACTCGATCAGTGAGCATCTGGCGATACTTGTTCTTATCATCTTCAGACAGTGACTGCAATTTCTCGTTCCAGAATATATCATCATCAACATTCTCTCCAGGAGCCTTAGAGCTCGATTCACCACCCTTATCTGAGTCACGCTTCTCATATGTAAACTTGTCAGCGTCATCATCATCATCACTACTATCATCAAAAGCAGAGCCGTTTCCATCACTAGAACCATCATCTGAACCTCCACCATCCTTATCATCTTTCTTCTTTTTCTTTGTATCGTTTCCTGCATCTTCATCAAGTTCATCATCTTCTTCTTCATCAGATAGTTCGTAATCAACCTGTTCTTCTTCTCTTTCCTTTTCTACTTCACCAGCTTGAAGTTGAGGAGCTTGAGAGTACAAGTTCTTGATCAAATCATCCATATGCTTGTTACTCTTCTTCAACTGTTTGTTCTCCTCCTTCAAGACTATGATTCTCCTGGTATTTCGTTGCTCGTGCTTCAGCAACTTCTTATTTTCTCTCTTCAATCTCTTGATTGTTTTCTTCAAGGCTTCATTATCATCTACTGATGTGACTACGACCTCCAACATCTTCTTATCATTCGACTTTAACTGCTCAATCTCAGTTTGTTGTTTGTTGATTAGATTCATCATTTCAGACAATCTCTGATTCACAGCACTCATAATGTCACTGTCCACCGAAACTTTCGTCTTCTTTGGTGGTTCAACAACATCAGGCAGTTTGCCTTTTCTAATCTTCTTGAGCACGTTATCCAATGCCTCATTAACCTCATCCATAGGCATTTCTTCAGTCTGTGGTGTGCTCGATGTTGTCGCAGTCTTTTGCTTCTTTTGAGCTGGTGCAACAACCGGTGATTTAGAACTTGTAGCTGGTGGTAGTTTCTTACCAGCTATCAAAGATTCAATCTCTTTCTTCCTCTTGATACTCGGCTTCTCCTGTTTCTTCTTTTCTTTCCTTGCAGCTTGCACAGGAGAACCAACAAACGTCTCATCTACATTTAAACCCAACTCTTCTTCATCAACAGGAATAGGACTTTTGTTCCCTTGATCCTCAACGTTCTGGCTAGCAGACGCACTAGCCTCAGTGGCCTTGGGCGTGGTGGTCTCTACCGTTTCAGCATCTGAATTCCAACGTTCATCTTCTAGCGTCTCTTCTGAATCAATAGACGCTTCATCAACTAAATGTAATCCCTTTTTCGCCATTGTCTTGTTTCTTCTTTGCGTGCTTTTCTTCTTCTCAGGTTCAGAAACCTCTATCCTTATCTCCTGTTTCTTTGTCTTCCCACTCTTTGCGCCGACATTCACAACTTGTCTTTTGCGCTTAGCATCAGGATCAACATGATGTAACGGATTATCAGGATCAGAATCGCTGTTTACATTCCTCACAAGCCCTTCACCTGGATCTGTATAATCAACTCTAGCTAGGTGTCCAAATAAACGTCTTACTAGAAGACGTTCTTCAACTGACAATCCTTTATATGCTTTCATCCTAGCGAGTGTATTCAGCGACATATGTTCCTGAACAACAATGTGCTTAGGATCTCTTTTCAACTCCTTATACTTGTGATCAAATATCATTTGGAGGAAACGAGGATAAAGTAGAAACTTAAGATTCCTCGTGCCGTTCACAGGCTCCAGTAAATGAGACATCAGCATGCCAGAGACATTGACCGGTTAGTTCAACACTAAAGCAACCATCATAGAACTGATGCTCTTCCTCATCAAATCATATCCTCCAGCTGCAGATCTGAATACGTGAATCAAAACATGTGCCAGATATTTGAATTGGGGGCACAGTTTTCCCTTATGCAATGAACCGTCAGTGATTGGTCCATTGTATTTCATCCTGAGGAAGCACTTTCGCTGATCCATAAAAGTAAACTCCTTTGGATCTGTCGGCTCATCATTCAGGTTCAATGCTTCTCTCAGATCCTCTTCACAAACAATGACTCTCTGTCCTTGAATCTTGCTTGTCAAACATGATTCGCACTTCCAGAAGTCAAGCTTAGCATTCAACCAAAATTCTTGTATCATATCCCTGTATATAACTGTCGGCGTAGCAATGGCATCTATCACCCTGCATCTCTTCAGAAAATCAATAATGCCAACGAACTCTGTATGTTTCTTTACGTCTCTGAGATACGCACAGCAGTTGTGCGCATTTTCAAAATCTAACTGTTTGGCAGGCTGTGATGATGATCCAGCTTGTTCCGTCGTCTTCTGTTGTTCAGACATCGTTAAATCTGCAAAACAAACAAAAACACACGTCAAAAATCGACAAAATTGAAAATTGAAAATTGAAAATTTTTGGTAACAACCCTTCTCTTTCGCCCAAACGGGGGTACGAAAGAGATATAACAAGGTACGAATGAGAAATCTGAATGGTACAAATGAGTCAATTTTGAATAAAATTCCCATTCGCCCAAATAATCTTCATTCGACCGTTTTGATTTCTTCCTTCGCCCATTCGTACTGGTCGAAGGAATCAGTTCATAATTTTGAAATTTCAATTTTGAATTTGAGTGATTCTGAACATGTCCATTTGATTGAAACCAAACCTAATGATGCCGATTAACAATCCTAAACTAACAGATTCAACAATTATGTATTGTATTTGTGTTTTCTATTAAAAACTAGGGTTTAAACACTTATTAATCAAACAGTCGAGTTTTAAACCATAATTTTTGTTATATCTCCCCCTAAAACACACATACAATAAACCCTAAGAATCAATTGATACAATTATGTTAAATTTAAGCAATTTTGAACAATTAGGGCTCGGAATGTAAAACAGGGATTAAATCCTGAAATCCTTGATGATAACCTGTGAAAAAGATGGCAAAATGATCAGTATGATGTTACGAACACAATGGAATGGTTCAGATTAAACAGGCAACAAAGTGAGGTTATGATGAAAAATCTGGAAAAAATATGGAATGGGTTCGAATGAGCAGATGGGTTTATATAAGCATACACCTTCGCCCGTTCTATTCATACGAAGGAGAAACTTTTGTCTCCTTCGACCCTAGTGAAAGGGTACGAATGAGGCAAAAGGGTTCGAATGAGATAATGTTCATGAACACTCTCCTTCGCCCATATAAAACATACGAAGGAACATGTAAAATCCCACATTCGACCAACCGAATGGGCGAATGATAAATGGGATTTTTTAAAATTTTCCAAATCTCAAAAACGAGTCCCGGTCCAATTATTTTCCAACTTTTAAGCATCCAACAATCATGATTTCACATTTTAAAAATTACAAAGCTCAAATGGTGTATCAAGGTTTAGAAAATCGACATCAACCACCATCAGTTATCAAAAAATAAGATGGAAATGAAAAATCTTTTTGGATTTTCTAAAGTTTATGCTAAAACACACCTAAAATCTTTTTGAGTTTTGTAATTTTTGACGAGAAAATAAAGTGCAAAAATGTAAATGAAAAATTGTAAATGTTTTTGGGATTTCCGGTAAAGGGATCATATCAGTTTTTGAGAAATCTGATCACACCGTTGATCTTTTTGAAATTATTATCATTAAAGACAATGTGTGATCTGGCAATTGCTGATATTGTGATCCACATAAGCTCACATGCAGAATTTTGTGCAGTGCTTTATACTGATACTGATATTTATAGTATAAACGCAATTGTCTGTGGTTCCCACGCACACGACATACTCCCGTATCAAGAAGTAAATGCACAAAGACTCATTGTAAAGCGTGATTATGCTTTCGTCGTCTGTAATTGTACAAGATATAATGCATAGAGGTATACAGGTCAGCAACTATACCAGGTTGATGACTGATATTAATCATGATTTGCATCAGTGATTAATACGATGTAATAGATAATCTTTGATCATCATATAACCTGGAAAGTTCCTCAATTCGGTAACTTTAGGATTTGGCATATAGCTCTTTTATAAAGACACCCTGTCTGATCTAGGTCCGTAATGACTTACAGCAGAAGATCAGAGAGGCTATCCCCAGACAACTAATAACATAATGACCCTAAACCTCCGAGTTTTGTACAGATACCCTATCAAACGAAATTACGGTACTAAGACCATATGCCCATGAGGAGTTCATCCACACATCAATTCGTTTGATATGTATGTATCAGGCACGCAGTAATAGGTCTACGAAGCCTATCAACACATCGCACAGACTCAGACACACGCCCTATATAGCAGTACATTACTTAGAATGTGTCAGATCCCCACTGATGTACTATCATTTCCCTTTATACTCCAGGAAATCATTTTAGAATTTTCTGATTTTTATAGATTTTCGAATTTACTGTTCCCAAGGATAAGCTGGAGAATTTCAAATATGTGATTGCCCAGATATCATTTGTTCACAGAAATCTGACGGCATTAATCTAAGGGAAGAACATATAGCAGTCAGCAAAGAAATTTTCTAATTTTTATGGATTTTGAAATTTTTCAAAGTTTTTGGTTTTTCGAAATTTTTCTGAAAAGCAGTAAAAATTTAAACTAAAAAGTGATAGACTGAGGTGGTGATCAGTCCTGTTTTTCTTTAATACCATTAGCTTTTAAAAGATAATCAAATCTGGATTTGTCAAAAGCTTTGGTAAAAAGATCTGCGCGTTGGTAATCAGTGTGGATTTTGACCATATCGATCAACTCTTTAGCATAACAATCATGGATAAAATGGTATTTAATCCGGATATGTTTAGCCTTTGAGTGATTTACTAAGTCTTTTGTTAATGCGATTGCGGCCTCATTATCACAGTAAATAGGGGTTTTAAGAAATTGCAAACCGTAATCCACCATCTGTTGTTGGATCCAAAGAACCTGTGAGCAGCAGCTCGATGCTGAAACGTATTCTGCTTCACATGTGGATAGTGCAACTGCGGTTTGTTTCTTGCATTGCCAGGTCACGAGCCTGCTCCCCATAAACTGACATCCAGCCGTTGTGGATTTGCTGTCTTTGTCACAGCCGCCCCAATCTGCATCACTAAAAGCGATTAGGTCAAAATTATCATCATGAGGGTACCAAATTCCTTTCGATGGACAACCCTTCAGATATCTAAGGATACGCTTGACAGCTGCAAGATGACTCTGTTTCGGCTTCGATTGATATCACGCACAAAGACATGTCGCAAACATTATATCAGGTCTTGACGCTGTGAGATACATCAGAGATCCGACGATTGCTCTGTATGTAAATGGATCAGTCAGCTCTCCCTTAAGGTCAATTCCAATCCCGTGATTGGGCTGTATCGGGGTATCCATCGGCTTCGAATCATCCATCTGGAATCGGCTCAAGACTTTAGAAACGTATTTCGTCTGGTGAATAAAGATCCCCGTTGGTCTTTGCTCCACCTGCAAGCCTAGGAAAAACTGCATTTCTCCCATTGCGCTCATTTCGAACTTTTCCTGCATAACTTGTTCAAATTCCCTGCACAGAAGTTCGTTAGTAGACCCGAAAATAATATCATCAACATAAATTTGTACAAGAAGCAAATCATCTCCTGCTCGTTTCGTGAACAGTGTGCAGTCTACCAGTCCGCGTTTGAATCCTTTCGAGAGAAGATACGTGCTCAGCTCCTCATACCATTGTCTCGGAGCCTGGTGCAACCCATAGAGAGCTTTGTTCAAGACATAAACCTTATCCCGGTGAATAGGGTCCTCAAAGCCTGGCGGTTGACCTACGTAAACTTCCACTTTGACCACACCGTAAAGAAATGCGCTCTTTACATCCATCTGATACACCTTAAATTTCTTCCATGATGCAAACGCGAGGAACATTCGGATAGCTTCCAAACGTGCAACCGGTGCATAGATTTCATTGTAGTCGATTCCCTCAACCTGATGAAAACCTTGAACGACCAAACGAGCTTTGTTTCGCACTATGACTCCTCTGTCATCCTTCTTGCACTTAAACACCCATTTGGTTCCAATTTTCTTTCTTCCAGGGGGCAAATCTGTCAGGGTCCATACACCAAGTTTCTGGAATTGTAATAACTCCTCCTGCATTGCTTCCACCCAGGCATCATCCAAAAGAGCATCCTTGTAAGTTCGTGGCTCGACCTGCGAAACATAACAAGCAAACGACCAGTCATTTTGAAAACCAGATTTCTGTATTTTGGCATATAAAGGAAGGTTGCCAATATTTTCTGGTGCTTGAGCATTTCTCAGCTTCCCTCTTGTCATCACGCTGCTACCAGGATCACCAATAACCTGTTCAAGCGGGTGTATCCGATGTATCCGAGATTCCGGATAATCAGGTACTTGTACTCCCGTTTGAGTTGTCAAATTCTCTGTAGAAACCAGATCATTACCCACATTCGATGTTGAAGCATCAGTATTATTTGGGTTCACTGGTGGTGTCACTATAGCATTGTCCAGAATAGCTTCACTTGTTGCATCATCGTCTTCGTCTTCTGATTCGGATGAATTAAGCGTTGTAGAAGCTTCTTGGAACACCTCTTCTTCCATCACAGGAGCAGTGGTATCATTAGAAGCTGCTTGGGGGTTTACCGTGATCGGACACACTAACGGTGAAGTTACGGTGTTTTCAACCTCGTAATATAAGCGAAGTACAGCTTCTTCAACCATGCTATCTAGATTGAATGATTCAAAGAAGTCTTTGTAATCAAACATCCAATCTGGTCCTCCACCCTGTACATTTTGTGTATATCTTTGAACTTCGACGTTAGCCCACTCCTTGACTTTTCTAGTTCTTTTGTTGAATACCCGTTTTAATGGGGTTGCATATCCAACAAAATAACCTTCTTTAGCCTTTGGTGCAAACTTCTCCGAAGGATTCAGCATTGTACACGGGGCACCAAATGGTTCTAGATACTCCAGATTCGGCTTGCGTCGGTTCAACAGCTCATAAGAAGTCTTGCCAAACTTCTTCACTGTCAAAACACGGTTAAGAGTATAACATGCCGCGTAAATAGCTTCGTTCCAGAACATAACTGGAAGATTTGAATCCGCAAGCATAGTTCTCGCCGTCTCTATTAGAGTCATGTTCTTTCTCTCTGCGACACCGTTCTGCTGGGGTGTATACGGAGCGCTATATTCATGATGAATTCCTTTGTTTGCACAAAGATCCTCCATCTGAGCGTTTTTGAACTCCGTCCCATTGTCACTCCGGATTCGTTTGATCTTCAGACCATATATATTTTCCAGACGTGTAAACAGAACCTTCAGGTTATCAAAAGTGTCGCTTTTCTGATGCAAGCACATTACCCATGAAAATCTTGAATAATCATCAGTCACCACAAGACTGTACAATTCCCCTGCATGACTTTTACGTCTGACTGGACCGAATAAGTCCATATGCAAACGTTCAAATGGCAGCTCAACGGAATTGACTTTCTTTGGTCTATGGGATTGTTTGTGCTGCTTTCCCTTTTTGCAACTAACACACTTGTCATTCAAATGGAAGTGTTTCACATTAACTCCCGTGACAAGTTCATTCTTCACTAACTGGTTCATCTTTCTCAAATGGATGTGTCCCATTCTCCTGTGCCACATAATTGATTCTTTTTCTGTAGCCTTAGAGAGGAAACACGTGACTTGGCCATGGGTGGTCATTGCTTTGGACATATCGAGAATATACAAGTTGTTTACTCTCGGTGCCTTCAGCATCACCCACTCTTTCGGAAGCTCAAACCCAGGTTTCAAGATGTAACAGGATTTGTCATCAAAATACACAGAAAATTGTTTATCACAAATTTGACTAACACTGAGCAGATTGTAATCTATCTGTTTCATGTATGATATCCGCTCAAAAGTCACGACCCCATTGCTTACACTACCCTCCATCGTAATGTAGCCTCCCTTATTACCAGCAAATGCCACATAACCTCCGTTAATGTTTTTGATATCAAAGGGTAGTGTGAGGTCCCCTGTCATGTGACCAGAAGCTCCACTGTCAACAATCCATAGGCTGCTAACAGGGCCAGCTGGAGCTCCCTGCACATATAAAGTAAAGCGGTTAGATCTTTCGGGGGACCCAAGCCTGTTTGGTCTTGGGTCTTTGAACGGGTTGTTTCAAAGATTCTTTCAATTCACAAACATCTTGGGTTAACTCAACCCCTTTCTTCTCACTCACAATTTTCTTTTTCTCACTCTTCTCATTCTGTGAAGTAGAGGCTCCTTCAGATTCCTTAGATGACCAAGATTGCTCAGATCTTTTCAAGATCCGTATCTGAGATTTTGAAGTCTCAGCCGGTTTCTTTACTTCATCTTTAAATGCAACCTTTTTGGTTACCTTCTCTGATTTAACAGAGACAGGTCCAACTGCTTGTTTTCCATTAGGTTTAGGAGCAACCTTTTTGTTATCAGCAGTTGAGTTTATCATAGGTTTCTTAGCAGATTTTTCAGTGGTTATCCGGTTGCGTTTATCATACGTCATCGGACGGTTTTCCCTCTTGTTGTAAAAATTGTTTTGATTATTATAAGATTCTTGCTGAGGGAAATACCGTCTTTGTGGATAACCGTAGTTGTCAACCAGATAATCATGATAATTCCTCATCTCCACCTCGTGCCTTTTGTGTCGTACGTACGGGCAGGCGGCAAGTAAATGTCCCCGTTCCCCGCACTTATAACACGCACGGTATTCCTCATAGTTTTCTTTGATCGGCGACTTGGAAAAGCTAGCAATGGGATATCGATCGACCATGCATTGTTTCCTTAAACTCTCAGGAGCTGGGTCCTTCGAGTAAGTCGGTTCAATAAAACTGTTTGCTTTATCAACAGGCAAAACAAATTGTGTGACATTGACCTTGGCTTCTTTATCCGAATAAATTTTATCTAAAATTTCTTGAGGAATGTCATTGGTTCTTTCAAATTTTGGAAACCAAATCGTACTTTCCTGCCAGATCTTTTCGATTTTTGAATAATTGACAAACTTAATCGGATATTCATCATCGGATAAAATCTTATCGGAGCCTTGCATCCGATAGAAGATTTTGACAGGTTTGTCACACGATTCGTTGCTCAAATCATTGGTTTTCTCAGATTTAAGCTCATTTTTCTTTTCTACCGGTTTAACCACATTTTTCTCAGATTTAGTTTCAATTTTCTTTTCATCCGGTTTTCTCACATTTTTCTCAAATTTCTTTACCTCTTTCTTTTCACAACTCTTACCAACCGACTTTTCATTTTTCTTAACCTCATTCTTACGATGAGTATTTGCCATGGGATGAATGATCTGAGACGGTGAGACTGGCTCAGTAGTGATTATGTGATTTTCATCAGGGATATCACTTTCACTTTCAACCGTCTCAGATGGTTCATCTTCTTCATCTGAATCATCAGCAGCGACCACACCCTCATTATTTCCCAGTACTGGTCTCACATCAGAATACGGATCCCCGACACTAGAAGTGTTAGGCTCATTTTCTGATGTGGAGTCAGAATTGACTAAAGTCTCAGGTGGTATTGCATGTAAGTTGTGGTTCTCAAACAATACCGGAGATGGGACCGCCTTATAGTTTGCACTATTCGACTGGGAGGGTTCTTCTATGATATGGTCGACTACATATGCTATGTGGTTGTAACTCTCTAACTTCTTGTTTACTTTTTCCGCAAAGCACTTGATGGTTGCCATTTCCAATTTAGTGTTTTCCATTTCATTGATGTAATTATTAATGGCAAGTTGTTTATTTGACAATGTCTTTTTAAGTTCAGACACATCCTTTTTATAACCATCAAGAACTTTGTTGAAATCTTTTAAATCTTTTTGATAAATCTGAAAATTGAGTTTGGCACTCTCAAGTTGGACCTTGAGAAGCTTGTTCTCATCTGTCAGTTTTTCAAAATCAGCACATTTATCACATTTAACACACGCCTGAAATTGAGTTTCAGAACTTACCGGTTTAGGAGGTTCTGTCATTGCCATCAAAGCGAAGTGAGCTTCCTTTCCTGCGAAGAATTTGGAGTAGTCAATCTTGGTGCACGCATCATCCACCATACATGACTTGCGGGTCATCAGGAAATCAGCTTCCGCTAGCAGTTGGTCAATGTCATCATCTAGTGAATTCACACTAGCCTCTGAATCAGATTCACTCTCCATATCCGAGTAAGCTGAATCGTAGTGGTCTCCAACATCCGTGACAGAATCAAGAATCATCCCCGATTTCTTGTCTTCACTCTCAGCAATCACATCCTCATTCACTTCCTCAATTTTCAACTCCGACACTTTTTCAATCACAACCTCCTCTTCAATCTCCTCATTCTCATCCAAACTCATCTGCTGTGCCACACAAGCCACGTTCCCAGCAGTAATCTCCTCCACCCCCAATTGCATACTCGTCCAATCAAAACCTTCATCCTTCTGAATCACACGTGCTTGGTTTTGATTGTCAGTTTGGTTTTGGTTTTGTGTGTTAGGTGTAGAGATAGGAACAATAGTTCGGTTTGGATTTTGTTGAGATTGGTTTTGAGTTATGGATTGTCTGGTGTTGGTAGTTTGTTGACGGTTCTGATAATTGTTTTGGGGTTGAAAGATTGAGATGTTAGGACTGTTGTATGACACTTGATTTTGGTTTTGTCTGTTTTGGTATGTTGAATTGAATGGGTTTCGATTACCTTGCTGTGCTGGCTGTGTGCACTCTCTTTTAAAGTGTCCCTTCTCACCACAATTGAAGCATGTAACTTTTGCTTTGTTGAATCCGTATGTGGTGTTGGGAGAAGTTGAGAGGTCAGTTCTGCCAGTCTTCTGAATAAAGTCAGTGGCTCTCCTCATAATGCTTGCAAAAGCCCACTGAATGTCCATTAGCTCGATCTCCTCTTTGTCGATTTGAGCGTAGTCTTCATTGGTGAGATTGTTATTTCCAATTTGACTCGCAACCAAACCGTTGTAAGAAGCAACCATAGCAGATACAAGAGCAACATGCTGTTGAGCAATTTCAACAGTCACATTGTTAAGGTTCGAGGTCTCTAACACAATTGGATTTTGACTTGATTGTGCTTGAGTTATCTGCATCTGATTCATGTGAGGAGGATATTGTTGTTGTTGTTGAGGTTGACTTGATGTGTAGCATGCGGCTTGTTGTAATGGTGAAAAAGGTGGAATAAAGTTTGGTGTTTGATAAGGTTGTTGTGTGTATGATGGTGTGTAGGATGAAGTTTGAGCAAGATAGTTGATGGGTGCTTTTGTTGGTTCAACAACATTGGATACACATGCTATGTGAGGAGCAACATTAGAAGTGGTGCTTGAAGCAGAAAGAGAGTTAGATGTACCACTCACATATAGATCAGGATTCTGTGGAATCTGAGCTCTCTTAGCTTTTCTCTTCTCCTCCATCTCTTTGTTTTCCAGCTTTTGAATGAACTCATTAATAGTCCAATACTGGTATGCATCCTTCTCCTTCAACACTTCGATGTGTTGGTTCCAGTAGGGTGGTAAAGCATCAGCAAATTTATCTACTAACTCCGACATTGGTATGCTGATTTCATAGCTCGACAGTTCAGTGAGCAAATGACAATACCGTGGAACCAACTCTTTTAGGGTCTCATTACCCATGTAACTGAAGTTTTCAAATTCCTTCCGAAGCTCTTCCATCCTCAGCTTCCTTGTCTTCTTATTTCCATCATGTCGATTTCTCAGCATATCCCATAGTTGTTTGGATGTAGTGCATGATCCAAACTGATGCAATAGATCAGTGTTGATCGCCTGGGATAGCTGAGAGAATGCCTTCTTCTCTATCGCAAACCTTTTCTTCTCATCATTCGCCAAATTCTCCAAAGGTATCGGTTCTCTAGTATTCTCCAGAATAGGAGCAACGTAACCCTTCACAATCATTTGCCATGCCTCGGCTCCCTCAAGTCCTTGTCCCTCAACATGGATCTTGAACTTCGTCTTCCAAGTATTGTACTCCTTCATGTCCATTAGCTTTGGTGGACGATTGCCGCTTCCAGAGGATAGATCATGAATAAGAGTGGATATAGCGTTGGTCGTCTGCGAATGAACTGCTGCTGCTGCGACTCCCCAATAGTTGTCAATTGGTTGTTGTAATGGTTGAACAACTTGTTGAGGAGCCGGACTAGTCATTGCCATATAATTGATTGCTGTGATGGTTGACTAGTCTTCTGGGCTGCAACGGACCACGGATCTTGTGTTGTCTGCTGTTGTGGTGCTTGAGTAGGTCTAGGCGTTGTTGGGAAGTTCCACATCTTGTCCTGCAAACGATTAAACACGAAAAGATTAAAAAATTTTTAAAACAGGATGCTCCTTCGTATAGTCGAACGTGCGAATGAGAAATAAAGTTCTCTTTCGACCGTTTTTGATTGATAGGAATGTGAACTGAAACAACAAAATCTCCTTCGACCGCTTTCTCCTCTCGTTCGACCGTTCTCCTGCTCCTTCGACCGTTCGATCAGGCGAAGGTGATACAACTGGGCGAATGAACAAAATAAGCAATCAAGGTCTACTTTCGACCACTATAACACCTCCTTCGACCACAAAATCCTTCTTTCGACCCAAATAAATTCCACTTTCGACGAAACTCTCTCTTTCGACCCCTGAGATTTCAAAAACGGTTATTCTTTGAAAATCCGTTAATTTTGATCATGTTTATCAAATGTTGATGGATTTTGATGATCTAAATCAGGTTTTGGGGAATTGATTTGGAACAAATTTAATGAAGAGAATTATCCAATTTAAACTCGAAATCAAGGTGTAATCAATCAAAATCTTATCACATCAGTTTGTTCGTTGTAAAAAGAAACTTTTTGACCAAAATTGGGTCCAAATCAACTGAGAGCCTATTAATTTGTGGTTGTTTGATCCAGAATGGCTCTGATACCACTTTGTATGTGCGTGAAAGGATCGATAAACAACAAAGAATGATCAAACAAGTTAGTTTTAGGTGCGGAAACCCTAAAACTATCACAAAATAATAGTCAAACAGATTAAAACACACAGATCATCATTTTCAAAGGTTTTCATTAATTAATCACTCGATTACACGTTGAAATATAGTTACAATCAAGGTATGAACGATAAACGAGTTAAACAAAACACTAGAGAGAGTTTCTGAAAGTGGAGGGAATAATAATGATCAAAAGTTACATTCAAAAATCAAACTTGTCTATTTATAGACTGCACATTCGCCCAAATTGATTGTGCGAATGTGCAGGTTCGCCCAAATCATCTGGCCGAACCAAGTTATACAATAAACTAAAATTCTCATTCGTCCATGTCACTTCCTTCGCACCTTTCTTCTACATTCGTACCTACAAAAAGCTTCCTTCGCACCTCCTAATTCTCTCCTTCGCACCAACGATATCACCAAAACATATTGTGTTGTTCAATCCAAAGCATTAGTCGCACTTTTGCATCTACAGTAACAAACCGTACCGGTTTCAAACTGATCGGCCCGTTATCCACCCGCATCGTATCGACCTGATCAGCTCCGGTAACGAACCGTACCGGTTTTGAACTGACCGCCTGGTAACGAACCCTACCAGATTCGAACTGACCGGCCTGTTATCCACCCGGTATACATACAACACACACCTTCAAACCATTCCTCTTCTGTAACGATCAGGAGCATTCCAAATAACTGTTTAGTTATGGATCTTTTGATCAGAAAATATATTCTCAAACAATTTCTAAAATATATTCTCAAACAATTTCTTTGATCAGGAACTAGGTTGCAAATATAATAATGATTTAAATAATTATAATAATTTAAAATTATGAAAATCCGTCACATCACGATTATTTATTTATTGTAGACAAAATTACAGAAAACGTCCTTTACATTTACCCAAAATTGCAGATTTCATCCTTAATGTTTAAAACTTGCAGGATTCATCATTTAACAAAGTTTGTGTTGCAAGAACATACTTTAACGAATGTTTTATTGTAGGAAACGTCATTTCTCATTAACGGAGTTAGTTTTTCTAGTTAACTTCTCCTTCAGGGACCATCCTTGCCAAAGCTGAAAGATTGTGAATATTATTGAAAGAAAACTATATTTATAAAATATATAATTTTCTAAATCATATTTAAATTAAAATTAACATTTATATACCTTGTAAGAGCAGTCAAACGTTGACTTTGAAGAAGTTGAGAACTGGGTAATAATAATAACAGGAGGCTTCGTCATTTTGTTATATGTCTACACTTCTGGATTTTGATTCACGTATTAAATGTTTATACTTTTTAGCACAACTTCGAGATTTATTATTGATCTGATCTTCATAAAAACAAGATAACATTTTCTATTTCGAAACCTTTTGAAAAACAGAGTATTACAAAAAAAAAACGATTTTGATTTCTAAGAACAATTTTGTATTCGATATTCAATAAGCGATTAAGGGATAGGGATTTATAACCGTTCGTTCGACGATATGTGATTAAACAATTCAATTTTGTGATCGCCAGAATTTGTGTTTTCCCGTTAGTCCTTGAAGAAAACGGTTACGGGCCTTAATTCTCTGACTAAATAATGAAGGTTATGATTTCTACATCGAAGTTCAAGTTTCTTATCAACGATTCTTATTCCGATTCGCTTCTGCGTTTTATAGTCCAAAACAAGGTAAAAATGAGGTGCATTGGCCGAAAACTTTATACATCGATTGGAGAGTCTTGACCGCGTATGTGTGTGTGGGAGTGTTCGCAAAAGGCGTTCTGGTCTCGGATTGAAGTTCAATTTACACAGGATATTGAAGTGTTGAATATGATTGATTTGCGAGATTTAACGATCCCGGAATTTTTGGATCTTTGACTTTGTTGCCAGACTTAAACCGGTCAACACAGTGTTGATGCTGTGTGTTTGGGCGAAAAACATGGGGTTGGGTTTCGGAAGGGTTGGTTTAAGGAGGTTTTTAAAAAAACTTAATATAATTTTTGTGAAATCTGAATCTTTTTTAAAATTAATTTCCAAATTAAAACAAAAATAAAAAATCCCCTCGTATTTGGCAAGAATGGTTTGAAAATTTCAGAATTGGCAAGAATGGTCCCTAGAGAAGAAGTTAACCAGAAAAACTAACCCGTTAGTGAGAAAGGACGTTTCCTGCAACAAAACATTCGTTAAAGGATGTTCCTGCAACAAAAACTTTGTTAAAAGATGAATCCTGCAAGTTTTAAACATTAAGGATGAAACTTGCAATTTTAGGTAAACGTAAAGGACGTTTTCTGTAACTTGTACAATAAAAATCCATCACATCACGATTATTTATTTATTGTATACCAGGTGCATAACTGACCGGTCAGTTCAAAACCGGTACGGTTCGTTACCGGACCTGATCGGGTCGATACGATCCGGGTGGATAACGAGCCGGTCAGTTCAAAACCGGTACGGTTAGTTACCAGGCGTTCAGTTCGAAACCAGTACGGTTCGTTACTGGACCTGATCGGGTCGATACGATCCGGGTGGATAACGGATCCGGTCAGTTAGAAACCGGTACGGTTTGTTACCGGGCGGTCAGTTCAAAACCGGTACGGTTCGTTACCGGATCTGATCGGGTGGATACGATCCGGGTGGATAACGGGTCGGTCAGTTCGAAACCGGCCCTTCGCCTTTTTTTAAAAGGCGTTTCGGTTCGTTTATTGTTCGTTTGTGTTTTTTGGTAGAAACATCTAGCTTTGTACAACTTTGATGAAGCATTGTATGTGGTGCTCGGACTATACCTAACACACAACAATTTGTAGGGTATTATTATTATTTTTTAAATAAAACATAAAAAAAACAACTTTTAGAGTTATTAATGATAGTTTAATTGGGGGTAAAGCACTTGACTTTAAAAGTTATATTATTATTTTATGAAAGTTGTTCATTTTTGGTTGTTTGTTCTGAAAACCACAAACGAGCAATTAAACGAACCAAACCGCGTCAAACAAGGTCCGGAAGTCCAGTATATCGATTAGAGATGTAAAATTTGAAATTTGATAAGACATGGTATTGGTTGCACTCTTCATGTGCTACGTATATTGATTTATGAAAGTTGTTCATACTCGGTTGTTTGCTCTGAAACGAGCCACTAAACGAACCAAAACGCGTTAAACATTGTTCGGAAGTCTAGTGTACCGATTATAGATGTAAAATTTGAAATTTGGTAAAACATGGTATTGATTGCACACTTCATGTGTTACGTAGATCTATTTATGAAAGTTGTTCATTCTCGGTTGTTTGTTCTGAAAACCACAAACGAGCGATAAACGAACCAAAACAAGCCAAACTAATTTTTCTTTGATTGGAAACCAGTTAAAACAATTAAAAATGAATTAAAATATTTTTTTAAGTAAAACCATTTAAATCTAATTAAAAACAATATTTTATTTAAAAAAAAGGGCTAAGGCAACTAACTTTGGCCAAAGCGAGGCGCTTCGCTTTTAAAATTTAAAACACCAGAAAACTAGCCAAAAATAAAGTTTATAAGCGAAGCGCCTCGCTTTGGCCAAAGCGAGGCGCTTCGCTTTTAAAATTTCAGCTTTTTCTGACCTCGTACGGACTTTCTTGGAAAAGGAAGCGGAGCGCCTAGCTTTGTCCAAAGCGAGGCGCTTCGCGGAGGGTTGAAATAGAACCCAGGGGGTGTGAATAGATAGAGCCTTTTTATATATAAAAGCTAGAAGATGGATTTTTCAAAATATAAAGATGGGGTATAAAATGGTGGATGAGATGTATGGTGTTTTTAGTAAGGTTTTTTTTTTTTTTTTTTTTTTTTTTTTTTTTTTTTTTTTTTTTTTTAATTTTAGAGATATAGAGAGGTTTGATTGAGGGGATGTGAATGCTCTTAGTATCGGTTTGTTTTATCGATACCGTCATTAGGTATAACAACATAAAAATATAGCCATAAAATATAACGTAAAACCATTATAAAGTAAAACGTCACTATAGTAACTTTATATGAGACAAACGAAAGCTAGACGTCGTTGGTAACCTTTGTAACTTTATATGTATGCACAAAACGCCAGTATGCATAACTTTTTTTACTATAGAAACGAAACTTGGATGTGTTCATAACATTCATAACTTTAGGTAAAAAATAAGAACCGTCGTATGCGCAAAAAAAAATAACGTCTGAAGAGTAAGTAACTTTATTAAAGTTCAGGAGTTATAGTTATAGTTGATATTGGTTAAAAAAATGGATCCTAAATTTTTAAAGTAGGTAACTTTATTTAAGTTCAGAAGATATAATGTAAATTGGTTAATAATAAAGAGATATAATGTAAATTGGTTAATAATAAATAAAGGAGGATTGAATTTAAATAATACTAACTATCAGCTATTGTTCATCACCGGTCTCAACTAACGAAATATGTGCTGGCGGTCCCACCTTTTAACATATTGGTTGCCATCAAAGATCACCGACCACCACTGTCACCAAACACCACCACCGTTGCCATCCACCGCCACCCACAACCGCCATCAAACCCTCCACCGCCAGCACCGTTATTGTAAGTTCATTATTCATGTATGTCCCCAGCTAGTGATCCAGTACTGAATGTCGAAGGTTCAGATAATCAGAAAACGACCAAGACTTTAACCTGAAGATACATTCGACCAGTCGAGAGGTCGAATGTAGTTTGTCTGGGTCGAATGTAGATTGATTGAAGAAGAAGGTTTCATTCGAACCCTTAAAGGGTCAAATGAACACCTTCGACCTCTTGAAAAGGGCGAAGGTGGAAACCTTATAAATAGGGAAAAGTAAGTTATTTTAGGTAGAGAGTTATCATTTGAGCTTTTCCCAGTTTATGTGTGTGTGATATTCTTTGTATTAGGTATAGGATTTCATTTGTAATCATTGATATTTGATCTAATACAAGAGTAAAGTTATGGAAATTGCTCGGTGATTTGTTATCTGTTTTCATCACGATCGTTACGGTTTATTTCGGAATCATTTTGCACAACCGGAGGGGATTCCGCACCCTACGGTTGGTATTCGTGAGGTCACGGTTAATGATTACGATCCTTAAACGAATTCTCAATTGGTATCAAAGCAAAGGCTCGATTTCACGATTGCAAATTGATCTGAATTGATGAAAACAGATTCGAATTCTAGTTTAAAAGTTCAAAACCCTAGAAATTTTGAAGCTTTTCATAAAAACATGGTTTTTGATTAAATTGGAGTTGAATTTGATGTTGTTTTCAAAAATCTTTTCACAAATGTTTGTCTAAATTCAAATGCGCACAAAACCTATCAAATTTCATTACATTTGGTGAAAATTTTGTCAAAAACCGATCAGATTCGTGTTCTTAAGGTTGAAGATGATGAACAGACCTGAAAAGGTCGAATGTGAGATTTGAGGGTCGAACCTAGCTTTTTCTGGTCGAACGTGAACCATTTTAGGTCGAACCAAGAGGTTGTGTGTGTTGTTCTATACATTCGACCAAGGTTTGGTACATTCGACCTTATGGGAGGTCGAAAGTGGAATTTTAGTGGTCGAAAGTGAGTCAGTGTTTTACAGTTTTCACATTCGAGTCAGAGGAAAGGGTCGAACCTGGAAATTTTCCACATTCGAACCCTCGATTATTTTTCATCAGGTCGAACCAAGACAGAGGTACATTCGACCCTTTTAAAAGGTCGAATAAGACTATATTTTTCCAAATTCGAACCCACGAATTTTAAGCCTGTTTTTAGAAAATTTTTGAAATAATTTTTGTTGAAAAATGATAAATTACTTGGCTATATCAAGAACTGATGATCAGACAAATGCTGCAATGCAACAAAAGCTAACATGGGAACAAGTTGTTGCATCTATGATTCAACAATCTGTTACACAACCAACTGTGCATCCAACTGATAAAAAGGTTAATGTGAATGAGTGTGTTAACAGAGAAAGTGTTAAAAATAATGTTGTGTGTCTCGCTAAGCAAATGGGGAATGATGATTCAAGTGAATTGTCAAAGAGTGATTTGAGTTCTGATACGAGTTCAGAACAGAGTGAATCAAGAGGAAGTGATGCATCAAATGTTGATGAAAATTCTGAGAATAATTCTGAAAATGGTAATAATTCAGATCATGAGGTAAAATCTAATGCTGAATGTGCTAATTGTTCTGATTGTGTCAAATTGAAAAATGAAGTGCTGAAACTTCTTGAGGACAAACAAAACTTAACAAATAAACTTGAAAGATTTCAAATTGAAAATAAAAATTTGGCAAATAATGAAAGATATCGTATGAATCAAATTGAATCTTTTAAGAAAGAGATTTCAGAACTTCATAACACTGTTTCAAAGAATAATTCCACATCCGAGTTGGAAATCACAACACCTTGTGTTGTTGATTCTGAATCTAAGGTGAAATCTGTGTTTGAAGAGAAAACTGAAAATGAGGTAGCAACTTCAGAACCTGAATCTGAAGAGAAACCCATATTCAAGTTTCTTGAAGGAGTTGAAGGATCCTATATGTTGGTAGGACAGGACAAATTGATTTTCAACAATGATTTTCCAAGTGATAATATCAAACAATCTTTACTTAAATGTATCTTTGTCGATAACAATGATTTGATAAATCAATTTAGAAATCAATTTGGTCATCTTCATTTTGAACTCAGTCCTAACCAACATGAGAATGTAAAGGATCAGCCTGGGAACAAAAAGAAAAATCCTAGGGCAAAAGGACCAAAACCAAACAAATCGAAAGGCAATTATCTGATGAAAAATTCTTATCATGAAAATTCAAGAAGTTTTTCATCTAGATCACATGACTTTTATGATTATTCAAGTCACTCTCGATTTGATGGTTATTGGAAAAACAACTCACCATAGTATTCTCATGAATATGTTGAATGGAGAAACTGTTTTGAATGTGGTGAAGTTGGTCATATTGCTGTTCATTGTCCATACTGGTATTGGGATGAAGGGTATGCATGTGATTTTGGGGAATATAGGTCTTGTTATAACTGCGGAGAGTGTGGGCATTTAGTTGCTGCCTGTCCGTATGTTAAACAGAAAAAGACCGAAGTGAAATTTGCTAAAAATTCAGGCAATGTCAAAAAGCCTGTATCCCCAAAGCAACTCAAGAAACAAACGGGGAAACAGGTTGTGTATGACAATCGTAACAAAATTGCCTTGAATAAAAATGGAGATAGTGATAGGGTTGCTAAGGTAAGGGGGAGTTCTAAGGCTAAACCTAAGAATAACTCTAAACCTAGATCTTCATCAGTTAAGTCTGAGAAGATTCCAAACAAAATTCAGAAGCAGGTTTCAAATAAGAAATCTGAAAAGTCAACGATCAAAACGATTTCAACAAAGTCTAAAATAAACTCTGAACGTGTCTGGAAACCCAAATCACTTTCTAAATCAATAGAAATTTCTACTTCAAATCAATCCATTGAAAAACCAATTGATTTTTCAAAAGGAGAATGGATTGATGTTCCGAGGATTGATGACCTTGGACGACCCATCATTGTGAAGGGATGGGTTCCTCTCTCCTACTAATTGTTTAACAAGTGTGCAGGTTGTTCCAGACAGACCTATTAGCTATCTTATGATAGTTGATAGTGGAGCATCTGTATACAAGCTATTTATTGGAGAGGTGAAGGTCAAGGAAGTTATAGTGACAAAGGAAAACATGAGTTCAACAGAGAAAAGAGTGTTTGTCGTCTGTTTCCCACCTGTGAAGTCGGAAAACGTTGCAATCTCATGCAATTGCTTTCAGGTTTTGGATTTCTACAACAGATGCGACAAAACGGTTTATTTTAAATTCTCTAATCTTTGTTAATGGTTTTACTATTTGAACGAACAAAGTGAGTCAAGTAATCTGAGTGGGAAAATGGTTTTTGAAAGTCAATGAGTAAACCGCATCGGATATCATTTTATTTTGTTTTTCTTCAAAAGTTGAAAAATCCAAAAATATGCTTATTTTTAGATTTTTAGGGGGAGAAAATTGAAAAATCAAAATTAAAAAATTAGAAAATCAAAAATGAGTTTTCCTGGAGAAAAAGAGGAGATGATAGTACATCAGTGGACTGTCATATTACTCTAAAAACAAAATGTATGAACAAACATTGAGTAGCCACTACAATTATATATTGGTAGGCTTGAAATCAAAGGTTAAAGTTCAGCATGGTGATATAAACCTAAAAACATTAATTGATAATCATGTGGATCAACGTCTCGTTGACATATGGTCTTAGTATAGAAATTTCGTTTAATAGATTGCCAAAATCGGAGGTTTCGGGTCGTTATATTGAAAGTTATCTGGGGATAGCCTAACTGATCTTTTGTCGTATTGATTTACGGACCAAGATCAGTCAGGGTATCTTAATAAAAGATCTTTAACGACAAATCCTTAAGTTACCGAATGAGGAACTTAACATGTGTGATGATAATCAAAGATTATCTAATGCATCGTATCATTACTATGATGAAAATCATGTATGATATTAGTCCTCACCCTGGTTGAGTGCATAAGTCGCTTTGAAGCATTGATTTGCTGACCTGTCACCGCTGTGCCTCATTCCTTGTAAAATTACAGATAACTACAATATAATCACGTGTTACGATGAAACTTTGTGCAATTCTTGATACGGGAATGTGTCGCGTGCGCGGGGACCATAGATTTTTCAGCATCCAATATTACCATAATGTATCTGAAGTGCTGAACAATGAATGATGATTTTAGGTTTAAGTGGACAAACATACTGGTAA
This sequence comes from Ambrosia trifida, assembly GCA_028751855.1. NCBI lineage: Eukaryota > Viridiplantae > Streptophyta > Magnoliopsida > Asterales > Asteraceae > Ambrosia > Ambrosia trifida. The sequence goes on along the minus strand of CM054128.1, from coordinate 127,506,039 downwards.
TGGTTGTAGGATGCTCATTGTTAAAAAGCAGAAAATTGATCAAATAGAGTTTTGACTCGCTGTTCCAATACTGATATGATCCTCTTACCGGAAAATTCGCGAAAATATGTTTTAGTTTACTTTCATAAAAACTATTTGAAAATTCAAAAAGATTTTTGGTGTGTTTTAACATAAACTTTGAAAAATCAAAATGTTTGTTTCAATTTTATTTTCGATAACCGATGTTGGGATACTTAATGTGAAAGCTCAGATGCTCAAGAGTTGTAAAAAGGAAATCAAATTGCAAATTTTCAAGTTTCTGGTACAAATGAAAAATGTTTAATAGTTCTGGGGAAGAACTATTGGGGGTCAAAAGGAATGTGAAGAGTACTTCCGAGATTTTTGTCGTGTCTAACGCTGGTTGAAGTTTGTGCAGTTTTTAGTAAATTTTTCTGCAGAATCAAACACAACACGTGCACTACTCAAGATTCATCGACAAAGTGTGTAACTGAACAAGACCCAAAACTGAACATCAAGATCACCAGAACAACAGAAATTAGTCAGAGGTTGTAAAAGAAATGACTGAAGATCGAAGAATTTCAAGATTTGATGTCTGTCTTCATCTCTGGACCAACAAATGACAAAGCCAAGATTTCTTGAGTCTGTCTAAGATTTTGAAGCTTACAACAGAGATAGACAAGACCCTCGACACAAACGTGCAAGAAGATGGAAAGTTTTCAAGTCGTTCAAGACGATAAGATCAAGACTTGAAGAATTGATAACTTTCTGATTTGGTACATCACTAGCTAGGTCCAAGGGGGAGATTGTAAGTGCATTATTCATGTATGTCCCCAGCTAGTGATCCAGTACCGAATGTCGAAGGTTCAGATAATCAGAAAATGACCAAGACTATAACCTGAAGATACATTTGACCAGTCGAGAGGTCGAATGTAGTTTATCTGAGTCGAATGTAGATTGATTGAAGAAGAAGGTTTCATTCGAACCCTTAAGGGCCGAATGAACACCTTCGACCTCTTGAAAAGGGCGAAGGTGGAAACCTTATAAATAGGGAAAAGTTAGTTATTTTAGGTAGAGAGTTATCATTTGAGCTTATCCAAGTTTATGTGTGTGTGATATCTTTGTATTAGGTCTAGGATTTCATTTGTAATCATTGATATTTGATCTAATACAAGAATAAAGTTATGGAAATTGCTCGGTGATTCGTTATCTGTTTTCATCACGATCGTTACGGTTTATTTCTGAATCATTTTGCACAACCGGAGGGGATTCTGCACCCTACGTTTGGTATTCGTGAGGTCACGGTTCGTGATTACGATCCTTAAACGAATTCTCAGTTATCCCCTCACCACAAGCACCATCAACCTCCACATACCACTGCCAACCACCACCAACCATCGTCACCTACCGACCCACCATCGGCGTCGCCACCCACCATCATCACCACCCACCATCAACGCAACTAAACACCACCCACCGCTGCCGCCATCCACGCCACCCACTGCCGCCGAGGCAACCACCCACCTCCGTCACCCACCCACCATCGCCGCCATTCACCACTGCCGCTACCATCACCTCCACCCACCACCACTGCCAAATATTGTCACACCCTCAAATTCCACTTGCGGGGTTTTACCGCGAGGCGCATGATATACCAGGGTCCAAGTCAACGGTCACAATAAACCACAACTATATCATAGGAAAAAAACGACGTAACAAAGATAAACCAAACCGTCCAAAGTTTGGACAACCAAAACACCAGTTATAAAAGTTACAATCCAAAACATGTTCAAAAGATGCATAGTAACCCTCATGCACCAATGTTGTTGTGCGACTCCGTGCATCCTAACCATGTGCCCTTAACGACCTGAGAAAACATGCAATGTTAGTCAACACATACATTGCTAGTGAGTCATAGAGACAACGTTTGAAAAGTATGTAAATGTTTGTAAACCATACCCAACAATCGTTACATCTATATCTGATGCTAGCTAGACATCGTTACATGATACTAAAGCGTTATGAACCATTGCTGAATATTAGAATGCCTTATTGTCACACCCCGCCAGGGCAGAAACATGGGGATGTGATTCGAAAGGTTTTCAAGCACATGGTTCGAGCAAAAAATAAGATGTAAATTAAGTAGATACCATCAAATGAAAATTTAGTCTTACATAATCCAGATAAATGTAATATTGTCTTAAATCATTGGACCAAATGTCGAAAACATAACATGAGCAACATTATTAAATCTTGGCTGGTAAAGGTGATGATACCACAGGGTGTGCACTCGAACCCCTCTCTTAAATCCCCTTCCTCCATGATCAATTACCTGAAAAACATGCATAAAAGATTTGTCAACATAATGTCGGCGAGTTCACAGGCTTTAGTGGTAAAGTGTTTGTGAAATTCGTGTATGACCAATCAAAGCTAACTAAGCTAATGATTAATGTGCAAACCATGAGTCTGTGGCATCTGGCAAAAATCAATGTGTTTCAGTACGTAATTAGTATATGTAATTAACGGTAGATAAGTGCAATTATAAATTAATTGTATTAATTTAGCCTTTAGAAAATAGCAAATTCCCCATAAGATGCATAGGAATGCATTTGTTTAATTACCCAGTAACAATTAATTAACCGAAAATGATCCCAAACACCCAATATATAAAATAAAGGGTATTCTCATGAAATATTTTGTGTTTTGGAACTCCAAAACCATAAATGAAAACTCCAAATAAAAATCTCCCGGTAACGAATAAAGTTTGCGTATCGCACCCGGTACGCGTGAAACTTATAAATTCACCCAAGTAAAGCCAAAATAACTTACCAATGCCTAAGCTAGTCCATGTTTAAGGGTAATTGGGAGTCGATTATATCTCCAAAATAGCTCGTAATAAACACGCGATGAAACCCCAAAAACTCTAACTGAAACACTTGGAACATAACTAGATATTTGGAAGATATTTTTGCAAAGAAAAGTGGGCCCCACAAGCCTCCATGGGGTCGGCCTATGGGAGGTGGGCGATCCACCCTACTTTGCTTCTTCCTTTTAACATAATCATGGTGTTATGAAGCATGCTTGTCCTTTATCACACCTAGGTACAACAAGATTTTTATAACATGATTAAACTTCCATAATATTATTACCAACAAAACAAGCAAACACCTCCTTCTTCTTCCTATAAACCCACGGCCACCACCACTTTAACACCACCACTCTTTGTTTTTTCATCAAACACTCATAAAATCACATCCTTTCCACACCTAAGTTAAGTGTGTTTGGAAGCTTGGAACTTTAACCTTTGGAAGAACACATATGACGTGTGCGAATATACACATAATTTTACAATGAAATAACACACGTTTTGCTTTAATATTTATAAAAATGGGTTAGACCTTAATATTAAAACACACACAATAGGGCAAGTGTACCCTGTCATATATGTAGTAATATGTAGATAAGAACCAGATATCGATCCATGAACGCGCGCGGAGCAGTGGTACTAAAACTCTATCCCCGATTTACCAGTAGGAAAAGATAAGTTGAGTTTGTTTATAGCTAAATTAATTCTAACACATGTAAATAACTTAACTACGACTCCAAATAGAAAATATAACTATATAGACTGTAATACGCCAATCCTAGCATGTCATCTACATATAATAAGAAATAACGGCGTGATCAACATTCCCATTTTCCGACAGTTAGTGTCCCTTTCGGGCATCCTAACATGACAACTATATGGAAAGCTAACACGAATACACACGTTAACCACCTCAAGTCGTTTATTAGCGAGCAGCTGATATGATCTCATGTGAATCTTCTAAAGATAAGTTAGTCATCCGTTAAGAGTTTTCTAACCTCACTAATCAAGGAAGAGTTTTCTAACCTCACTAATCAAGGAAAGCAATACCGAATACACAATACAAACACCGAGACTAGCATAAAGTAGAGCATTTCACAACCTATTCCATTTTACCAACTTTGAACACAAATCTACTAAGATCGCTATTTCTACCAAAATAACTAGCAAAGATCATTAACCGTGTCAAAGATCAGTAACGGCACCATTAAGCTTTTAAAACCCTTTTACGTGCTGGTAAGCATTTCTAATCATTATTCGACTGACTTTAACCAAACCAATACCCGGTTACAGTTTCATGGTGTAAACTTTTTAACAAGTTAACTAGTCTACTACCGGACGATTAAACGGACGGTTTTTCAACATGTATCCGCCTAACACATTCGATAATCATCAAAGTCATTCAAACATAACTACAAATCCATTAACAATGAAACAAGGTTGCACTATGATCATCAAGATTCAAACATGAAAAACGCCAAATTTATACAAAACATGATTACATACTAACGATTGTTTTAACTACTAACTATTACTAATGTTCTTGCCCATAGGCGTACGATTAACTAAAACAACATCAAAATAGCATACAAAATCAGATTTGGATCTTAAAAGGCTTAAAGGATCAAACCATAAGAATGCTAAAGAGATGTATTGGATGATGGAGGATGGATGGATGGATTCCCGAGCTTGTTAAACGGCCTTCCAGCAGCTTGGCTCGTCCGAAAATCGCCCAAAATCGCCTCTCCAAAACCCAATGAATGTAACAGTGAGTCTGTTCTGTATTTAAGCTGATTTCGAAGGCGTGCACGGTCAGGTGCACGGCCGTGCATTTGGCCGTGCATTTGGCCTTTGTGATTTGACGTGCAAGTGGGCAAGTGGCTGGCTCATTCCTGAAAATATCTAGATATCGTGCACGGCAGTGCGCTTGGGGCGCACGGCCGTGCGGGTCTGCTGATTGCCGAGCACTTCGTGTGCACTGCTTGGTGCACCTGGCCGTGCCACCAATGCTTCCGAGCACAACAATTTGACCCGCACGGGGGTGCGGGGATTTGGCACCCCCGTGCAAAGCTTCCAGACTTGGTCATTTTTGTAGAAGTCGTCCGTCTTGTCCGTTTTTCGCCCGGTTTCTTCGACTTTGCTCGTGGGACGTCGTTTAAGACCTGCAATAAACATATGAAGTGGTTAAGTACCGAATTCGTGCAATTATGGTCGAAAACGCGTAATTTGGGAGTTTAATCGGGGATTTAAATATGTATATTTTAACGTATATCAAACCTCCCCACACTTGAACTTTGCTTGTCCTCAAGCAAACAACTAAACAGAAATAAACGAAAAACTCGCCAAGTGGCAACAAAGACAAAATATAGCCTGTACAAACGATAATAGTCAAGCTAACAAGATATAAAAACAGGTGATAAGATAACTAAAAAACAACGACTCACTTCCGATCTACAAGCACGCAAACCCATACACGACTCACAATGTTCACACACACTCGGTTTTATTTATGATACATACGTGTAATGTGTATGTGTAAATCGCTCCATTGCCAAGACAATGAATCGTGCAATATCATAAGCTTGTCAAAAGATCTAGTCTTCACCAACTAACGTGTGAAAAAGCACAAATCAAGAGGTCTTATAAGGGTTATAACGTTAGGCAAAGGCAAGGGTGTGGAATGGATATTTAAAGTGACAAATCGGCTAAAACCCGACGGTTATGTCTAACTGATAGCGACTACTACAACTGTACAACAAAAATGCTAATATAGGCGATTTTTCTTTTAAATCAAGCTAACTTATAATTTCTAACTTTAAAGTTCTAAAAACTGCTCGAATATTGCTAATTCCCCTATTTTAGGGTGTTCTATTATTCTGGATTTTTTTTTATATATATATAACATACATATCTATGATATACATACAGGACTGAAACTGATTATATAATCAACATACGGGTTCTAAATATATAAACCCGAAAACGAACTATTTACAACTTAAAAACTAGTCAAACAATAACCTAAACCGAGCTTTAACACAAAAGGTTTAAAAGAAAAAGGTTATTTGGTTTAGTGGTGAAATGGTGTGGTAAATAAGAAAAACACGGGATTAGGTTCAACATAGTTAACTAGTGGATAACATTTGGGTGATGGGAAACAGATAGAACGAAAAGAAAAGGCTAAATCAAAAGGGTATCCGAAATGCCTCAATCATATTCGTACAGTGTTACATGTATCTGATCTAAACAAGTATACTAATGACAAGTTCTAAATTGCACGAAACATCCGGCTCATTCGCAAGCATGTCAAAGAAATGTAATCTATTCTAAGGCTCAAACGCTCACGTAACCGGAAGGAAATGGGTGCCAGTGTACGAATCTAACACGCTCGTATCTCATCTGTTTGTCGCGCCTCAAGTTATCTTTATCAAAAATTAGTTAGGCTTGATGTTTAATATATATATACATATATTTACTTATAAGTTTTTTTTAGAGAGATATATCTATATATATATACAAGAGGACAAACGAGATATAAGATAAAATCCCTCCCCACACTTGAAATTCACATTGTCCCCAATGTGACAATAGAAAGCGTTTATGAATTAGCAATCTATAGTGGGAAAAAGGAGAATAATACTCCCCTCGTGTCGAAGAAATGTCCGGGTAAATGGACGGTATGAGCATTGATAACGGTGCTCGCCAGGTACCTGCATAACCAACATTCTTGACACAAACAAACTCATCAAACCTATTCATCCACATCCACAAAACAAAAATAAAATAAACTAAGATACTGAAATACTGAAAAGAAATAGTTCAACCATAAATACTAAAAAGTCTTGGGTACGCAGACCCGGAAATGAAATACTAAAAGCAGTAAAAGTAAATACTAACAGCTGACATCATGAGGAAGGAGCGCCTACTGATCATCCTGGCCCCTGCGATGCTGTCGGGAGCTTCCTGGCTGGTCGGGGTATTCGGGAGGGTTAGCAAAGTAACCCGGGTGAACCTGCTCCAATCCTGCAAGCAGATACTCGAAACCAGAACGGACATCCTGCTGAATCTGCTCGAGACCAGTACGCATGTACTGCTGCTCCTGCTGGTAGGTCTCCTGCCGAGCACCGATGTTCTGGACCGTCACACCCATATTCTAAAATTGCTGATAAAACTCGGGGTATGAGGGTATGCCAGGTGCCCAGTACTGCTGATCAGGATGCGGTGGTGTCTCTGGTGGCGTCCCTGGTGGTGTATGAGGCTGGTCGTCTCCTAGGTGCTCATCATCCATTACGACTTCATCTTCAGGGGGATAAGGGTCCCAAACGACCCCCTTTGAGATGAGGCGTGGTCCGTCTGGTGTATTGTCATAGAGCTTCTGTTTCCCAAGTGAACGCAGATCAAGGGATGTCCTGTGTGTGACAAGGTGTAATGTAGCTTTGACCTCGTCGGTCAAGATGTCTAATGCCTCCCCTATCACCGTGACGTACTCGCCACCATGAATATCACTCCCATCTTTGGTGCCCCCGGCAGTGAGAAAGAACTCGGCCATCCGTGCGGCCAAGTTCAAGGGGGCACCCTCATAGAAATGGTACAAGTATAATAGATCGGGAGTGGGACAGTTCCCCGAACTGTCCTTTCGGCCACAGATTGTGCGACTGAAGACGTGGTGGAGCATACGTAACAAAGGGTCCTTGATCTTGCTTGCTTTGGATGCCCGTGGATTATATGGCCCTCCAATAGCAATCCTCGACCAGAATGCACCCCACTCGTCATTATCAGCAAAGCAATGAGTCGTTGGGAAGTCTTCTGAATCTGTCTCCAACTCGTGGTAGATCCCCAACAGTCTCCCCAGTCTAGCCACAGATAACTTATGCCACTTTCCTCCTAGCCTAAAAGAGATGTCTTGCTCATGAAATGTCTTGTGCTCCCCGTCTTTTGGTTTCTTGTATGAGTAGGAAGCCAAGAACTCGATAGTAGGCTGTTGGTAAACCGGGCGATTGATAGTCAGAAGCTTTAACATTTGAGGTGAAACCAAACTATCAAATATGTCACGCTGGTTAACTGTGTCCAGCAATCCCAGGTTAAGTCGGAGGGGTTGGCCAAATGACCGTCTTCGGTTCCACAGTTTCGTGACTTCAGGGAGGCAAGCGGCGTCCCTTTTCCTTCGGTTGTCAAAGTCGAGAAACCGTTCTGCCATCTGCACACAATAAATGATGATTTTACCTGTTAGAATACCAAAAATGGAAGTCCCGGATGTCCAAGACAGACTTTTGCGACTTCTGACCTGAATCTGTTGAAGGTGCACGGTCAGCTGCACGGCAATGCGCTTGACCGTGCAGCCTTGAATCACAAGCCTCAGGTCTGAGGGTGCACTGCATAGTGCACTGCAGTGCACTGGGTCATGCACAGTCAGCTGCACGGCAGTGCGCTTGACCGTGCACGCCGTGCACAGTTGCAGATTTTTCTTAATTTTTGCAACTAACACTCCCAAATCACAACTATTCTTCAAAAACACACACAAAGTAAAAAGGATTTGGGATGGAATGTGCACGGGTTTATTCAACAACTAACAAAAACTACACTAGTTTAAACTAAACTAACCAAAATTAGTGGGTTTATTAAACTTTATGAAGAAAACCCCCAAATCTTGCCCTAAAATACGAAAATAAAACAGATCTAATCTAAAAATTTAAAATACAAGTGCAAAATTATGAAGAGATTCATACCTTGGTTGATTTGTAAGGAAAGGAGTGAAGATTCTAGGCTAAAGATGATGAATACCCGGTTTTTTGGCAGTATGGAACGTGGGTGCGGTTTGGGGTGCAAGAATTAGGGTTATGAAGTTAAGGATATATTTATACCCACGTAAATGGGCTGGGATTTCTGGCCCGCACGGTCAGGTGCACGGCAGTGCGCCTGACCGTGCACATCCTTTGCACTCACCCTTGCACCCAGTGCACTGGGTCTTGCACGGTCAGCTGCACGGCAGTGCGCTTGACCGTGCATGACCTGCAGATGTGCAGTTTTGAGGCTGCAGTTTCGCGCGCAGCGGTTCCATTTCGTCCGAAAACATCATTTTAGCTACGTTAAACCTGTTTGGCTACTGTTTGCGCTTCATTTCTCCTTCCGGTTCTGATTATACTCGTACGAACCTGCACATGACTCGAAACAACGTCAAACTATGAAAAGCAATAAATATTTACACTAATTACATATTTACCCTTTGGCGCGCCCATACACGCCGTGCTATATTTATTAACGAGTCGCTAGCTAGACTCACTTCCCCACACTTATTAAGTGTGTCGGGCGTAGAGGTCGATTACCTCCACGGATTGGTCAACCGGTCCGTTGATATAGACTTTAAGGCGATGACCGTTGACTTTGAAAGTCAAACCCTCTGAATTTGCAATCATGACAGTTCCGTAAGGATATACTTCCTTAACGGTGTACGGTCCTGTCCATCGGGATTTCAACTTTCCTGGAAAGAGACGCAGGCGCGAGTTGTAAAGCAGGACTAAATCGCCTACCTGAAAATCTTTCTGGCTTTTCAGGCGACTGTCGTGCAGTCTCTTCAAAATATATAAGTTATTTTATAAATTCCCGATTAAAAATATATAGAAATTAAAAGATGATTAATTTCAAGTAAAACATATTGATGGGAATTTAGGGAAAATAAAACTAAATATATATATATATTTTGGATGTAGGAAAATAATATTACAACGACAAGTAATTATTCCTACAAAATTTATGTCCAACTTGTATTATTCGGGACGCGAGAATATATAAATACAAATAATTGAATGTTGACATATTTATATTACGACGTGCTAATGGACAAAATGTGAAATTGACGGATAAGTATATATTGTATAACTTCCTACAACATACGTATATATGTTATCACGTCAAATGTGGACATGAAAAAATATATATTTTGAACTAAAATATATAAGATTACTTGTAGGTGAAAAATGTGTAATACTTTCCTAAGTATTGGAAAGTATTCGTGGGAGAAATAACGTTAAATAATCTATAACGATTACACGTTTAAAACTAAGTTAAGTATGCAAACTTAACAAAGTAAAATATGTTGTCGAATCGGCAAGATCCTAGCATATTTATTCAATGGGAAAATAAATATATGGTAAAGTGAGTCGAGTCGAGTGATGTAGATGAAATATCGATCGACAAGATCATAGTATAATTATTTAATGGAAAAATAATTATACGATAAAGTGAGTCGAGTCGAAAATAATGTATTATGAACTAATTGATACGGAAATATAAGTGTAACTTATAATGAGGGTAATTGAAGGGATATGGTACCAAAACATCCATATCACAAACCTATAAACAACACCTAGCTAAACATACTACGTCCGTTCTACGTCAGTGGAACGTTTTGCGTCCATTACACAGTGGACGCAGAATCACCCGCCCGTTTTACGTCGGCGGAATATATTGCGTCCGGCGTCTGCTCACCCGCCCGTTTTACGCCAGCGAGATGGACCCATTACGAAGCTTCCTTAGCAAGAAAGACAAAGCTTCGTCAACACAACTGGAAGATGCTTTTTAGAGCAGCCTCAAGGTACACACTCCTGCCCCAAGCAACTGTTCCTGACGCTACAGACTGCCTGTCAGAGTTCTCAGCCAATCAAAGGCTACTTACAGCCTGACACCCAGAAAGGACGATGACATGGCGACCTCCCAGCCAAGATATCTCTCTGAAAGAAGAATTTTGCAGCCCCTCAAGTGGCCCCAGGTTCCAAGAAAAATGATGATCACCCACCGCCCGTAGTAACCAATAGGCAGACGCCACGTGTCAGCCGCCCATCAGCGTCCACTAGGTAGACGCCACACGTACTTACGTCAGGACGGTAACATCCCCCCTTTACTCCCTCTTTTTAGAAAACCCACTTGCACCATTGGGCTTAAGGCCTTGGACCGGAAACCTAGAGACACCTCTACCTGGGCCGGGCCCCATTAAGGGTAGAGGATGGGCTGAGAAAGTTGCATGTCGAGGTACTACAAAAGGAGGAGCTCCTTTTCCTTTTATTGGCATCCGATATTCACTAAAACTTTCATAAAAAAGACTACAAACTCTTTCGTACCTTTTTCAACCCCTTGTTTATTATACTAACGTTTAGATGCTCAGCTCTTCTAATCAGTAGTCTCTTAAACTCCTTGGTCTTGTCCTTAGACCAACACATTTTTATAAACACACCTTTTAATAAAAACCCCGTAGAATCACTACCAAGATCAGCGTCGGCGCGGTGATCCAGGATTCGTGTTTCTTCATTGGCGCCATCCATGGCCTTACCACAATACTCTAAAAACAAAGCTTTAACCAGCCAAAACAAAAGAAATGACTAGCCCATCAGCTAAGGTCTATTCACCCTCCGGGGTTGTCCAAGACATCACCCGAGGGCCAAATTCAACAGAGGGCCATGTTGAAGACGACCAAAATAACATCGCCGTCAGCCCCGTGCAATCGATTTTGATGCTAGCAACATATTGCCTCCCACTCAGGAGGAAATAGATGCATTCAACAACGATTGGTACGAACGTCAAAAACAACTGTTAGACACCCAACTTGAGCGTCGACGACAAACAGGCAAAGCCATCATGGCATCAACCTCAAAACCCGTCATGAAACCGGTTGCTACCTGTCAAGGGGGAGATCTGGGGAAACCCACTAAAGATCAGGCCCATGCAGAGCACAACCGGTTCGACGAAGACGATTATGACGAAAGTTCCTGGGAGGACGATGCCACCACCAACCTGTCGCTTCCATACATGCCAACGGCCTTTGCCGATAAATCCAAGTTCACAAGACGCATCTCCGAAGCCTCAATACCACCTAGGCAGCGTCTACCAGCAAACGCAAGTTATATGACGGGCTTACATACCCAGATGACCACCTCGGCATATTCAATCAGGCCGGGGCTGTCATCGGGTAGACCTTACCCGTCTGGTGCCACATGTTCGCCCAAACACTCATGGGCGCAGCACGGGTGTGGTTCGATAATCTCCCAACGGGAAGCATCGACAGCTATGAACAGCTGATCGAAATATTTTCGCTGCACTTTAGCCAACAACGTCGCCACAAGTGCGACAAAAGTCAAATCTCTCTCTGCAAACGTAGAGATACCGAACCGCTGGAAGACTTCATCGTGCGGTTCAACAAAGAAGCACTCCAGCTTGGAACGGGGGACGAGGCAACTCGAACCTCTTTCCTTGCCAACGTCAACGACGATAACCTACAACATACCCTCCAAAGGAAAGATGGTGTCCCAGATTCTTGGGAGGAGGTTGTCCGAATCTCCAAACTAAAAGATGGAAACCAAAAAACAATGCGCCAAAATCAGCGCGGAAATTCCAGCAACAACCGCAGCCGCAACAACAACCGTTCGTCCGTCTGGAGCCGCATCTCGGGTTCCACCGACGAAGGAAGATACTCAACCTCTGGCGACGCCAAAAACATCATCGGCAGCAAACAGACGCGCGACCAGCGCAACAACGGCCGACAAAATCAAGTTACCCATGGAAATCGTCATTTGCCGCTTGGTGGTTATTTATCATTTGCCGCTTCAGGTTACCCATGGAAATCGTCAGGTTACCCATGGAAATCGTCACGGACAACGGCACCCAGTTCGCCGATAACAAAATCAAAGCATGGTTAACACAAATGGGCGTCAACCAGATCTTCAAGTCCGTAGCGCACCCCCAAGGAAACGGACAAGTAGAACGCATCAATAGATCACTGGTTGAAGGAATCAAGACACGCCTGGGCTCAAAACAAAGAGGTTGGGTCGACGAACTCCCGCATGTCTTATGGGCGCACCGAACCCTAACAAAGACTAGCACAAGGGAAACACCGTTCAGCCTGACTTATGGCTCTGAAGTCGTAATCCCCGTCGAGATAAGCTTTCCGTCGCCAAGAGTACTCAGCGCTACGCAAACAGAGAACGACAGAGAACTGCGCCTCAACTTAGATCTCTTAGACGAAAGACAAGAAACAGTCATCATACGCTAAGCAAATTATAAGAAACAGCTTGAGCGCTACTACAACTCCATAGTTGAAGCACGCACATTCAACATCTGGGACTATCTCCTAAGGGATAATAACGCGTCACACTCCGAGCGCATAGGAAAATTAGCACCTAACTGGGAGGGTCCCTACAAAGTTTAACAAGTACTAGGAAAAGGGGCGTACGCACTGGAAAGACTCGACGGCACGCCAATACCAAGATCATGGAATGTAGCGCAACTGTGCCCTTGTTATTTATAAAAACTTGTTATGCTTTCGCACAAATTGTTCAAACACATTACAACACTCGATGCATGACTCTGTCCTAACACAGGCAATACGGCCGCCTAACATGAAGCTAATTAACTCTTCATGTCGGACGCATCCTTGCCTTCTAGAAATGACGGTTTTACACCAAAAGCAATATGGCCGCCCAACATGAAGTTAATTAACTCTTCATGTCGGGCGCAACCTTGCCCTGTAAACATAACTTCTTCATGACAGACGCAATAAGGTTATCCAACATAAAGCTAATCAACTCTTCATGACGGACGCCACTATGCCTTCTAAAAACAGGAAGTCAGTATAACTCTTTATCTCAACAAGAAGCCTAAACTACCAATTCAAGATAAGTACGAGCAAAAGAAAAGGCTTCACTTTCATTCAAACAAAGATACATCTACAAAGTTTCACAAAAGATTACAACTACATAACCCTATTGGGGAGGCTCATGGGCCGTCCCCGAACTACCCAAACCAGCCGCCTTGGCAGCCGCAACAGCGGCCTTGTCAGCTGCTTCTTTCTCAGCTTTTTCGCGCCCTACGCGATCCGACTCATGTACCCAGTGTCTAAACCGGCCAATTGGATCTTCATCCGCCAAACACTTGCCAACCGTCTGCAACACTGGGAACTGCATTTGCTCCAACTTTTTTAGTTGATCCAGCAGCGCATCCTCCGTATTTATGTCCTGAAAAGGACCATCTTCAACAGAAGCCCCATCCTTGGCCGCCAAGAAACCTTCTAACCAATCTGCGCGCAAACCCGCAACACGCACAGATTCCACTATCTCCACAACCTGGTTGCCCATCTTCGGCTCGTTCCAGCACCGGTTAAAGATCTGCAATAAAGACAAGGTCATGAGGTAAACAAACTTCAAAAAACAAAAATAAACAATTAGCACGGACAGAAGCTTACGGCGGCCACGCCATCGGACATCGTCCACAAGGCCTTCTCATCTGAATCCTTCTTCATCTCCAACAAAGCGGCCACCTCGATAGACCAAGCTTCTTTCTCCTTCAAAATGGAACCAATCTGGCCTTCCAGCTCAGACACCCGAGCAGTCACCCGCACCACATCCTCATCTTTACCCTTCAAATCGTTAAGGGCGATGACATACTTCGAGGACAGTTCCTCCAATTCTTTAATCTTGGCCGCCTCAACCTTCTTCTACTCAGCCAATTCAGCTTCAACTTTTTGCACCGCCAGTCGGCGGTGCTCAAGCTCCTTGTTAACAGTTGCAGAAGATTGTTCCCAGGCCTTCTGCTTCCCGGCAGCGCCCACATCCTTCTGACGCAAATCCGACTCCAACTTCCGGATCTGCTCTACCAGCCACACACTTGCGGTCTCAAACACGCCCTTTTCGCGGGCTAATCGATCTGCTTCTTGTCTAACGGTAGTCTGTACGTAAAGGAACTCATCCTCCCCACGACGCAGACCATACAAGTTACCCAAGGCCTGCGTCAGGTTACCACATAACCCAGAAAACAACGTGCCATGATCTTGTCTACGTTGATGAAGGCCCTCCGCGGGCGGAAGCGCATATTCCACAAATTTCTCAGCCACGAAGGGGCTGAAGAATCGAAAACGTTTGGTTATGCGCCAGTGGCAGTTAGGCGCATAAACCGGAGCATCCAAACGAAAACTAGGAGCGCTAGACATCGCTCCACCACCTTCAACCTTCTTCAACTGTGGCACAACGATGCCACCTTCTCCACCCTTAACAGGAGACATATCCAGAACGTCCCTTTCATCCAAATCAACAATCAATGGCTCCGTTTGCGAGCCAGCACCTCCCTGAGCAACCATACCCTTTGCTTGCTCCTTCTTGATCGTCACTAAAGCCTCATGTTGCTTCAGCAAATCCTGCTGACGCAGTTCCTCTAACTCCTTCTCCTTCATCACTAGAGCAGCCTTGCGTGACTCCTCGTCTTCCTTCTGTTTTAGAGCGGCCTCGGCGGCACGCTTCTCCTCTTCTAGCTTACGCGCAGCTTCAAGCTCCTGCGTAGCCTTCTCTTCCAACAAACGAGCTTCAAACTTGGCCTTCTCCTCATCCTGAAGCTTCTTCTTCCTTCCCCCTGAAGATGTTTTATTGAAGGAGGAACCGAGCCTACTGTAAACAAATAATCACAATCAGCATCCTACAAACACTTTACAAAAAAGCAAAAATGCTAGAAAGACTTACCACTGATCTTCCTCAACGCCTTCTTGTAAAAGGGCTCACGAACCGACGGAGAATCAAGGTCCAGACTCACGCCCACAGGCTGCTCCTGAGTACCACCACCCATCGTCGCCCATTTGGGAGAAGAACCCTCAGGTTCACCCTGCTGTACCGTCTCCACAAACTTATGCTTGTGACCTACAACAACACACCAAAAGATCCAGTCAGAAAACAAAAACAAGACTCACAGATAAGCACACAAGACACAACAAATGCTTACTTTCACCGGTCGCCCCCTCAGTAGTACCAGTCCCGCTACTTGAATCCCCACCCTGGGGCACAGTCGCTGAAGCAATGGATCCACCACCTACAGAGCGACGCTTATCAAATCCTTGTGAGGTTGACTAATCTTAACCTCCCAACACCTCCCAATTTTCGGCCCACACTAACCAAGGAAAGCATGCACACATCACCTCCATAATCTCTTCCAAATCCATCCAATGTCACCTTTAGGAGATCTTAAACTATATTTAGAAAGATGCTTTCTTGAGTCATGATGCTTTGCCATCCATAACTATTATATAAGACCAAAGGCTTAGGAGGATTAGTGCACCTAAAACAACTAACACACCACCCTCCACTCCTCCCTCTCCTTCTCTCGGCCGCACACCACCGCCGGACCACCATCACCCCACGGCTCCACCACCACTACAAGCTACCACCCACCTACAAGCCTCTACATATAAATATTAACTTTTAAGGGATCATTAGGGGTACAAGGAGCATAACAAAGTTGTACAAGGCCCCTAACTCTCTCTTTTCTTAATACACTAGGAGGTATAACATTGTTTTCTTAAACTTATGTTTTTATTTTACATAGTCTCTTAAATACGAAGTTGTTCATTGGTATGTTTGCTCTTGTAACTAATCAAACAAGTGAGTGAACTCATGCTTTAAAATACATTATGTTAGTTGGTAAAAGCATGTATTTACATACACCATAGGGCCGAAACTCATAAGGCCGAAAGTTTTATAAGAAAAATTGTATGTTTTCTAAACTCACTAACATAAGACATAGTGTTGAAAGTTGTCAGTCATGTGTGACAAGTTTAACACCATAACAAATCTTACAAAGACACGTGTGTTTTCAAGAAAAGTAATGTTTTGACATGAAGTATTATTATTTTCACAAAAGTTGTCAAGTATGAAAATAATAAGTTAAACATACTTAAACATGATAGATCCACACACTTGACAAAACAAAAGTTGTGAAGCCTTCAACACATGAGCACATCAAAGTATATAAAACACTTGGTTTTTACAAATAAAAGTAATGTTTTTCCAAGAAACTAAGCTATCTTTTTTATCAAAGATCACTAGCTTACATAAAGAAGGTAAATCTTTTCATTAAAGACACATTTAACTTAAGGAGTTAAGTTACAAAGACAAGCGTAACAAGAGAACAACTTGTAGACAATACAAGTAACATAGACCTAAAATGTCTCTTTTACATAGGACACATAGGTCAATCTCTCTAGCTCAGACTCATTAGTTCATTACCAAGACATACCATAGGGTGAGTTTCACTACCCCTTTTTCACTGTTTTTACATTTTTCCGGGGGAAAACATGCGTACAATGATCAGTTTTCAGTAACATACATGACTATTATGTCAACATGAGACATCAAGGTTCGGGATCCATTAAGCCCTCGTGTCATACATCATACCATAACCATTAGCTATGGACTTAGCCATGAAACACCAGAATAGATCTATTGGGTTGACACCCCCACTCTTGGTCAGTCGCTCTGACCGGATGACAGATATCAAAAGAGTGCTAGTATTTCACATTTATTCATCGTCTTTAGTGTACAATGGGCGAGGCACGACATGTCAAGGTTTGGTTATGAGCTCATGTTAGATCACATATTAATTATTGCCCTTGCTAGGCAGTAATTTAGTCGGATTTGGGATTACAGGTCCAACATACAAAAACCTGTGAACTTGCCAACTTTATGTTGACCCATATATTTTTCATGCATGTTTTTCAGGAAATTAGCATGGAGCATGGAACTTGGGAAGGTCGCGTGCGAGCATTTAAGGGATACCATCTCTTGAACTATTGTTGTGATGTTTTGATCTAAACACTTTTAACAATGGTTTCTAATTTAAACAATTAATGTTATGTTTTAAATGGTAATTCCTGTTTTATTAAATGATGCTCGTGTGACTTTTGTGCTTGGAAATCATTTCAGTTGCACCCCGTGTTTCCGCCTTAGGCGGGGTGTGACACTAAGAAAGTAAAGTTGGTACAACATGTTTCTCCTCCAAAATGGAAACAGTAAAAGTTGGGGCCGTGACACTCACCTTAGGTTGCGCTCTTCATGTAAATAGAATACCAGGCTTGTTATGATAGTCCGACTACTGGAAACCTACCATAGATAGCTTATTAATGTTTGACCGAGGATAAGTTTGTAAAATAACCCTTAGTGTCCAAGACCTTGACTCTAAATGTTTGTAAAAGTGTTCAACGTTTGACACGACCGCACAACAAAAGACTCGACATCCTGTTGGTAACCCGATATCCCCGTGTTAGCCAAATACAAGTAAACAAGTAAGCATGTGTAGATATGCACCTTATACGAATAACAGTTCACAATTTTACGCATATAGTTCACATAATGCACGTATACGTCATAACACGTGTTACGAGGTTTCCTAGACATGCCACAGGACTAACAATATGTTCCTAGGTGTTAAAACATGCTACGGGGTTCGAAAACGCACTTTAGGCATCAAAACACACGACTGTGCACCAAAAAAGGCGAATATGGTTCATTGTCGCCCCCCATCTACACGACTATGAACCCTAGTCGCCCTAGACCAGGCGACTATGATTCATAGTCGCCTGCTCTACTGATTAGTGTCTATTTTGCGCACGAAACCCTCCAAATCAAGTTGTAACACCCCTAAACATTAAACAAACTATTCCCATCAAGAATCCCCAAATAATCGTCCGTTTATCTTGTTAATTGCAAATGTTTCCCAAAATGGATAGTATTATGGATATGTCACATCAATGCATGAAAACTCTACCCTAAATGGCAAATAATCAGATTTCATCATACAATCACATCCTAAACATCATCATGTTGTTGTTACATCATTCTAGTATAAACCCTAACAACAATCAATCATCAAAATCCCTCTAATGCCCTCAAACGGGTCAAAACTCATATTATTCACAAAACACATCAAACATCCATCAAAACCTGAGATATTCATCCTAATAACAAATCCATGTCATCAAAGTAACAAACACACAAGAATCCTCATGTTTAGATCATCAAAACCGATTTCAAGTTTGTATCTTTCATTAAAAACCCATATAAATGATTAGACCTAGTTTAGAAATGTTTTTCAAAGGTTTTCAAAGATAGAAACTCTATAAAATCAGGTCTGGACCTTTGGGGTTCAAAATAATGACTTAACAAGAGCTTAGGATGAATAACACACCTTAGATCTTCCTTGGAAATGATGATTTAAGCTTGAAAATGGTAGTTTTGGGGCAAAAACGGGTTTCAGAGGTAAAGGATAGTGTGAGAGAGTTTGGGGTGAGTTATGGTTGCACAAATGATGTTTAACAAGTTAAGGGTGGTATTTATAGGTGTTTATAGTCATTTCAGACATGCGAGGCGACTATGGTCATAGTCGCCCCTTGCAGGGCAGACTTGGTTTTCGGTGCGTTATTTGCTAATTTAACACATTAATTCCCGTATCCACATATCAACAAGTTATATAATGATTGTAAAACACTTATTACTTGATAATTAACACGTTTACATTAATTCGCCAATTCCCGGGACTCGAGACTCGTGTAGGTGCATTTTTTTCCCGGTGATCCTCCGAATCACCAACCCTTGAACACATATGCATACCCGACTCCCGATGATCTCCTGGACCATCGAACCGACTCCCGATGATTCTCCGAATCATCAAATTGACTTAACTATCCCGGTTTAATATGTTTTATAAATGTTTTGTTAAGATAGACTTATAAGTTTGATAAAAGTTATTAACCTGAGTTTGTCGGGTGTCACACATATCACCACTTACCATCATCGCCACTAGCCACCACCAATTTTATTCCTTCGTCTTGTCCTGTCTACCAAACAACATAAAGTAATGCTTTATTTCATTCCCACATAGCAACCAAACAAATCATTTAAAAACAATGACTGCATAGGAATAAAATCTTGGATCCACCACTTACCGAACTAAGCCTACCCAAAATAATTGAGTTAATGGCCAAAATAAAAACTTTTTACATATGGGTCCTTCTGTTTTATATTTTGTTGCCAAATTCGTCCCTGACACTAAACCCAGTTAATTATTCTCGTTAACTCTGGGGTTTTTTTGTCTTTTTGGCTGCCCCTTTTTACATTTGGGTATTTTTGTCTTTTAGGGGTATGAATAACTCTATTTAATTTGGGTTTTAAAAAGGGGGCAGCCAAAAAGACAAAAATACCCCAGAGTTAACGACAATAGTTAACCGGGTTTAGTGTCAGGGACGAATTTGGCAACAAAATGTAAAACAGAAGGACCTAGATGTAAAAAGTTTCGATTTTGAACTGATGTAGCAAACTGGCCAAACCTCGGGGACGATTTTGACCATTAACTCCAAAATAATTTTATTTCTGCTTGTATGAACTTGAAAGCATTTAAAAACAGTGGCTCCATAGGAATAAAATCTTGGATTCACCACTGTGTACAAGAATCGTATACTGAATTTTTTTTAATAAGCTGCATATATATGTAATAACGTTCATCAAAAAGTAAGAGAAGGTTAGAACCGATTTTAACGCTTATTTATATAGAATAATTTATTGTAATTTAAATAAGTAATAAATTAAAAACTTATATTGAGAGTATTATACTTCAACTCAGTTTTTATGAACTCTATGAACA
Source organism: Ambrosia trifida (assembly GCA_028751855.1). NCBI lineage: Eukaryota > Viridiplantae > Streptophyta > Magnoliopsida > Asterales > Asteraceae > Ambrosia > Ambrosia trifida. Next base: position 127,485,737 of record CM054128.1, on the reverse strand, counting down.
GGCAGTTGTGTTTTCTCTGTCCCACTTCATTGTTCTTAAAATATGTCTTAGACTATATGAAGTGGAATGTCCCTTTTACATTATCACGTAGGCCCCACGCAAAAAAAAAGGCTTTACCCTTTACATAGAAAAAAAAGGAGAGGGTGATGAAAGGCAAGGGTCAAAAAACCAATAAATCAAACTACACCATTAAAAAATCAAACAAAATACACCATAGGCCAAGGGGCCACGCTCGATTGATGTGGTGGAGGGGATGTTCACAGTCGCATGGGGGTTTCCTCTCTCCAAGAAACGCCCCCGCACCGAGGGGTCTTATGAGACCTCCATTGAGGTCTTTGTTGTGGGAAAGGGTGCAGCCACATAATGCCATCTAGGAGACACGTACGTAGATGTATATTTTTCTCACTCCCACACCACCAAATGGAATGGATTTAGTGAGAGGCTTTATGGGGACTTCGTTCATGATTGCAACCACTTTCTTTTAATTGAATTGTTTTAGTTTTATTACTTATCTATTGTATAATTGAAAACAATAAATCTTACATGGCATTCAAAGAGAACATCCTCCCTCTTGAGTGTGCCATGTGACATTAATTGATTTTAGGAAAAAAAATTAAAAACAAAATTGGATTTTTCTCTCTCATGTTTCCTCGCATAATTTTTAAACGTTAATATCTTTTATATACGAGATTTTTTTTAAAAAAAATACACCAAACTAACGAGCATTTTATTATTTTTCCAACGAGTACATTTGAAAAGAGTTAATCCTACATGACACTCATGCATGCATTCTCCCAAGCATTGAGTAATTTTAGGAAAAAATATATTTAAAAATAAAATTAGATTTTTCTCTCTCATGTTTCATCCCATAAATTTTAAACATTGATATCTTTTATATACAAGATTTTTTAAAGAAAAAAATTCACCAAATTGACGAGCGTTTTATTATCTTTCCAATGAGTACCATTATGCTATATAAAAAACGGAGAAAAAACGACTATTTCTTGTGGGGTTTTGTTCATACAGGGAAAAAAACACAAAGCGTTCAGGTTATTCATTATTCATGTATAAGTAAGTCATTAATTATGTTCAAGCCCGTAAATATGAATTCTATTTACAACAGGTGTTATCATTGGAGTTGTACATTGTTTTAGGTTAGGTTTTAATATTAGAGTTATACATTGTTTAAGGTTAGGCGATAACATTGGAGATACTTTGTTAATTGTTTTAGGTTAGGGGCTACCTGAAGGTTTCCTGCATTTAACTGTAAAGCGCATCAGTCTATTTCGTATGTAAAATTGATATGTTATATTAGATTTCTTAACCCCGGAACGCTTCCGGGATATAAATCTAGTTGCTTAAATATGCAATTAACATTAAATAAAAGTAAGATAAGCTTTAAGAGAGATAAAAAATCCTAAACTAAAAAAAAAACCGCATACATTTAAACCCCCCCCCCCTTAAAATTTCTTCGATGACGTTCACCATACTTGTTGCTAATTTTTTTCACACCTTCCTTGAACATGGTCGTCGCGTTGCTTGCACATCTTTCCACTTTATTTTTACCTTTGTTGTTCCTCCTGATCGGATGTCATAGTTCTTTGTTGTTAAATTAAGCCTTGGCATTTTAAGATCGAAGCTTGTACTGGCATCGGAGCTACCTACCGATAGGCCACTTTCATTAGACTAACTTGTTTTCGACAGTTTGATGTTGGACCAACAACCATTAATGTGTGTAAATGTGTTAAATAGATTCACGTCAAGTTTTAAAATGGAAATGTACTTGTCAAAAAGTAGTAAAACAAGTAACTCCGAATATCAAACTGTGGACACGGATCTTGCTACTCTTGGTACTAAACCTCTATTGACTTTAGCCTAATAAATTGGTTTTTGAGAAAAAAATGTTTTTAAACTAAATAATAAATAAAGCAAGTAAATTAACTAAGATAGGGCATAAACAGGAAGCAGAACAGATAGGTCAAAAAAATGAAGAAAAAGTCAGATAATATGGAAACAACTACCTAAGTCTAGAATCCTGCTCGCAACTCACAACTCTTGGAAATGGATAATGGATTGGCTATCGGGTTCCTATAGATACGACTAACTCAAGAAAACCTAGAATGCAAGATCACCTTCTAGTCTCATTAACACCTCTCGGAAAATGCTAAGGGACGTGTAAATCCCCGGTTACTAGTTTGGATCACCTTCCGGTCTCAACTCACTAGGAAATGCTAATGTACTCAAATGAATTGCTCACCTCCCAGTCTCGCTAATCACAACACACCCAAAAGTGTGAAGGAGTAATCTAAGGTTGTTGAGAAAAACTCGGATTTGTTTGGAAAACTAAGGTAAATAAGTAATGATCACCTCTCGGTCTCACCTTTACCCAAAACCTAAGAACTAGACAGGCCGACACTATATCTCCTCCCAATCTCAAGAGTGGCAAAACACTAATTTCAAGAGCTTACAAGGTTGCTAATAGGGTTTTCTAAGACAAGAAACCACTATATTAAACCACTAACACAAAGTCTGGAAAATCACTATAACACCCCAACCGATGGCGGAAACATCGAGGTGTCACATAGTGACGATTGTTCAATAGCTCATGGTACTAAAGTGTAAATTTGGATACATTGAATTAAATAGTTTATTACATTAAAATGAGATACAAAAATACAATGATTCAAACTAACAATCTAAACTGAAATACAATGAATCCATAATCTAAGTATAAATTCCAAAGGCTTAAAAGGTGTCTAAAAAATAACCTGAAACATGTACGAAAATAGTATAGGTTAATACAAAATGTATTGGTGAGCATACCCTGTTTTGAATACATATAGTATAAAAATGTTTCACAATTCATGTGTTGTGTGTTGTTTGCAATTATGTATTTAAGTAGTATCTGGGTCAAAATCAACCCTATGAAAGTTAAATGAAATTTATATATAGTATGCGCTATTGACAGTAGTAATGAAACACAAAGAAATGACCAAGGTCTCTCAACAGAGTCACAAGAGGTGTATACCATAGTACTATTCATTGAAATGCTAGGCCGCAACGGTTAATGATTTTGATAAGTCATAGATACACAAAGTAACACTAAGCAAACACACATGGGAATTGCACTTAGTAAAAAGAAATAGTAATTTGACATAAGGTACATGAGTAGCCCCAAACAGTAAAATGAAAAAGGGGAAAGATATACTCACATTCGCTAAATAGTTATGTCACTAAAGCGCCGTGAGCATGAATTGGAGAATCCCGAAGTCTCAACCTAAAATTATGGTATATGTATAAGTGTTTGGACTTAAAATAAGTCTAGGGTTTCTAGTCTAAGGCACTTAGGATGTCTAGTCTAATTTGGGGTTTAACTTATAAATAACGATATATGTTGAAAATGCGACGTAAGTAAATATATATACTTGCTTGAAATAATATGATATATGAACTAAGGAGTAAATATGAATAATAATAACATTGTAAGTTCATAATTGAAAGTTATGAACTAAAGTAAATGGTGGAAGTCACATAAATGTTAAATTATGTAACAACTTTGAAACATTAATTATTTGTATTTATTAATTTAAATACAACCAATTAATTAGGTTAGTGAAAGAAATTTTAAATAAGATAAATAATTTAAGTTTATACAATAATAGATTTATGAAGTCATAAAATGATCTAAATAATTTAGAAAAGGTTTTATAAATATTTTTAAATGATTTAATGAATATATAAACACATAATTATCATAAATTTCACATAAAAATTTAAAGTTAATCAAAATATCAAGAATCTTAATGAAAATAATGTATTATGACCCAAAATGGTCAAAAATAATTTGTAGATAATTTTTCTAACCAAAAATTATTTTATATTATATTTATTGTCTAAAACTTAAATAAAGAATTAAATTCGATAAAAGTACAAAACTAATACAGATCAGGTAGCAAAAATCATAATCAGTATTCTAACGTAATAAATAGGTTTTTCACAAATATTGACATTAAAATACATTATATATGATTTTTAATGATTTAAGCATGATTTAATCAAAATAAAATTATTAAAACTATTGCAACAGCCACAAAATCGGAATAGAAATTATTTCCAGGTCATAAATATCATCTAGTAGCTAGGTTAGAATTTCATGATTTTTAGATAACATATGAATTTGTTATGAATTTTACAAGTTAATTATACTTTTAATTCAAAAATCCCAAATCGTTCATAAACACCCTAAAGCCCTAACTAGCAATTGAAACCCTAAAGTGTATGAATCATCAAATAAAGAAAATGCTATTAAAGAAATATATATGAAAGGAAAATAGTGAAAGTTGATTGAAAATACTTACGGTTTTTGCTTGTTCGATTAAGAAAAATAAGAATATATGAAAACCCAAAGCAAAAATCTCCAAAATTCTTGAGGGTGATGACGATATGAACTCAAAAGATGATGCAAAGATGAGAGAAATGAGAGTGTTTGTGTGTGAAACTCATGTTGGGATAATGAGGAAAAGAAAGAGTAATTGAAAATATAATGGTGTTTTATGCTTTAATGGTGTTTAATATAATAATCAATTTGGTGATTAATACTAGTAATTTGGTTGACTAGAAACTCATGAAACTTGTTTTTGAGGTAAAATGATTAGTCATAAAGTTTAAAAGAAATTGGTAATTGTTTAATTGTGGTTAAAATATATGATACAAAAAAAAATGATTTTTGACATACCTAACCTCCTGCCTTGGTTTCCTATAAAAGTCAAATTATAATAAGTTTAAAAAAAACTTTCAATATACGTATTTGATTAAAATGTAGATCCATCAGTAAATATGTAATGATAAAAAGAAACTCAAGCTTCTATTAATTTGAGAATAAACAAAAGTACATGGACTGGATTTGTAAATGTCATAATACAAAGACTAAATTTGTAATCTTGGCAAAAATATAAGGGGCGGATGTTACAATCACGCAAAACTCTAGATCTTTAAACTACTAAAGTAACACACTAGATAAATAAGCAAAGCAACAGTCATGCATACCGACTACTAAAAACATTCATACGCAATTTTATCAACAACATAAAAATATTTTATCAAAACATTAAAGCAAAATCATATAATCCAAAACCGAACGTCACAAGTCACAAAATAATCATCCATACGACTTAGGTAGCGTAAATATTTAGCTACTCATCATGTTCAAAACATTAAACACGTAAAAATAAATAGTAAACATGGCTCGGAAAAGATTACAAATCGAACGAACTATGGTTTAAAAACCAAAAAAATATATATATGAAACCAAACCCAAGACACTTTATTTCTTTAATCCCGAGCCCTCCATATCTTTAGCAACACTTCAACGAGCTCCAAAATCAATTTTTTTTTAAAAAAAAAAAGTGCGTCTCCATTCGACCTCCTTATGGCTAAAGGTGCATATTTCGGTTTTTTAAGAACCCGAACTGGTTTGAAACCTATTTGAGCTTCTACTGCTTCCTTCACGAACCAGTTTTGGGTTGGAACGGTTTGGTTTTGCACTGGTTTCATCCTTTTGAAAGATCCGTTTCTGTTCGGTTTCGGTTCATGACCCAATTTTTGCGCACACTTTTTTTAAAGCAAGACAACAAATGTTTTTTACGTAAAGTTTAACTTTTCTTGATTCTTATAATTTTTGTAAGGTGTGGGTATTTATTTGTATGTGTAGAAATATTTTTGTATAATATTGTTATATATATATATATATAAAAATTGCAATGTTTTTAATAAAATATACTGGTTTTTAATACTGTTTTTTTTTTCAAAACAGTTCGGTTTGGGTTGAAGAGGAAAGGACGAGGGGGGGTTGGCAATTTGGATCTGGAACCCAGACCAGTTCTGGCCAACAGTTCAGTTCCTGAAGCCGGGTTTTTTTTTTCACCTCTACTTATGGTTGCCTGATGTATCTTTTAAAAATACAATTTTTATGCTTAAAAGGACCATTTGGGCCCAAAAACAACAAAATCCAACGAACTAGGCTTCACAAATGCGTATTGGGCCTCAGGAAGGGACAACTGGGCCGCTTGAAGACTGGGCCTCAGCAAGGGAGAACCCAGCTAACTATATATGTATGGTTTTCCAACTAAAAATTTTAACTAGAAACTTTTTTATAGCGAATTTCAACTTTAGCGGTGTTTAATCGCAGCCTCTTTTCGGGAAGCTTATTGTCTCGGTCCGGTCAGACTATGTTGTTTTAACCGGTGTTGGGTGTCGAATCCAGCAAATAAATAAAAATATTCTACTTAGTATAAGTGGAAGTAGAGTTCGTGTCCTCAGGGATACAGACCAAATGATTATACAAAAGCGTTTTCGCACAAATACTATTATAAAAAAAAGGGGTTGGTGTATTTTAAGTTAACGAAAAATAAAACTAAAATTAATAAGACAGGCGACTAAAAAAACGTTAATTAAATTGTGAGATAAATTCAGATATTAAAGCTAATTCCAACACTAAGGCAGTTTCTTAATTTGACTAGGACTTATGATCATTAACAATTATGGTGCAATGATCCTTTAATTAAACGGTTTGTATCAATACTAGACGTCACGCCGTTCGGACATCCACTCCATCTAAAGTCTAACCAAACGCCGTTCGTTGATTAGAGCCAACCTGCTACTCCAAGCTCACGTCGTTCGGATCTTAGCGTGCGGGTTGCAATGATAGAAGTATCGATTACAATCAAACACTCACGCCGTTCGGAGTGCCTAATTATATTGTTTAATTCTATAACAAATTTAAATTCATAGACAAACCTAAACCATTATTTGTTCCTTTTTATCAAATATATATAAACGGTTAAATTTTCATAAATTGATGAACTCTATTAGAGTGATTAACAAAGTGACCAATTTTATCAACCAACTAATATTTTACCTAAAGGTATAAAATCAAGAATCAACCAAACAAACCATTCAAGAATTGGATCTCATAAGAGTTTCACATAAGTTTACGAATCAAAACTAAGAAAATATACCAAAGTGCCGGAGTTAAAAAGGTTCTAGCCGGACATGGCGGCTAGTTCAATCCAAACAAATATGAAAAATAAACAATAATACTAAAGCTTACGAAAATAAAAAGAATAGAAATTTGTTATGAACAAGCCTAATAGCAAGGATATGAGAAGAGATAATAGGGAGAGAGAGAGAGAGAGAGGTTTTATTATTAATTGGTGTGTTTACAATGAGGCACAATGAGGGTATATATAGGAGTACAAAACTTGGAGAATAAGCTAATCTCGGTTTCATGCATTTCGGTTTATGATTTTGTGTGCACCCAAAATGATAACCCGCTCTACATGGTCCTCCAAGTGTTCTCCTAGTTCAAAGTTCAAATCACCGAACATAGACTCTTAGCTATACACCGTAATGTTACGGTAGTTTATGGCGAGTGTTTCTATTGGAGCATGAAAGGGAGATGTCCGAGCCTTGGACAAATCTCAAGAGTACACGATTTACCCCAATATACCACACTGCCTAGAAAGTAAATAACCCGGCATAAGATAGAACGGATGATGTAACATAGGAAGGTCAGATGATTTAGAGACACCCCGACAAGCCCATACGTAATCCACCATAATGTTTAGTACTATGTGATCGTCTAGTGTGTGCGACTCGGCTATAGACTAGACTCTACATGCAGTCCTAGTTCACTATAACCATTGGCTCTGATACCAATCTGTCACACCCTCAAAATCCACTTGCGGAGTTTTACCGCGAGGCGCATGACAAACCAGGATCCAAGTCAACGATCACAATAAACAAGTCTAAATGAACATATGCAATTTCAAAAACATAGTTTAAATTCCCAAAATTACAGCGGAAGCTTATTCTCAAAACATAATCCAAACGTAAACCAAATTATTCAATGTTTGAAAACCATGCAATCCTAACTAGACGCCGTGCAGACGCGTGCGCCCTAGTTCCATAGTGCTACCTTAGAGACCTGAGAAAACATGTAAGAGTTTACGTCAGCACAAAAATGCTGGTGAGTTTACAGGTTTTGTAATCAAAGTATAAAGTTCAACCTGTCCATACTATATCAATTTGCAAACCAAAGTACGCTAGCTAGGCGTATGTTTTATTACTATCACGATTGGAAAACCATTACTAACTCGCAAACCCGATGTTGTGCCCGAATAGTAAACCTGTTCCTGTTTGAGACAATATGCACTCGGCCGGCCCTCCAAGCCGACGAGCGGGGTTGGTCATTCCCAATAGATCTATTCACATTTCCCCGTTGTGCTAACTCGCACATTCATGGTTTCCCCCGGGACTTCCAAGATCGTATAGTAAACCATAGAAACCCATAGTATGACAGTTGTTACCAAAACATAAGTTTAACACATGTTTTCTCCCCCGAAAAGTGAAACCAGTTAAAAGAGGGGCCGTAAACTCACCTTAGGTTGCGTTACTTCGAAACACGAATAATATTAGCAAGCTATTCTAGCCCCGTAAAGCGGCGACCTAACATATGACAGTTACAAGTACTTAGACTAATAACCCGTAGGTTAGTTAGTCCCTAGATGTCCAGACCATAACCAAGTTCGTTTGAAAACACCGTGACTGTTAAATTAACCCAATGTACAAGACTCGACATCCCATTGGTGACCCGAGATTCCCCGTGTTATACTTGCACTCTCAAACATACAATCATGCAATCACACTTAACATACGTTAAAGTCCAACAAGTTATAGCACGTAGTTCAAGTATCACATAAATAAATCCGAACACATGTTACCAAGTTATTAGGTATGTTACGAGGTTCCTAGCATGTTCCTAGGTGTCAAATCGGGTCCCGAAATGCTAAGTTACACTTACAGCAGCAGTACAGGCGATTAGGAAAAGTCAACTAGTGATTACGTGGGTCAACAGGCATTTAGGAATGCTAATCGCCTATACTATAGGCGATTAGGGCTATATGGTATGCAATTTATGAGTTTATAGGCGATTACGTCGTAAAGCATGCAATTCAAGGCTTAACTAGCATTTAGGATCGTAAATGCATGAAGTAAGGGCATTTAGGCTCCTACTCGCCTATACTATAGGCGAATAGGACTCCCTTTCAGGCGAATAGCCTCCTATTCGCCTATAGCATAGGCGAATAGGATCCCTATTCGCCTTTAGCCCAGCTGTTCCAGTTTTTCGCGCGTTTAACACTCCAAATCAGATCCAGAACGTGTGTAAACATCAAATATCAATCAAACAACCATATCAAACATATTTTAATCAAAATCCTTCGTTTAACCTCGTTCCATCAGCCCTGCATGCAACCATGTATCCCAAAACAATACATATAGCATGAAATATCACATTAACGTGCATAAACCTAACCCTAATGAACAATTACTCAGATTTCATCAACAAGCTATTATTATTAATCTGTAGCTACCTTAACATCATGTTACCAATCCTTCTTGAACCATAAAAACCCTATCTTTTAATCATAAACCCACATACAACAAGCATAATAGTTAGAATCCAATTAACAACGATTATTAACGAATTTCAGAAGACATTTACGTTTATAAACAGGTCTGGACCATTAGGGATTTAATAAAAACATTATTAAGGATTGCATGAATGAAAACCACACCTTAGATTTATGATAGATTGATGTAATAGGCTTGAAATCTTGTGTTTTGATCCAAAATCGTGTTCCAGAGGTTGTGTGTGTGTTGGGACGAGTTGTGGGACGACTAGGGTTGTTATAATGAAGTTTAGGAGGTCAAGTATTGTATTTATAGGCGTTTTTAGTCGTCCAGCACGTTATAGGCGATTACGCAGCAGCATCAGGCGAATAGGGATGCTAATCGCCTATAGTAGGGGCGATTAGGGCCTATTCGCCCCTATGGAACCCTACTCGCCCCTCCCTATAGGCGAATACAGCCCCTATTCGCCTATAGGGTCTGGTTCAGCATGTTTGGTGCGTTAAACTCCGTTTTAACATATGTTAACACATTTTCACATACCGACAAGTCACATAATGATTGTAAACACATAATACTTGCAAACAAACACATTCACACTCGTTCACCAATTCCCGGGACTCGAGACTTGTATATTCCCTGTGCTCTGACGATTCTACGAATCGTCACCCTTTGTACACTTGATTAAGGACTGGCATCTAATGAGCCTCTAGACTGACATCTAATGATCCTCCATACTAAACTAACAGTTCCCGAACCGTAACACGACTCAACTAACCCCGTTAAGTATAATATACGCGTGACTCGCTAAGGTAGACTTTCATCTAGACAACGTTGTTAACCAGAATTTGCTGGGTGTCACATCATCCCCACGTTAAAAGAATTTTCGTCCCGAAAATTGCACAAGTACCAAAAGGAATAACAAAAGAACAGACAAAAGGTAGAAACCAAGAGAGAGATTTACCCGAGTTGTCACATCATCCCCACGTTAAAAAGGAATCTCGCCCCGAGATTCATTCAGCTGCAGTGGTAACATATCTCGATTCGAACGCTTCCTTAGGAAAGAGATGAGGATACTTAGACTTCATCTGGTCCTCCCGTTCCCAAGTGTACTCTGGTCCCCGGTTCGAGTTCCAGCGAACCTTAACAATACGAATCTTGCTATGACGTAGGCTACGAATCTTGTAATCAAGAATCTCAACAGGTTCCTCCACAATCCGAAGACGATCATCAACCTTGATCTCATCCAGTGGAACAATAAGAGACTCGTCAGCCAGACACTTCTTTAAGTTGGACACATGGAAGACGTTATGTACGTTGCCGAGCTCCGTCGGTAAATCAAGACGATATGCCACCGGCCCAATCCGTTCCAGAATTGTAAATAGGCCGACATACCGAGGGTTGAGTTTGCCACGCTTCCCAAAGCGTATGACGCCCTTCCACGGTGAAACTTTCAGAAGTACTTTGTCATCAACTTGGAATTCCAGTGGCTTACGACGTTGATCAGCATAACTCTTTTGCCGATCCCGTGCCGCTGCCAACCGGTTACGAATCTGTACGATCTTTTCCGAAGTTTCGTACACTAGCTCAGTCCCAGTGAGTTGACTCTCACCCACCTCAGCCCAACAAAGAGGAGACCGGCATTTCCGCCCGTACAGTGCCTCGAACGGAGCTGCCTTGATGCTCGTGTGGTAACTGTTGTTGTAAGAGAATTCTACTAACGGTAGGTGAGCTTCCTAACCTTTGCCAAAATCGATCACACATGCTCGCAGCATGTCTTCTAAGGTTTGAATCGTGCGTTCACTCTGACCGTCCGTCTGTGGGTGATAAGCGGTACTCATGTCTAGTTGGGTACCCAAAGCTTTGTGCAAAGACTTCCAGAAGTGAGAAGTAAAATGGGAGTCACGATCCGAAATAATAGAAACCGGCACCCCGTGCTTAGAAACAACCTCCTTCAGATAAAGACGAGCCAAACGATCCATGGTGTCGGTCTCCTTAATAGCGAGAAAATGGGCTGATTTCGTCAACCGATCAACAATCACCCATATCTTATCATTCCCGCTCAGTGACTTAGGAAGTTGCGTGACAAAATCCATTGTAATCCGTTCCCATTTCCACTCCGGAATTTCAGGTTGTTGCAAGAGACCCGACGGTTTCTGGTATTCCACCTTGACCTTAGCACAGGTCAAGCATTTGCTCACGTATGAGGCTATATCCGACCTCATGTTTGGCCACCAGTAAAGCACCTTCAGATCTTGGTACATCTTATCCAAACCAGGATGAATAGAATACCAGGACTTGTGAGCCTCATCTAAAACAAGCTCCCGAAGTCCCCCGAATAAAGGAACCCATATGCGTTCTGCGAAGTAGTGCAGGCCATCAGGCCTTCGTTCGAGGTGCTTGTCAGCACCGTGCATAGTCTCAGCTTTAAGGTTTTCCTCCTTCAAAGCTTCTAACTGAGCAGAACGGAGTTGGTCAAGTAGAGAGGAATGAATGGTGAGCTGCAACGCCCGAACGCGACGAGGATTAATTGATTCCTTCCTGCTCAAGGCGTCTGCTACTACATTCGCCTTGCCAGGATGGTACTTAATGGCGCAATCGTAGTCATTCAGGAGTTCAATCCAACGACGCTGTCGTATGTTCAAATGTTGTTGGTCGAAAATATGTTGAAGACTCTTGTGATCGGTGTAGATGGTGCATTTGGTACCGTACAAGTAATGTCTCCAAATTTTCAACGTGAAAACCACTGCACCCAACTCCAAGTCATGGGTGGTGTAGTTCCTCTCGTGCACCTTGAGTTGACGAGAAGCATACGCAATAACTTTCTCGCGTTGCATCAACACGCAACCGAGACCATGAATAGAAGCATCACAGTAAACAACGAAATCATCAGGGCCTTCAGGCAAGGACAAAATAGGAGCAGAACAAAGTTTAGACTTCAGTTCTTGAAATGCCGACTCTTGTGGTTCACCCCAGTCGAATTTTCTATCCTTCTGAGTAAGAGTGGTGAGGGGTTGAGCGATCTTCGAGAACCCCTTAATGAAACGATGGTAGTAGCCCGCAAGGCCTAGAAATTGCCGCACCTCAGTTGGCGTCTTTGGTGCTCCCCAGTCCTTGATTGCTTCAATCTTAGCTGGATCGACATGAATTCCTAGTTCATTAACCACATGTCCTAGGAACTGAACTTCGCGTAACCAAAAGTCACACTTTGAGAACTTAGCGTAAAGTTGTTCCCGTCGCAAAAGTTCCAAAACCAAACGCAGGTGTTCCTCGTGTTCGGTATTGTTCTTGGAGTAAATCAGGATGTCATCAATAAACACGATGACGAACTTGTCAAGATATGGTTTGCAAACGCGGTTCATCAAATCCATGAAAACCGCCGGTGCGTTTTTGAGACCGAAAGGCATGACCAAGAATTCGAAATGGCCATAACGTGTACGAAAGGCAGTCTTTGCAACGTCAGCTTCCCTTACGCGCAACTGGTGATAACCGGACCTCAAATCAATCTTAGAGTAGTAACTAGAACCCTGAATTTGGTCGAATAGATCATCAATACGTGGAAGAGGATAACGGTTCTTGATGGTCACTTTGTTCAATTCTCTATAATCCACACACAATCGAAAACTTCCATCTTTCTTCTTAACGAACAGAATCGGGGCTCCCCAAGGGGAAGAACTTGGTCTGATGAAACCCTTGTCCAAGAGTTCCTGTAACTGACTGGACAATTCCTGCATCTCGGGAGGTGCAAGACGGTAGGGGGCCCGAGCAATAGGAGCAGCCCCTGGTACAAGATCAATACCGAACTCAACCTGACGATGGGGAGGAAGACCAGATAAATCATCAGGAAATACATCAGGAAACTCGCGTACAACAGGAATATCGTCGATCTTCTTCTCATCGGTAGAGGAAACAGATAAAAGTGCTAAAACGGCCAAATAACCCTTTCGAAGATACTTAAGGGCTTTCATGCTGGAGATGATATTTAGCGGAGCACCGCCCTTGATACCGTATACAGAAAGGAATTCTCCATCAGGAAGGGGAATCCGAATAATCTTGTCGTAACAAACGATCTCCGCGCGATACAAAGACAACCAATCCATGCCTACAACAACGTCAAAACTACCCAAAGGTACCGGGATAAGGTCGATGGGGAACGACAAACCCGACAATTCTAGTTGACACTCCCGAAGGATACAAGTAGCTTCAATCATTTTACCGTCAGCCAACTCAATTATATACTTAGCCTCTAATGGTACGGGTACTACATCTAGCAGTCGACTAACTTCCATAGATATAAAACTTTTATCGGCACCGGAATCAAATAAAACACTAACAGAGCGATTATTGAGAAGGAACGTACCGGTAACTGTGTCAGGATCCTGTCTAGCCTCAGCGGCTCCAATGACGAAGGCACGTGCATTCCTGCCACCGCCCCCGTTGTTCCCGTTACCGTTTCTGTCCCTCACATCCCCGCCCTGCTTCAGTTTAGGGCACTCTTTCTTGTAATGCCCAGTCTCCCCACAGTTGTAACATCCCTGTCTTCCCGTAGTTCCTTGAGTAGTAGGAGCCGAGTTAGTAGTTGGGGCCTGGGTCGATGGAAGTGTCGCCCGACAGTCTTTAGCAAAATGCCCAAGTCGCTGACAACGATGGCAACGATTACGGTCGCAGTCCCCCTGATGATGACGCCCACATTTGTTGCACTTAGGTAATTTCCCCGCATAACCACCCTGTTTGGTACCAGAAGAAGAAGAACCCCCGCTATCGAACCTCTTACCCTGTTGTGCTGGCACAGATCCTTTCCCCTCATTATCCCACTTACGCTTGTTATTCTCCGGGGCCTTGACAGTCGAACCCTTAGCAGGCAAAATACCCTCATTCACCTTCAAGTTTGTCATTCTGTAAGCCGATCGGACCACCTCTGAGTATGTAGGAAGATTTACCGCAGCCACCAACCCTACGATCTCTGGTACTAGCCCCGAGATATAGTGTTCAATCCTCCGGTATTCTGGCACATGCAGATCAGGACACAGCATTGCCAACTCATTACACCTTACCGTATACTTTTCAATCTCTGACCCAGTCATCTTGAGGTTCCACACCTCGTGTTCTAACTTCTGAACTTCTTCCCTTGGACAATACTCTCGCTTCAGTAGTTGAACAAAATTTTCCCAAGGCATAGCATACGCCTCCCCTATACCCATATTCTGGGTTATATTGTTCCACCAGGTCAAAGCAACATCCTGGAATAACGCAGCAGCATACTTGACTCGATCCTCTGGGAGACAGTTACACATCAGAAACACTGACTCCACCTTTTCCAGCCACCTGAGCAAGCTCACCGCACCCTCAGTGCCAGAGAATTCCTAGGGCTTACAGTCCCGAAACATCTTGTAGGTACACATGGGTGGGGGTGGGTTAACAGGACCACCTGAAATGAAACGCATGAGAAACCACGAAGAATGTAAACAAGGTTCACTAATGAGGCAAAAGTGGATAAATCAACTTACCACCACCATTGTGCCCTAACTGAAAGGCAGCTTGCAGTAAGTTGTTCAGATCTTCCTGTGATAGGTTTACACCTCCACGACCACCACCACCACCGCGACCACCACCACACCCACCATTGCGACCACCTCCACGTCCTCCTCGTACTCCAGACATGATTCTGACAGAAAGAACGAGAAAATTTAGTTTCACAGCTAATGGTAACCACTAGCATTCACAAGATCAAAGCTAGATCCAACTCAGGACTATCCATTCAAACCCAGAGCTCACTAGGGCTTTCATGCATTTCGGTTTATGATTTTGTGTGCACCCAAAATGATAACCCGCTCTACATGGTCCTCCAAGTGTTCTCCTAGTTCAAAGTTCAAATCACCGAACATAGACTCTTAGCTATACACCGTAATGTTACGGTAGTTTATGGCGAGTGTTTCTATTGGAGCATGAAAGGGAGATGTCCGAGCCTTGGACAAATCTCAAGAGTACACGATTTACCCCAATATACCACACTGCCTAGAAAGTAAGTAACCCGGCATAAGATAGAACGGATGATGTAACATAGGAAGGTCAGATGATTTAGAGACACCCCGACAAGCCCATACGTAATCCACCATAATGTTTAGTACTATGTGATCGTCTAGTGTGTGCGACTCGGCTATAGACTAGACTCTACATGCAGTCCTAGTTCACTATAACCATTGGCTCTGATACCAATCTGTCACACCCTCAAAATCCACTTGCGGAGTTTTACCGCGAGGCGCATGACAAACCAGGATCCAAGTCAACGATCACAATAAACAAGTCTAAATGAACATATGCAATTTCAAAAACATAGTTTAAATTCCCAAAATTACAGCGGAAGCTTATTCTCAAAACATAATCCAAACGTAAACCAAATTATTCAATGTTTGAAAACCATGCAATCCTAACTAGACGCCGTGCAGACGCGTGCGCCCTAGTTCCATAGTGCTACCTTAGCGACCTGAGAAAACATGTAAGAGTTTACGTCAGCACAAAAATGCTGGTGAGTTTACAGGTTTTGTAATCAAAGTATCAAGTTCAACCTGTCCATACTATATCAATTTGCAAACCAAAGTACGCTAGCTAGGCGTATGTTTTATTACTATCACGATTGGAAAACCATTACTAACTCGCAAACCCGATGTTGTGCCCGAATAGTAAACCTGTTCCTGTTTGAGACAATATGCACTCGGCCGGCCCTCCAAGCCGACGAGCGGGGTTGGTCATTCCCAATAGATCTATTCACATTTCCCCGTTGTGCTAACCCGCACATTCATGGTTTCCCCCGGGACTTCCAAGATCGTATAGTAAACCATAGAAACCCATAGTATGACAGTTGTTACCAAAACATAAGTTTAACACATGTTTTCTCCCCCGAAAAGTGAAACCAGTTAAAAGAGGGGCCGTAAACTCACCTTAGGTTGCGTTACTTCGAAACACGAATAATATTAGCAAGCTATGCTAGCCCCGTAAAGCGGCGACCTAACATATGACAGTTACAAGTACTTAGACTAATAACCCGTAGGTTAGTTAGTCCCTAGATGTCCAGACCATAACCAAGTTCGTTTGAAAACACCGTGACTGTTAAATTAACCCAATGTACAAGACTCGACATCCCATTGGTGACCCGAGATTCCCCATGTTATACTTGCACTCTCAAACATACAATCATGCAATCACACTTAACATACGTTAAAGTCCAACAAGTTATAGCACGTAGTTCAAGTATCACATAAATAAATCCGAACACATGTTACCAAGTTATTAGGTATGTTACGGGGTTCCTAGCATGTTCCTAGGAGTCAAATCGGGTCCCGAAATGCTAAGTTACACTTACAGCAGCAGTACAGGCGATTAGGAAAAGTCAACTAGTGATTACGTGGGTCAACAGGCATTTAGGAATGCTAATCGCCTATACTATAGGCGATTAGGGCTATATGGTATGCAATTTATGAGTTTATAGGTGATTACGTCGTAAAGCATGCAATTCAGGGCTTAACTAGCATTTAGGATCGTAAATGCATGAAGTAAGGGCATTTAGGCTCCTACTCGCCTATACTATAGGCGAATAGGACTCCCTTTCAGGCGAATAGCCTCCTATTCGCCTATAGCATAGGCGAATAGGATCCCTATTCGCCTTTAGCCCAGCTGTTCCAGTTTTTCGCGCGTTTAACACTCCAAATCAGATCCAGAACGTGTGTAAACATCAAATATCAATCAAACAACCATATCAAACATATTTTAATCAAAATCCTTCGTTTAACCTCGTTCCATCAGCCCTGCATGCAACCATGTATCCCAAAACAATACATATAGCATGAAATATCACATTAACGTGCATAACCCTAACCCTAATGAACAATTACTCAGATTTCATCAACATGCTATTATTATTAATCTGTAGCTACCTTAACATCATGTTACCAATCCTTCTTGAACCATAAAAACCCTATCTTTTAATCATAAACCCACATACAACAAGCATAATAGTTAGAATCCAATTAAAAACGATTATTAACGAATTTCAGAAGACATTTACGTTTATAAACAGGTCTGGACCATTAGGGATTTAATAAAAACATTATTAAAGATTGCATGAATGAAAACCACACCTTAGATTTATGATAGATTGATGTAATAGGCTTGAAATCTTGTGTTTTGATCCAAAATCGTGTTCCAGAGGTTGTGTGTGTGTTGGGACGAGTTGTGGGACGACTAGGGTTGTTATAATGAAGTTTAGGAGGTCAAGTATTGTATTTATAGGCGTTTTTAGTCGTCCAGCACGTTATAGGCGATTACGCAGCAGCATCAGGCGAATAGGGATGCTAATCGCCTATAGTAGGGGCGATTAGGGCCTATTCGCCCCTATGGAACCCTACTCGCCCCTCCCTATAGGCGAATACAGCCCCTATTCGCCTATAGGGTCTGGTTCAGCATGTTTGGTGCGTTAAACTCCGTTTTAACATATGTTAACACATTTTCACATACCGACAAGTCACATAATGATTGTAAACACATAATACTTGCAAACAAACACATTCACACTCGTTCACCAATTCCCGGGACTCGAGACTTGTATATTCCCTGTGCTCTGACGATTCTACGAATCGTCACCCTTTGTACACTTGATTAAGGACTGACATCTAATGAGCCTCTAGACTGACATCTAATGATCCTCCATACTAAACTAACAGTTCCCGAACCGTAACACGACTCAACTAACCCCGTTAAGTATAATATACGCGTGACTCGCTAAGGTAGACTTTCATCTAGACAGCGTTGTTAACCAGAATTTGCCGGGTGTCACAGAAAACCCAGTGGGACAAAACCATAGCTAAGGGAAAAAGAGTGCAGCGCGTATTGTCTCCCCCTGATAATGTTGCCTCGTTAAAAACCTTACTAAGAAAACCAATGGGATAAAACTTAGTGAAGGGAAAAAGAGTGCAACTTGTATAATGCTCCCCCTCATATGAACATTTATTCTCTAAGTGATTGGTGTAGATCTCCGTAGAATTTGCTCAAATCTTTTGTATTCAATGAATTGCGTCTTGATCACTTGACGTGAAAATCTTTAATTCGAACATTGATGTATGATATTCATTCCAAACTTTTAGTCCCTGCTCTCGTAAGTGTAATTCTTTAACTTGAACTCTATTTGTAAAACTAATTTCTCTTCTTCTCGTAAATAAAGTCACAAGATCAACAAATGTGATGCGTTATATTCCCTGCATCTACAAAACTAACCAAACTATTTTCATGGGTTAGTAAAATATAATCAAATATCGCTCATACCTGAAATATTTGTTTTAACTCATTCCGGTGTCTTCTCGCTTGACATAGGCTATATATTATGATAATAAGTTCATGTGGAAGATATAATAATAATGAATACCTAGTAAGACACTAACGCCCAGGTGCATTTAACTATGGTACTTCTAGAATGAAAATCTCTACTTTGGTATGAGATGAAAATGAATAATTTTCCATATCAAGTAATTGGACAACCTTTAATGCACTTTAAGTATGAGCTATGTCCACTGTAAAATGTCTCACCATCTTTTCAAGATATACTTTGATGGATTGGTAAACATATCATTACACATGTACTCGAATTGTAGGCAAGCAACAAGTGCACTATGTCAATGACTTTCAAAAATCCCCCTTTTAAGAGTTCTACAGAGTCTCTCGATAATGCTAAGACAGTATCACTGTAAACTGCGAGTGAACTTTTAAGAGAGAACTTTTGTTAAAAACTGGATAATACAATCAAACTTATGTTGCTCTTTATCGGGATATCTCATGAGTTTTACAACACTCAACCTCCTTATTTTAGTCCATACATATTATATTACCTTTATATAATACTTCTTAAGGTATTGATAGCAATGTTGCAAGCATCATCAATCCATCAAGGACTTTTCCATCTTGACCAATTAAGCAAGTGCATTCACTCTTCAATTGGAAAAACAATAACATCTATTTCTCCAATATATATAGTACCATTCTTATACATTGAAGTATCGTAATCACCAGGTTCAGTTTATTACATGTGGTGTATTGGTGCACAATAATTACATCCTACGATGTTTCATGTTACCTTTTAAGCACCCAGTTGCTTTAGGATACTCATGAGGAGTTCCACTTATATTCAATTCAATCGTATAACAAACATAACGTATTCATAATTGAATCTATTTATTCCGATCATAACGTTCTCGAGAACTTACGTTAGAAGATTTTGACACATTAAATCCTTCATCAGGTATTTTCATGTAAACTTTCAGTGTCAAGTAAATCATGATATTTATTAGACGCATTTCAATTCTCTCTTTGCATTACCAGACTAATAGCATAATGAAAACCATTGTATCCACCACAGGAGAATGTGTCTCCTCATAATCAATTATGGGTCTTTGTGAAATTCTTGTGCCACCAATTTTACCTTATATCATTTTCTTTTCAAATGTTGATTCACACAAAAGACCTTTTCGTATCTATATGTTTTACAACTTTTGTTGTATGGACTATTGGTCCAAAACTTTCCTTTTCAATAGAGAATTCAACTCTGCCGTATTTGCGTCTTTCCATTTTGGCCAATCATTTCTTTGTATTCATTCATAGGCAGATCTTAAATCTTGATCCTCATTTCAAGCGCTACATTACATAAAATTTATAACGACGTCGATTTTATTTCGATTCCATATATTTCGTAGACATGATACTATATAACGAGATCTCTTTATTTTCAGGTACCTGAGGTTCTTCTGGAACCATCATGTCTAATGTCTCTTTAGGAGAACTTTTTACTATAACCTTGACTTGACCATTTTTATTACTTGCTCCAATTTCTCGAGGATTTTATTCTTTGGAATCGACTAGTCTACCACGCTTCAGGAGTGCAATAGGCTTATTGCCAATATATGATTGTCCTTCCTAGACACTCATCTTAAATGGAGCATTAGCAGTTGGTATATGTGACTTGATTAGCTATTCATCATATTTAGGTCAATTAATGTCTTGTAATTAATTCGCTAATCTCTGTGAATGAATTATCCTTTGAACTTTTGGTTCACATTGTTTAGTACGAGGATCAATGATATTTCATTCTAAATCATTTCTATTTCCAACTGCCAAAATCTCCCTCTAATGCTGGGAATGTTAATCCATTGAGATGGATATCAATTAATTGAGATGTAAATAAATCTCTTGTTGAAGGCTCTATAAATCATCATATATTCCCAATCACCTTTTAAGATCCCATCTCTGTGCGTCGTGGTGGATCAATTTCAATATATGTCGCACAACAAAAAATCTTAGATGGACAATATTTGGTTCCTGACCAAAAACCAACTATAATGGGGAGAAACTATTACCACGTATTGGCTTGATGTGAATAAATGTTACTGCATGTAACATCACATTTAATCAAATATAAACATGAACTTTTGCTCTCATGATTATTGACGTTGCAATCAATAGTAGACGTTTAGTGATCATCTCAATGAAAGCAATATGTGTGTGAACATAAGCTACTAGTATTTCAATATTTATGAACTGAATTCACCAAATATGTCATTTTGGAATAATGTGCTTGATATCTTATTAGCTACGCCATATATCACACAAACTTCAGGTTGTGCACTTGATAACCATTTAGACGATGCATCAATTTTAAATACTAAATGGTATCATGTTAGGATATGTGTATCCTTTAATCAATTCCAAACATATAATTTCGCTTAAGAGCAACTTAGACTGAAGAGTCTTTAAGTTCTTCATTATGTTCACATCATTATCGACTCGGTGTGGTCTTACCGGTCATGCCAACTAATTAAATAATTATGATCCATAAACTAAACTTCTAGTTTATGATCGAATATGTATTACTTGCACGTATGTAATACAAAACATAAGATATGAGAGTATGCATGGAATCTTCAAACCATCATCTCATTATTAACATGACCATCATTACAATTCCAAATGGTCGATCTCATCATTATTAATTTCTCAACTATCTCCATGATCATTACCTATACAATGATCAATATGTAGTCACATTCACTTTAGGGAATGGAGTATAAACGAGACAAGCTTCATAACTTTTCATTATTTACTCGATCAGAAGAATATAAGATGATTTCAAACTTTTCATATTCTCTTAATGATATGGTTACTTCATGAGCAGATCTCATATGTGACAAATTATTAGACATGTTGCACTCTTTCTTGTCTAATACACGACAAGAGATACGAGAGAATAATATATCTTATTCTCGTATAATTACTTCCTTAGTGTGCCACTTCTTGTGGTTGATTTCAATATTAACATTGTTGATCTTATTATCAACATGATGATCATTACAATTTCCTCATTTAGTATTAACATGGGTGATTTTGTTATGAACATGATGGTCATTACAACTTCCTCATTTACTATGATCATAACCTCTATAACGATCATTTTGTAATCATCATATTATTAACAAAGCTGATCTTATTAACATGAGCAACATGAGAATTTATTACCATAATCACGATTTTTACACCGATTATTATAGCATCGCATTTACTTGTGGGATGGATTATAACCACACAACTTCCATAGTGACATACTACTAGGAATATCAATATTCAACTTCTAAAATATATATGCACAACATATATACCAAAATATAATTCTTAACGTATTATGTATTCCAAAATAAGTGATAATAATAACAAAATGACTTTGTATCATTCATATATATGACTTTGTAACATGTTATCATACAAAAATAAGTGATAATAATAACAATATGTTTTGTATCATTCATAACTAACCAAATGCGAAAACATGGGTTCATGGATATATAATGTAATCTAGCTTACTTGTAAATCACTTATTTTTCTAAATAAAAATCGGTACCAATAGAATATAACCCACAAGTAAACCAAAAATATATAATCTCTAAATAGTGTGCACGTATCTAAACACGTTCGAGAGTGTACAGACAAAAAAATTAATTCTCGAATCTTAAGTTATATATAACCATTATTCTCATATCAACATTAGAGTAGAAAATATTTAAACCAATCTATGTAGCTTAATTCTAGTAGGAATCTTATTAATAAAAGAGTTAAACCAAGTATATAATCTCATGACATCACTATTTCTCTCCAAACATAAGGGATGTTATATGAAAAACAGAAAAGATAAAAGTGATTTAATGGTTTGTTGATTCTGATTTCCAAATAATAACCAGATTCTAAAAATTCAAAGTTTTGATAGAAAAAATTAATTAATCAAGACTGTAACCAACAAAGTTTTACGAATCCTTTTATTACTTTCATCATGTGAAATAATTAGTTTATTTCAAATCGTATTCTAGAATCAAAATTATAAGTGATGCTTACACAACTTATTTAAAAATCAAATATATAGTTCAAATTATTCAAGAGTCAAATAATTGCCTTGATTTCGATGTTGATAGGTTTCAGAATATATTAAGTAACTTTAACGTAAAAATTGGATTGATTAATTAAGCAATAAAATTAACTTCTTGAAATAGGGGTAATATTAGTACTAGAGTCCTGATGGTCGTATCCATAAAATCCGAAAGCGAAATAAATAAATAAATAAAATAAATGAAACCACATGGACTACTTTCGGGGTATGAAGTTTAGAAAGATTTTGTATTACCTTCGAGAATAGATAGGTGCGTGGAGGGGCGTCCACCTTCAACGAGGGATAAAGAAAGATCAAATCGTTGATCTATAGATCTCGAATCATTAGCAATTCGTGCTGATAACGTGTTATGAACAAGCCTAATAGCAAGGATATGAGAAGAGATAATAGGGAGAGAGAGAGAGATTTTATTATTAACTAGTTTTTATCCCGGGAGCGTCCCGGGTTGAAATACATATTATATAACATAATAAAATATATTATTATTGTTATTATTATTATTATTATTATTATTATTATTATTATTATTATTATAAACAAATCTCTGTCATAAGTTATCATATTCAAATATAAAAAAAAAACGAATCTCTGCGCCGAGGTATAAATCTAGTGTCATTACAAATGAATTCGGAAGTTTGTAGTCGATCATTCTAAAAAGAACTAACATGAAATAAGAAAAAAAAAGTTAATTATTGAAATATCGAACGCATTAGTCTAAGGGTTATGTGATGCGTTAAAAAATTCATGGGTGTATGATCGGGTATGTAGTTCGGGTATTTGGGTATGTTGTTTTGGGTAATCAAGTCGGGTATCACCTAATCCCAGACCCGACCCAAACCCACAATTTTTTTAAACTAATCCCAAACCTGACACAATACCTGTCGGGTTACAAAAAATAGTCATTTTTTTCTCCGATTTTTATATAGCACTATGGTACTCGTTGGAAAGATAATAAAACGCTCGTTAATTTGGTGTAATTTTTTTCTTTAAAAAATCTCGTATATAAAAGATATTAACGTTTAAAAGTTATGGGAGGAAACACGAGAGATAAAATAATAAAGGTTTAATATTTAGATTTAGTAGATTAGGTATTTAATAGATTAGATTAAGCATAATAATAGATTAGGAAATCATATTTATTTCTTTTTTTTAATTGGTTTAAAGTTGTCACATCACATCCTATGTGGCATCTCTCTCAAATGAGAGATTGCATAAGAGTATGACATGTAGGATTAATCCCTTTACAATATATATATATATATATATATATATATATATATATATATATATATATATATATATATATAGGGTAGGGTTCCGGTAAGAAAATTATTTTGTGTAGGAAGAGTAGGAAGTGTTTTCAACCGTTTGATCTAGAAATTGATGGTTTAGATTAAAAGTTTAGGTTAGTTAATATTATACTAATTATAAATTAATGGTTAGGGGTAGGATGGTCTAATTAGTGTTTTAAAAGAGGGTAGAAAAGTCATTTTAATTTATATATCTACTAACCACTCCTTAATTCAAGCATAATTAATAAATATATCCTATTTTTACTCACCCATCTCTCTATCTCTCTGTCAATATCAACGAAGGTCTTTTACTATCTTCTTCTTTCTTATCACTAACAACAAATCAAATAAACCTAATATCTATAGTGTTCTTTTATAATAGTGTTTTATGCAGTGTTTTATGCAGTGTTTATATAATATGAAACATTATACGTTTGTTTCCTCGTTAAAACAGCTAAGTTTTGGGTTTTAGATAATCTTGTAGATGGTGTTTTTATAGTAGTATTTTAAAATAGTGTTTTATTCAGTGTTTATTCGTTAGAACATCTAAGTTTTTGGTTTTAGATAATTTTGTAGATGGTGTTTTTATTGTAGTGTTTTAAATAAAATAAAAAAAACATAAAAAACTTCCTATACAGATGGAATCGATCTATACGACTTCAAATCTGATTATAATAAAAAAAATGTAGACTTTTTATCAAATCTGAATAAACCTCATACAAATCAAAATGATCTAAAAAAATAAAACAAGCCTTACCATTCGAAAGATCTTGAAAAACTTCTGCCATCATCGATTAATTGTAAAAAAATGAAGAACCGACTGATTGTTAAGGGATTGAATATTGTGTGGAAGAATTAGTTATTTTAGATAATTGAATCTCATTAAAATCCATAATTTTGTTGCTAAATTTGTGGGTTTTGATAATTAATAAAATGACTAAAAAGTCTATTATGCCCTTGATCTAAATATTTAATCAGATTTGATCCAACGGTTGAAAACTCTTCCTACACTTCCTACACAAAACAATTTTCTTACCGGATCCTCTACCTATATATATATATATATATATATATATATATATAGATTGGTGTGTTTACAATGAGGCACAATGAGGGTATATATAGGAGTACAAAACTTGGAGAATAAGCTAATCTAATTTAGGAGGTGATAACCACATTAATGTAATATATTTATAACAAAATTGTTTTTTTCCCTCAAGAATAAAGATGCCAAAGTCCTTTTTTCTTCTTGCCTGCTGTTCATCGATGCCCAGTAGTCTTCAAGAGATCATTAATTTCCAATCTCTATCTCTTTAAAAACTCATATCAATGATAATCATCTTTCAAAATTAGCATATCCTTTTTAGATTATCTCCCTCAAATCCTCAAAGGTTGTTAAAATTCTTTAAATCAGATTTTCAATTCAGCCCCCCTCTAGGTATGTCCATTCCACTTGTTGCCTAAATTTCTTTTCAAAAGTGTCATAAAGTCCAAGTGAATTCCGGCTCCGCCTCGTCAATGCTGGATATTGCTTTTGTCAATCCTCCACACCTACAAAATCAACCAAAAACAAGCCAAAGTAGATTCCATTCCACCAAAACATGCATTTCACAAAAATGATGCAATATGTACGATCCTAAATGCATAAAAACGCTCAAACCAGCCACTAAAAAGAGGATAAAATATGCCTAAAAATGCAACTAACAACCGGGCCCTCACTGGCATTAGAGTTTGGCCTGACATACACTAGAAAAACCTCATAAAGATCAGCTTACGTAAGGGGAAGACATGCGAGTTGCTCCTCATAAGAGTCGAACCTGGGTCTCTTGAGTAAAACCAGGATACCTCATCCGTATTACCATGGCATCATTGGCTTAATTAGAAACATAAAGTTACTAGTTTTAATATGCACACTAGCTTTTTTTAATAATACCTAACGGGGGTTAGGTTATTTTGAGAACCATGGTGAGTTGTGAGAACCCTAGGAACTCATCCTAGCCATTCATCACACACATCCAATGGATGAAAATCCATCTAGATTAGGTTTTGTCTTGTTGTGAAAGAAAATATTTTATTACATTTTTAAAATAAAAAATACCCCCATAAAAGGGTAATTTGGGGATAAAAAAAATCCATCTCTTTGCTGCACCTCCTTTCCAACCTCCACTGCCAAGATATCACATCATACAAAACCCTCCTCTCTCATGAAGTTTAAAATAAAACAAGTCTGTCTCTCTCCCCCTAAATAAAATCACTCTCCCCCTGAATAAAAACCATGTTTCTCTGAGATTCAAAAAGCAATCCGTCCTCGATCTCTGCGATTCGAGTTTGGTGTTCTTCATCCCAACGACGGGTTGCTGCCAAGTCCTCCAATCATCTGAGGTGGACCCGTGTGGAGAGGACGTGTAAAACCAGTGTAAGAAACCCTAGCTTTTCCCATATTTATGTTATGTCGTTTTACGATTGTTTTGTATATGTTACTTTATAAACAAATTTGTTAAATGGTGTTCCTTTGGGGGGCGACGTATGCTAGCTGTAATCCGGTTTTTTTATATGTTTTTTTTTGGGGGGGCTCACAACCATTTTCGTTCTGTGTACGATTTTTCATAACTGGGTGTGTATTTGTTATATAATTCTTTGTAGAAGGGTGGGTTTTGTGGTACTGTATTTCAAGTTTTACCCCAAATGCATAGATATTATGATTTTATATTGGTGTATATTATGCTATTACTGATGTGCTTGTGGGGGGAGGGGGCAAAAGAAGGTTAGTGTTACGTAGTTGGTCCTTTAGATAAGGTTTAGACATTTAATTTTTATGGGCTCATCTTCCTTTTGGTGATATTGGTCCTTTAGATAAAGGTTTAGACATTTACTTTTTATTGTCATGCTGACTAGCCCTTTCATGGATACACATTAGTTGGTAATGTGCTGAAGAAGTTGAAGAAAAGGATATTAGAATCAAGTTGGAAACAAAGTCACATGGGCACAGATGACATGAGCAAGAAAAGCAAACAGAAAATATAAGCAATGACAGCCTTTACACTTCTGTAGTGTAACTTGCAGGTGCGCCCATACACATTTCGCAACGAAAACACAATGGGAGTTGATGGACTTTTCACTGATTTCCCCTGTAGTCTCCACCGTTACCAAGAATGGACCTCTTGATCATCCGATGAGCTCGATGCAGACAAACTATTATGAAGGATTTTTATGATGATTCGAAAGTTCAATTTCGAGTCTGGGACAAACAATCTACAGGGGAGCAAGTATGTAAAAATATTAACATCTACTAAGTGTGAAAAAAATATACACTAATCTAATTTACACTAATGTAATTACATTTATGTAAAACACATTATTTTCATTACATCGTATATCTGTTTACACGCAAAATTTTGATACAAATGAAACCCAACGTTTTCTTCGTTCTTGAGCATCATCAAACATATATGAGTGTCATCAACATAAGAGTACGATAATAAAAACACCCTCTAGTCCACCTGGGGCCAATACCACGTATTGTAACCACACGTGAACACCAATTTTTTTTCCGTTCTTGAGCATCATTAAACATATTTTGACTGAGTATAGCCATCAGCTAGGAAACATGAATTTGATTTTAGGGATAGTTAATTAAACCTACGTAAAATTTGATTCAGGGAGCACATTATATGTGTAGTTTGATACACTCAAATAAAGGCATTTATGAGGTAATATAAGTGTGAAAATATTCACTAATGTAATTTACACTAATGTAAATTACGTTTATGTAAAAGACATTATTTCAATGCATCATATATCTATTACACGAAAAAATTTGATATAAATGAAACCAATGTTTCCTTCGTTCTTGAGCATCATCAACATATATGAGCGTCATCGACATAAGCATACGATAACTAAACACCCTCTAATCCACCTGGGGCAATACCCCATGTTGTAACCACACGTGAACACCCAATTTTTTTTTCCGCTCTTGAGCATCATCAAACATATTTGAGCGAGTATAACCATCAGCTAGAACCATAGGAACCAGATAGGATTTTAATATGTTATGTTCTTTAGATGTTTTGATGTTTTACTTACCTTTTCATGGTTTGGGGTGAAACAAAACCACAAATCACCCCCCCCCCCCCCCCCCAGTTTTACATTGGTGTAAACCCCACCTTACACCACCATCCTTGCACCGTTGTTTTGGGGAACCCATAAAAATTACGCCAGTGTAAAACCCAAAAGATATTATAGATTTGAGATTAATATTAAAAAACAAAAGGAACTACTCCGTTATTAATTGCATATGCACAAATGGAATATCATCTATTGCATCCTATTTCGCAAAAAAAAACCCTCTATAAACACCGTTGTCCACTACCATACACAAATTACGTTGGTGTAAAACACCACATAAACGTTGTAAAAAAAAAAGACAAATATTAGCCTTAGCCTTATTTTGTTGGATCCTTCTTGCTTCAACATCATAAGCCCTAGCAGCTTCTTCAACAGTATTAACAGTTCCGAGCCACACACGGACCCCCTTTCGTGGGTCACGGATCTCAGCCGCCCAGCATGGCTGCCTCATTCCCCGGTACTGGTTTTTCCTTTTCCTTGAAGTAGTAGTTTTGAAACATTGACAAATAGACAAAAGGTCCTAAAGTCTATAGAGAATAAAATCCGTAAACTTTTAAAATTGTAGTCGTATTAAATGCATTAGATGTTTCACTACAGAAATTTGTTTTACATTTGCATTTTAATTTGCAATCCGACTCCTTGCCAATAAAATACAACTTGGAAGTTGCCAAAAAAAATGTAACCTAGCTTGCAATACGACCTTTTAACAAAAAAAAAAACTTTAAATAAATATAGTTATTCTTTATTGACTTGTGTTTTCCAATCCGAATGAGGAGTTCTCTCCAATCTTGGGCAACATAAATCCAGGAACAGGAGAAACAAACTGTCAAAATTAACCCATGCGTTAACGTACTACAAATTTAGCATACAAAATAAACATCAAAACTAAAAGAATAAGAGAAAAGAAGATACTTTCAACCAACAAACAGACCGAAATAATATGCGTGCAAAATCTGATCCGTTATCAAATTTGTAGCAGACCTGTTTACAAAGTACCTAAACAACAAACAAACCATTTATGTTTTTGGTGACCTGGTAGACAGCAAATTGAGAGGATTAATGAAAAAAATATGAATTTCATCACACTAAATTTGTTCTTCAAAAAACTCCATTAAAAAAAATACATATTACACCGGTGTAAATAACCAACAAAACATTGAAAAAATACGTATTTCATCACCCAAAATTTGTTCTTCAAAACCCTCCATTAAAAAAAACGTATTACACCGGTGTAAATAACCTAAGAGTTTATAATATATATTTTACATCATCAACTAAAGAGAGTCAAACCTAATCTACCTACTACCTAACTTCAACTTCATCTAATCGATTAATCGAACGGTTGTCAATTTTTCAGCAACAAACAAAATGAATACAAAAAACAAACTCAACTTCCTATCAGTGATTACACGATATCCAGGATTCGTTCAATATATTCTTTCAAGTAGATAAAAAAACCCACAAGAAAAGATCTTGATAGCAAACCTATTTTTTAGGTTTACGTTGGTGTATGTTAGGACAAAAAGGATTGGTGAAACCACTTTTGCAAACCTTAGTCTAATTCACTTTCTGTCAAAATACTCTAAGTATGGAACTGCTGAAGACAAAGAATCAAACTGCTGAAGAAGAGATTCAGAAGTGCTGAAGAAGAAGTCATCAGAAGTTCTGAGTTCAAACCAGACACTTCTACTGAAGAACTACTGAAGACAAACTACTCATCAGTAGTTTGTCATTCATCAGTACTTAAAGAAGATCTTTTCCACCGCCTTTGTATATCAGTAGTTTAATACTTTAGTATTTCTTTTTGCTTTATGTACAAGTTCCAAGACTGCAACTTGTTGCAACTTGTTTCTGAACTTGCTTTTTGGCAAGGTTCATGTATTTGTTTAGTCTATAAATACAAGGATTCATCCTTCTGTTTTAGATATTGATTTTAATACAAGAAATCTTTCAACTCTTATTATTGTTATTTCCATTTCGTGTTTACTGAGAATCTGTCAAAGTGTTTCATTCTCATTCAATACTTAGATTCTCAATAAACACTTCTCATTTATTAGTTCTTGATTCTAGGGGGAGTAATAACTCCTGTTGATAAGTGTAGCTATAAACTTATAAACATTCCGCTGTGCTATCACTCATTAAGAACTTGCTAAACACTTAAGTGTCAACTAGCAAGTTCAACACAAAGAGCAGCTTACTGATCCAACAATTGGTATCAGAGCACTGGTTTATCTGATCACATATCAATCTAACAAATTGAGAATCAGACACAGGCTCTTATTGATATTCAATAAAGGATTATAAGCTCACTTTTATCAACATCCATCACTTTAAGAGATATTTGACAAATCAATACTCTTTAAAATGGATCCTCATAATACTGGTTCTGCCACTAAACCTGCCATGCTTGTAAGAAATGAATATAACATATGGCAAAAGAGAATGGCACATACCTTGTCACAGACCAACACAGGTTGTTGGAGATCTATGATATATGGTCCTCATAAACCAGTAAACATAAATCTTGAAACTAAGGAAGAGATTTCAAAAGAACCAAAAGACTATACTGATGATGATTTCCTAAAACTTGAGCTTGATGCAAAAGCTTTTTCTATGTTGGCAATGGCACTCCCAAATGAAATCTATTCTGGCCTATTACATTGTGATAGTGCCAAAGAGCTTTGGGACTGCCTAAAAGAACAGTTTGGAGGAACTGAAGAGGTGATTGCCAACACCAGAGAAATCTTGGCTCAACAGTATGAAACTTTTGCTCACATTAATGGGGAAACTTTAACTCAGCAATTTGAAAGATTTTCCTCATTAATATCTGAGCTAAAACTAAATGGTCAGACCTATACAACTGTATCTATGCTTCATAGATTTTTAAGGTCTTTACCTGATAAATGGGAAACATACTCAATAGTCTTAAGATCTTCACCAGATTTTAGCTCCCTCACTCTTACAAAACTTCATGGGAGTTACTTACTTTTGAGAGAGATATTGATCAAAAGAAAAAGTTACAAAATTCTAGTAAAACTGCTGATGACTATCTACCTGGTAGTACAGCACTATTGGGACAAGACTCACCAACTTGTTCAAATAGTTTTGGATCTTTTGACCACATTGACATAACTGCTGGGATCTCATATGAAAGATCATTCCCAGGTTATGACAATAATGACTTTGGTCAAACTGCTGATAACATGTGTTTTATCATGGATGACTTAAATAATTTCAGCAGTGATGACCTTGAAGAAATGGATATTTTACACCAACTGACCATGTTAAGTTTAAAAACAAATAAATTTTACAAAAGGTCAGGAAGGAAGTTTCCAGGACTTACCAGTTCTACAAAAATTGGTTTTGACAAATCTAAACTTAGATGTAACAAGTGTCAAAAGTTGGGACACTTTGCTAGAGAATGTAGAAGCTCTGGCTTTAACCAATCTCAGTCTGGAAACAATTTTAACCCCAATTATAACAGGAATAATGGAACACAAGGGAGTGCACATTTTGTACAGGCACAAGCTCCACAACACCAATATGTGCCACAAGTACAATATGTACAGATGCCTGCTCAACAGATGCAGAGCCAACAATCAATCCCTCCCTTTCCAGCTGCTCAACAACCTCCACAGCAACAACAACCCTCTCAACAAAGTTTATTTACCTCAGGGTATGTTGACTGGAGCAGTCTTCCTTTTGACACCACAGAGTGCAATCCTGATGCAGACAACAAAATGTTTGACATCAACTGGGGAGAGCCTGACAATGGCAGAAAGAACTTTACCTTAATGGCATTTGAGGGATGCTCCTCAAAATCTGCCTTGTCACAGGTATCAAAAGAATCTTTGACAAAATTATATTCAAATTCATGCAAAGAATCTTTTGCTCTCATAAGAGAGACAAATGTGCACTTACAAGGAAAAGCTAATGACTCTGAGAGAAAACTCACTCAGATAAAATGTGATTTAGAAAGAAAACTTTCTGCAAAAACAAAAGAAGTTTCTAAATTGACTAACTCTGCTATTGAAACCCAAGCACAAATCAAAATAATGATTAATGACCTAGGAAATGTCAGACAAGAGCTTGCTGACACCAAGGTCACATGTGAAAAATGGGTGGAATCTTGTAAGGGGTACCAACTATTGCTAAACAAACAAAGTGCTTCAAATGTTAGGTTTGGCATAGGGTACAATCACACTGAAACACCAACAGATTTCTCTCCCAAAACTACTGAAGATGGGAGAAAAATTGTTTCAGGTGAAACTTCTGAAGAGGAAGAATGCACATCTTTCCATGAAAACTTTCTAAAATCACACAAAGAAAGTTCTTCAGAAGCATTGATTAAATCTGACTTTAAGTCATCAGCAGTTTCAACTACATCAGGAGTTGAGAACCTGAAAACTACTGATGACCTAAAACCAATCAAAACTGTCATAGATTTGTCTTTGAAAGAAAAGACAAAGGAATGTGCAATTTGTGGTCTGTTCAACCACAAAACAGAATTTTGCAGATATAGAAAGGGTATTCAGTTTAATAAGAAAAATCAACAACTGGTTGTGGGGGAACAAACCAAAAATAATTATGTAAAAACCTTTTCTCCCAAGAAACAACAACCAGCAAAAACCCCTTCTCAGAAAAAGACAAAATCTCAACAAAAGTCTTTTTCTCAAAATTCTCCTTCAGTAGTTAGACCTAAATCATCAGCAGTTTCACAAACTGCTGAGATTAAAGATCTTATGAACATGGTACAACTACTGATGACCAAAGTTGATGGTGGTCCTCAAAAGGATACCACCATTGTACTTAATGCAAAATCCATTGCCAAAAAGACATGGATTTCTAAACTTGGTCAAGAACAAACTGTAAATGTTCTCAAGAGCAAACCCAAAGCCAAACTGGCTTGGGTTCCTAAATCTAACTAATTTGCTATATTGTGCAGAGAGTTTCCAGAGGCTTGAATAGCATTTGGTATGTAGACAGTGGAGGCTCAATGCACATGACAGGATGCAGATACCTGATAAACAATTTTATCAGTCAACGAGATGGATCTGTGTCCTTTGGGAACAATGCTAAGGGATATGTGCTAGGACATGGCAATGTCTCCTCTGGCAAAATACAGTTTGACAAGGTCAATCTGGTTGAAAACCTTGAGTACAACTTGCTTAGTGTGTCACAAATGTGTGATAAAGGATATTCTTCCTTTTTCACAAAGACAGCATGCAAGATCATATCACCAGAAGGCCAGAAGTTGATAGAGAAGATCATTGAAGATCATACTTTGTTAATTGCCAAAAGATGTGGCAATGTCTATGCAGTGGACATTGAAAAAGACAAAGTACTGAACAACACTGCCTGTTTCTTCTCAAGGGCATCAACTTCAGAAACTGATCTCTGGCACAGGAGACTTGGCCATGTGAACTTTAAAACCATAAATAAAGTCACAAAAATGGGCTTGGTCAGAGGTCTACCCTTAAAAGTATACCAGTGTCAAGAACACTATGTATCCTGTTTAAAGGGAAAACAGCATAAGTCCTCCTATAAGTCTATTGAAGAATCAAAAACAACTGCATGTCTTCAACTACTCCATATGGACTTATTTGGGCCTGTAAAGATCATGAGCCTTGGTAAAAAGAAGTACTGCTTAGTCATCATTGATGACTACTCAAGATTTACATGGGTATTCTTCTTATTTTCCAAGGATGAGGCTGCTGAAATCATCAAGTTCTTCATTCTACAAGTTGAGAAGCAATATTCTCTACCTGTCAAAACCATTAGAAGTGATAATGGGACAGAGTTCAGGAACAAAACTCTGAATGACTTCTATTTGTCTAAAGGGATTATTAGACAATTCAGTGTTGCCAGAACTCCTGAACAAAATGGTGTGGTAGAAAGGAAGAACAGAACTTTAATAGAAGGAGCAAGAACAATGTTAGCTGATTCTGGCCTACCTTTATACTTCTGGGCAGAAGCAGTTAACACATCATGTTATGTTCAAAATAGAGTTCTTGTTGTCAAGAGACATTCAAAGACTGCCTATGAAGTTCTTCATGACATGAAGCCCCTTATCTCCTTTTTCAGGGCTTTTGGGTGTCAATGTTTCATCTTGAACATCAAGGAATCTATTTCAAAGTTTGCTGCCAAAGTTGACTCAGGTTACTTTCTTGGTTATTCCTCAACTAGAAAAGCCTACAAGGTTTTTAATTCAAAAACCAGGATAGTAGAAGAAACACTGAATGTCAAGTTCAATGAGTCAAAACACACTCTCATTCCAGCACATCCTGCTGAACTCTTTGACCTTGACAACTTCCATTTTGAACCTGAAAAGACTGTCACTTCATCCAAACCTACTTATTATGGTGATCAAAGGTTTGATGATGAGGATCCAGCACCATGGTCTCCTCAAACAGTCATTAAGTCAACTTCAAAACCATCAGAAGTTTCACAAACTTCTGATTCAACAAATACTGAAGGCCAAACTCAAACATCTGCTTCAGCACCTGCAACTACTGAAGACACTGAAACTGCTGAACCAGATATAATAGACCTCAGTACTTTGTTTGAAGAACATGAGCCACCAACACCTGTCAGTGGTTTACAACAACTGATTGAACACAAAGATCATCCACTTGATCAAATCATGGGTGATATTGCATCAAGTGTTCTAACAAGAAACCAGCTTTCCAACTTTTGTCTATTCTCAGCATTTATTTAACAGTTGGAACCAAAGAAGTACCAGGAAGCCCTCAAAGACAACAATTGGGTGCAGGCAATGCAAGATAAATTGCTTTAATTCAACAAGCAACAGGTATGGGAAATCTGTCCCTTACCACCAAACAAGCAACCAATTGGCACAAGATGGGTTTTCAGGAACAAACAAGATGAAGCTGGTATGATAATAAAGAACAAGGCAAGACTGGTAGTACAAGGTTACTCTCAAGAAGAGGGGATTGACTATGATGAAACCTTTGCTCCAGTTGCAAGGCTTGAAGCCATCAGGTTATTTCTGGCCTATGCCATTTCCAACAAAATAAAAGTTTATCAAATGGATGTCAAAAGTGCATTTTTGTATGGAAAGATAAAAGAGGAAGTGTATGTTTGTCAGCCACCTGGGTTTGAGGATCCTTCTCACCCTGAGTGGGTGTATAAACTAGACAAAGCTCTTTATGGGCTCAAACAGGCTCCTAGAGCCTGGTATGATACACTTTCAACCTTTTTACTCAAAAATAACTTCACAAGAGGTGCCATTGATAAAACACTTTTCATAAAACATGTTGGAAATCATGTCTTACTTGTTCAAATATATGTTGATGATATCATTTTTGGTTCAACAAACACAAAATTGTGTGATGAATTTAAGAAACTCATGCAATCAAAATTTGAGATGAGTACAATGGGAGAACTGCAGTACTTTTTAGGACTGCAGATCAAACAACAAACAAATGGAACTTTTATACATCAATCAAAATATGTTAAAGAATTATTAAACAAATTTTCTTTACATGACTGTAAATCATGTTCCACTCCCATGACACCAACCACATAAGTTGAACCAGATGATCAAGGAAAACAGGTTGATCAAACCATGTATAGATGTATGATAGGTTCCCTTTTATATCTAACTGCTTCTAGACCGGATATTATGTTTTCAACATGTGTCTGTGCTAGATATCAATCAGCTCCTAGGGAATCACACCTTATTGCAGTCAAAAGAATTTTCAAATATCTGAAAGGAACTCCCACACTTGGAATTTGGTATCCTGCTTCAAGCAATACCAAGTTATCAGCTTTTTCAGATAGTGACTATGCAGGGTGTAAAATGTCAAGAAAATCAACATCTGGTGGTTGTCAATTCTTGGGAAACTGTCTAGTGTCCTGGCAATCAAAGAAACAAACATCTGTTGCAACTTCAACTGCTGAAGCTGAATACATTGCAGCTGCAAGTTGTACATCACAGATACAATGGCTCCAATATCAACTTCTTGATTATGGAATCAAAGAAACCAAGACAACATTGCTTATAGACAGCAAATCTACCATTAGCATCATTCAAAATCCTGTTCAGTTTTCAAAAACTAAACATATTGAAATCAGGTATCATTTCATAAGAGATTGCTATGAAAAAGGCAAGATTGAAGTGAAACATGTAGCAACAGCTAATCAAATAGCTGACATTTTCACTAAACCCCTTGACACATCAACATTTCAGAAGTTAGTATCCATGCTAGGGATGCTAAATTTGTAAGTGTTTCTATTTATTTTTCTGCACATTTTTTGATTTTCACTTACATCTGTTTTCAAACACTTGAAAAACTTCTGAAAAGAGAGAAACTACTGATGAACAAAACATCAGTATGGGGATAATTTCTGAAAAGTGATTAACTTCTGATAAAATAACCTTCAGAAGTTATGAATAAAAGTATTTATAAAGTATTTCTCATCAGCTGTTAAAACTAATGAAGAGAAAATGGGAACTACTGATGAAGATAATCCTTCATCAGCAGTTTAGTCAAAAAGGGCAAATCTGACTTTTTCCATCATCAGAAGTTTGACCTAGTCGGTTTAAAACTTCTGATAAAAAGATTTTTAACCTAGGCGGTTTAAAAACTTCTAATAAATAAGATCCAAGCGGTTAAAAACTTCTGATAAATATCTTTTTTCAACACTTATCCTTTCAAACACAAAAATTCCCTCCTTCTCTCTCAAGAAAGCTTTCAAACCCCTGAACCTGCAACACAAAATCACTGTTCAATTCATCAACACACACAAACCACATGGCTTTAGTTCTCAAACATGGACACAATCTCAGAGCCTACTTAGAAAAACAAGAAGGCTGGTCCCAATACGATGAGATCATTGATCTTGTCGTCAAATCCCAATATTTCACCGCTCTCACCATAGACCCACCAATTCATCCTGAAACTCTAAATGAGTTCTGGGCTAATGCTGAGACAATGATGGTGGATGATGAAGTTATCTCCCTCAACTCAACAATTAAAGGGAGACAAATGGCCATAACACCGGCCATACTCTCAAACAGACTGGGGTTGAATGATGTGAATGCCCCTGAGAAGTTTGACAACTCTGCTATCCACCTAACCATGACTGAGTAAGGTTATCAAGGTACTCTCTCACAAGCTACAATCTTTAAAAAGTATTTTGAACCAAAATATAAACTTTTGTTTCATTATATTATTATGTGCTTGAGTCCTAAAACTGGGTCTTATGACCAGATGCCCTCAACCTTTCAACCAATATTTCATTCCATTGTGAATGAAACAAATTTTAGGGCATCAAAACTTTTCTTTAATGAGTTGGTGTTACATCACAATAACACTAAGAAAAAGTTTTTGTTATATCCAAGGTTCATTATGCAATGCATAATATCTGAACTGGGTAATGAGGTGCTTGTGGGTAAAACTGAAACTTTAAAACCCTTAACCTCACAAGCATACTCAAGGCACAACAAACAGGCTGCCTGGCCAGAAGATGACCAAGGGGAACCAGAACCAGTCCCCATGGAACCCTCATCTTCCAAACCTACACCACCAAAGGCCAAGAAACCCAAGATAACAAAACAAAAACCCACCAAACCCAAAAGAAAAGCTGTTCAGGAGGTTGAGATGCCTGAACAAACTACTGTGCAATCTGCACTTGTTAAAGATGTGACTGAAACATCCTCTCAGTCTCATCCATCTCAAACCCCACCAAGAGCACCAATAACTATCCTTTTCAAAAGAAAAAGACTTAGAAAAACTATTCCAATAGATTCTTCTTTTGAAACTGCTGAACCCACTGCCCAAACTACTGAACCAGCACCCCAAATTTCTGAACCAGGCATCGAAATAGCCAAACTTCTCTCCGGGCTAAAAGTGAAAGTCCCATCAACACATGTCAGTCCCCATCAACCACATCAAACAGGGGACATAGACTCAGACAGTGACATGGATGTGGACACTCATAGCCCTAACCAAAGAGATGAGGATAAACCAGGGTCTCTAAGCCCAAACTTAGAAACCTTTGGTACTTTTGAGGCTGCTACTACTCATTTACCACCCAGTGGTGGACCTGAGGACAGAAGTAAAATAGCTAAGACCTCAACTGTGGCAACTACTGATGAAGGCTTAATGCCTGAGGTAGGAAATCCTCTGAACCAAGAACAAGAGGTACATGAGACAACTGAGTTGGGCTCAGCTCATGATGTAACTGATACAGTCCTCATTGAGGATGTAATCAGGGATTCAGATGATTCCATTGATTTGGATGATGTTTCAAAACACAAAACTACTGAATTGACGGCTATAAGTGAAGGTCCTGCACCTGGTGTCTCTAAGCTCAAGAAGCTAGTCACACCATCTCAGGTTAAAGCCCACTCAATCCATGATTCCCCTAGAGTGGCATCTCCTGTACAACAAGGAGATCAACCAAAAACACACCCCTCACTACAAATGCCTACCCAATTCCCTGGGCAATCAAGCATAGACCTTAACCAACTATGCAGCCCAGATGGTCCCTTGTATCACATGATGAACACCCTCATCAAAAATCACATCCAAACATACACAGCTGACTTGGAGCTGTCCATGAAGAACCAATTTGGAGTGATACAGACGAAGATGAATGATCTGTCGAACAAGATTGATCACAACAGCAAACAGATTGCTCATCTTCAAGGTCATTTCTCCCAAGCTTCAACTTCCAAAGGTGATAAAGCCAAAAAGGGGGAGAAAATCAAGGTGCCTATGGATACACTTGAAGCCAGAAGAAAGGCAAGAGTGGCTATCCTAGCTAGAGATCAAAAGGATCAAGCCAGAAAAGAGAAAATGGCACAACAATTTGGTGTCTCTATTCAAGAAATTGAAGATGCTGAAAAGGCTGATGAATCCCAAGGGCACAATGAAGAAACCTCTGATGGCCAAAGTTCTGATGAAGAATCAGAAAGTACTGAAGACAATCCTTCAGTAGTTGACAAACCTTCAGAAGTTGTCAACCCATCAGAAGTTAACACTTCCAAGACTCAAACTACTGACCCTTCCAGATCAACTGCTCCTATTCAACCAACCTCTGCTCCTATCAGGCCTACTACAACAGTTACAACAATGACTGTGCTAAACCCTTCTCCAATCTCTCAATCAGCTGAATTTCTTGAGAAGAGTTTAGTTGCAGCCCAAAAGAAGGCCAAAGAAGATCAGATTTGGAAAGCTCTGGAAGAAAGGGATGACTTAGATCTAAGCCATGAAGAAAAACTTCAGGCTTATGAAGCTGAACTACAAAGGCAGGCTAGCCTAGATGAGATTTCTGAACAAGACAAAAGACATCAACTGATGTCTTACATTATGAAGAACAGCAAAGTCAAAGCCCACACATTGAATAGACTCTTTGTGGAAGAGCTGACAAGAAGAGCTCAACTTATTACAGATAAACTTGCAACAAGTAAAGACACAAAGGCCAAGAGAGCTCAGATGATAGAAGAACTGGTAGCCAATGGTTATGGTTCAAAAGCCTCAGTGTCCAAGTGGAAAGAAGAAATATTGGTGGACACATATAGAAAATACAAGGCTGCAAGGGCTGCTAATCCAGAGAAGTTTCAAACTGCTGAAGCTTCAACTTCAGTAGTTAGAACTTCTGGTGTTCAAAGAAGACCAGCTACCCAAAGAAAGAAGTCAGAGGAAAAAGTAAAGACTGATTTCAGAATGGTACTACTAGAAGGTAGTACAGTAGTACATTCTGATTTTGACATAGAAGAGAAGCCTCTGCTCACACAATTCAGGGATCCTTCCACCTTTGCATATCAAATCCAGAAGACCATCACAGACAAACTGCACACCAAGGTAGTAACTGAACATCACTTGCCAACATTTCAGATACCTAATGTGATGGAACAACAGCAAGGAAGTGAATCCCACCTGAGAGTCACTGAAGTTGAAAACATTCAACACTTAGGAGAAACCCAGGGTACCACCATGGTTCCCTACACTGCAGACTTTGACAAGTCTAAAGTACCAGTCATCAGATGGTCCTTTACTGATAACAACTCAGTACTTGTGACAAGAAGAGATCAAACAAGCAGAGAATATAGGTCGATGAATGAACTGAAGAAACTATCAACCAAAGACCTGCTTACAATCCAACACTTGGAACCAAGAAAAGGGTCTCTTACTGATGATCAACTGAACCAGCTCAAGAATTCCATGTTCAAAGGAATATGGAAAATTGTGAAGGACAGAAAGAAACAATAAGGAATTAGTAAGGTTTTGGCTTCATCAATCCAGGGGGAGATTGTTAGGACAAAAAGGATTGGTGAAACCACTTTTGCAAACCTTAGTCTAATTCACTTTCTGTCAAAATACTCTAAGTATGGAACTGCTGAAGACAAAGAATCAAACTGCTGAAGAAAAGATTCAGAAGTGCTGAAGAAGAAGTCATCAGAAGTTCTGAAGTTCAAACCAGACACTTCTACTAAAGAACTACTGAAGACAAACTACTCATCAGTAGTTTGTCATTCATCAGTACTTAAAGAAGATCTTTTCCACCGCCTTTGTATATCAGTAGTTTAATACTTTAGTATTTCTTTTTGCTTTATGTACAAGTTCCAAGACTGCAACTTGTTGCAACTTGTTTCTGAACTTGCTTTTTGGCAAGGTTCATGTATTTGTTTAGTCTATAAATAGAAGGATTCATCCTTCTGTTTTAGATATTGATTTTAATACAAGAAATCCTTCAACTCTTATTATTGTTATTTCCATTTCGTGTTTACTGAGAATCTGTCAAAGTGTTTCATTCTCATTCAATACTTAGATTCTCAATAAACACTTCTCATTTATTAGTTCTTGATTCCAGGGGGAGTAATAACTCCTGTTGATAAGTGTAGCTATAAACTTATAAACATTCCGCTGTGCTATCACTCATTAAGAACTTGCTAAACACTTAAGTGTCAACTAGCAAGTTCAACACAAAGAGCAGCTTACTGATCGAACAGTGTAAAAACCACCACTACCGACGTCTCTTTCTCGATGATCACTGGTGACCACCTGAAAAACACGACCAATGTCAAAAACAAATAGAGTTTTGTTGAGGTCAAAAGATGAATAGGTTTACGTTGGTGTAAAAACGACCACTACTGACGACCACTGCACATGAAGATAGGCTTCATGGGAGAGGACCTTACCTCTCGAAAGCAAATAAATATTAGAGTGTGGACTGCCTTTTAAAAGTAGGCCGATTTCATAATCCTTGAGATAAACTCAATTGAAACGAAATGACCATGTATTCAAATATAGAGAATGCACACTTCGTTTCTAAAAGTGGATGAACTTATCTTATTGTAATATGTTGCAGCCTCTTTTTCAAGCAAGAAATGGAGCTTTCTTTAATAGGAGCTTCAGAATGCAGGGAAGACGTCGCTTGTTAACATTGTTGCTGCAAGTAAAACACACCATTTTCATTTATGTAACAGGTAGTCAAAGACGTTAGGCGCACTCAAGGCCAAGGCACAAAGAATGAGCCTTGGGCCTAGGTGCAAAGCGCTTAGAAAGCGAGGACTTTTTTTAAGCAAGGTGCATAGTTTAAACAGACCATTTTAGGAGTTTAAGACATATATTAGGCTGATTCCAGGTCATTTGGCCGCAATGTGCGCCTGTGAGGCTTAATAGAGTAATAAACGCAAGGCACTTTTGCAGTATTTGGCTGTGCCTAGGCGCCTTTGACTATGTATTTGTATCAATTATATTAATCTTGTTCTTGTATCAATTATATGTTAATTATCAGAAAAAGTTGTCAACTCTCGGTTACTAATTTTGAGATTATTGGTTAATTATCATAAATGGGTACCCGAAAACACAACTCCTACCCAAAATACCACTCCCATACCCGAAACACAACCAACCGGCTCCCAAACAAAAAGATCCCACATTTAGATGCAAGCACCAAATATTCCATAAAAAACTTCAAGAACCTTACCTTTCTGCCTGCAATTCTTGTTTAACCTAACAGCCCCTACAGCCAAGCCTGCAATTCTTGTTCAACCTAACAGCCCCTACAGCCAAAAAACAACAACCATTTCATCCACAAACAAAATAATAACAATAAAAGTGAACTTAAAATCTATTCCAGTAGCAACAAATCACATAATCAAGTTTTAAAAAAAAAAACAATAAAAAAGATAGATTCTTATTCAACGTAACAACTCTTTCAACCAAAAAACATCAAACAAATATCATCTCCAAAATAATAATAATAATAATAATAATAATAATAATAATAATAATAATAATAATAATAATAATAATAATAATAAACATCTCTCCGGTTCCACTCCATCCAAAATCCTTTTTTTTTTCAAAACACTAAAATTAACAGACAAACCCATCAAAATCTTTAAAAAAAAAATCAAAACCTTAAACCTAACACTAACAATTGAAGTAGGGATTAGTATTACATCGGTGTAAAATCAAAGAGTTACCCGAGACTTGAACATGGATCTGACCCAGTCTTTGACTCGAGCTGAACCAACACAGATCCAAAAACCCACCACCAAAAATCGACCCCCACCATCACCATCACCTCCAAACCCACTGTCGACCACCGCCCATCACCTCCACCCACCTGAAAAGCCAATCCAAAACCTGCAATGTAACATTTCGTATTTCTTAAATTATGTACGTTTGTGATTCAAGCAATAAAACGCCACATTATACCCTTCTAGTATGTTCTAAAAATGTTTTGTGATGATTTTAGACT
The DNA here is from genome assembly GCA_028751855.1 of Ambrosia trifida. Lineage (NCBI taxonomy): Eukaryota > Viridiplantae > Streptophyta > Magnoliopsida > Asterales > Asteraceae > Ambrosia > Ambrosia trifida. The sequence goes on along the minus strand of CM054128.1, from coordinate 127,442,636 downwards.
CATATAATCATACCTTATACATAAAATAATATTATAGTGGTGAAATAATTGCCAAAAAAATAAATGTTTGGGCCGAGATTCGAACCCGCGTCCCAAACCGGTCCAATGTTTTAACACAAACTCACAACCAGCTGAGCCACAAGCTTCTTTGTTGAAAATATCCTAACACAAATAAATTTAAACATTCCCTCGTTTCATCACAGTTGACTTGGAAAGTCAACTGCGATGCCTCTCCTTCCAAAATTAACATTCAAATCCGCGTCTTTTGATCCTGATATGGTAAACAAGCTTGATTGACAGACCATAACGCGTAATGAACACGCAAATTGCAATCAAAACTTACCAAAAATCTGTTAATCACGCGCCTATAGTTAAGCCTTGGGTCAACTTTCCAATTCGTTCATTACGTGTGCTATACTATAAATTGAGGCCTTCCCTACGACCTACACTCGCCGATTAACAAACCCCCCACAACAAATTCATCCTAACACACCTTCAATTCTGCAAATTACCTCGGTTTTGACTTTCTCGTTGACTGCTTCAAATCGCACGAACACGCATTGTAAGTCTCGAATTCTTTAGTTGGTTTTGTTGTTCGGTACCATACGAGCAATAGCCCCAATGATTCAGGGGCTATTGGACGCTAATTAACATAATTGGAATTCTAGGGTTCATGCGTGTAGATTTGGGGAAGAACACGAATCAAGATCGAATATAATATAAAGGTTTGGAAATCTGAAACATAAACGTTCTCAGGGTGTGGCTCAGTTCGTGAGCCACACTTGTGATAAGGCTTTGGACCGGCCCAGACATGGGTTCAATCCCCACCAACAGCAATCTTTTTTTTAAAAACCCCTTTCTTTTATATTTTTGTTATTAACTTTTAAAAATGGTTTTAAAATACTAAATCTACTTTATAAATTCTATAAAAATTATCTTATGATATTCTGATAATAAAGTTTATCATACAATTTTTAGTTTTTCAAAAATCATTTATTTATTATAAATTATAAATATTACAAGTTTATTCCTTAATAATTTTAAAATTCTATAAAAATATCAAAACGACTTTATAAAATTCCACAAAAATTATTATAAACTTATAAATCAATAAACATTTCTGAAATAAATTTTATTTCAGATAAATCTTTTATTTAATATTTTTAATCGATTTTTGTTATTTTAATCAAAAATAAATCATAATAAATTCATTCATCATTATTTTTACATCAAAATTTCACATAAATTATTATTAATCATTTAGATCAGAAATATAATTTTTTTGATTTGAAATTTATAAATTTTAATATTTTTAAATATTAAGTCTATATTTTGTCAAATAAGTATTAATATATAAATATTCATTAATTAAGAAAATAATTTTATAAAAATTATTTTCACATTTATTACATTATAATTCAACTACCTTTAGTTAATATTGGTCAGAAATATTTTTATTAATTATTTCTTTATTTATTAAAGTTATTAACAATTATTCAAATTTAATCATAAATCAATTATTAATCCCCAAATTAGGAACCCTAGCACATTTTAGACTAGAAAACTTAGACTTTTAAGTTTTCCCCAACACTTTATTTATTACCTTGAAATAGGGTGATATTTGGATACACACGAGCCACGTTTACTTATATAACAAGGGTCTTCATTCTAACACTAAGGTGAGTTTACATAAGCTCCTTTTTCCATTCACTATTTAGGGGTGAAACGTGGTACAACATTCAATTTACAATTCAATCATAAGTGTCTATGTGTTATTCTATGTTGCATTATGTCTTAAACATTACTAGGGTAAGCACATTATTTTAGCATAATCATTAACATTGATCAACCGATGGTATACAATGATAGATCTATTGGACTGACAATCCCACCCGGATACGTGTACCTCCTACATAGGTAGCGTGGGTGATTGTTATCGAACACATAACATAATCGAGTGAACCATATGCGTATGGGATGGACCACAGTATTCTAGTCATAAGGGTTGATTATGCACTCGATTTACCTGATAGTTTGTTTTTACATATGGACTAGATTAGCCATGACACTCGAATTGTACAACATTTTTATTCAAACCTATGTAATTCTCACCAACTTTTGTTGACCCAAAATATTTTCAAAATTAACATGTTTCAGGTAACAATGAAGCTGAGGCTTAGAGTATGCTTGATGGATTACTATGAAGTTATTTGAAGTTGCTTGCTCTATTTTTTTTTTTTTTTTTTTTGTTATGTATTAGATATTTTGGATTTTTAGACAACGTTTCATTTGGATATTTATGTTATCATTAAAGTATTTAAAATTTCAATATATACCATGTTCTATTGAAACAATCATCAATACGTGACATCCCGATGTTTCCGCCATCGGTTGGGGTGTTACAGATTGGTATCAGAGCCTTGGTTATAGGGAATTAGGTTATTAGAAAAATAATCTAGACTATAACCTTAGGGATTTAAAACAGTACTTGCCTCTCTTACTTGTAACCCTAATTGCTTCCTTATTCTTACCCCTATCCTACACCCTATACAACCCTAAGCCTTTACAAGTTGACTGCTCTTATTCGTCTGCTGCAATCCTGATCCACCTTTAGATTAATAGGACAAAATCCTCAGGTTTAGCCTGAACCACCTTGAGATCTCGTCGAAGTTCTAGATTTTAATAACGAACACGTGCAATCTGGAAGGGTGAACGCCTGTATTCTGAGTTTTCTGTCTAGGACTGGCATTGCGCATATATCCCAATCAGACGAGGGACCCGGATGCCTACCTGGGAATTCTCGGGATGAGTGTTCAATTATAGGCTAAAGCATGTCTTCACTATGTTATTAGAATCTAGAATCTTTGATAAGTCAACGTTTTCGTTTATTCGTTCTAATTAATGGATAAATGATTACATTCCTTATATTACCTCATTCATTCCATGTCTCATTGAACCTTCATTGTGTCTCTTACAGATCATGCCTCCTCGTCGCAGCACTCGCCTTAACAGTGGAGACGAACATGAGGAAGGGAGCAGCAACCACAACCACAACCACAACACTAACAACAACAATGGTAGTGATGTCCAACTGGCTGCGATCATTACCCAACAAATGGCGCAACAAATAGCAACTCTGGTTCCTAATTTGGTGGCTCAAGTCATCCAAATGAATGGAAACGGCAATGGAAATGGAAATGGCAATGGGAATCACAATGGGAACGGGAATGGAAACGGGAATGGTCACCCAGCTTGCACCCTCAAACACTTCAATACTTGCAATCCTCCTAAGTTTAGTGGGAACGAAGGAGCTACTGGACTCCTTCAATGGTTCGAGGGTATCGAGAATACCTTCATTAATAGTGAGTGTCCCGATAACCTTAAGGTTCGTTATGCTATGAGTGTTCTTAAAAAACGAGCACCCACGTGGTGGAATGAGGAAAAGCGTACCCGCGGAGCTGAAGTCGCGCTTGCTATGACTTGGGATCAAGTCAAGGAGATAATGAAAGCTGAGTTTTGCCCACGTAACGAGGTCAAGAAATTTGTGACATCCGTCATCCTCGCCTTTTATTTAATTGACGATAATAGTCCTTCAAATATTTCCATTATAGTCCCTATAAGTTTTGTCGTGTTCAAAATTTAATTTTAAAGCGAACTAAAATTTATCATTTATATTTATTATGGATCGGGTATAAGTTTTAATCAAATGCGTATGTTAAAACGTATTCGTAAAAGAATTTTATAAAAATTTCAAGTTTTATAAAGTTTAAAAACTTTTAAGTTAAGTTAGTTAACCAAGTTAACTTTTTATAAAGGAAATACTAATCTAGTTTCATAATAAACTAACCAAGTTAAGGTTGAGGGACCATTTCTGCCAAATAGGAAAAGTTTTAAAACTCTTTTCTTTCCCTCCCTCTCCCTTCACGTTTTTCCGGCCCATCTCCGGCCAAACTCCGGCGAAAATTCCGGCGATATATTTTTGATTATTAATGCTTTTTATACTTCCTTTTTAATTCTCATACGTTACAGCCATGTAATACAACGTTCTCCACCTTTATTTGGGTCTTAATCGTGCGTAAATATGGAGTTTCAACCCGTGTTAAGAGGGTAACCGCCGGAATTGATTGTTCTTCAATAATGATTTTTTTTAGCATAAACACTATAAATCCTCGATGCCCAATCGTTCCTAAGCATTCACGCTTCATAAACCCACAAAAATATCATCACAAACACGTCTGAAAGGTCTCCGATCGGTGTTCAAAGTTGCGGACAAGAACCTTCTTTTTCGACCTTGATACGCCATTGTGAGCCTCATTATTTTGTGCCGTTTTGTTCAGTGTATTGTCCCCTTCGAAAGCCCCATATTTCCAGCTTGTTATTGTTCTGCTTTGGGGTAATTGAATTTGAAGGGTAGGGTTAGGGTTCTTAGGGTGATTTGGGGAAGAAGATGACATTTATTGTAATGATTAAAACTATAATTGTTTCAAAACATAACCAATTTGATGGGTTGGTTCAATGGTTGGGTCTGTTGATTGTTACTGAAGGTACTCGGGTTCGAACCCTTGCACCACCATTTTTCCTTTATTATTTTTTTTTTCAGCATTACTTTCTCTATTTCTATTTTTTGATTATATAGTATATATATAATACATATAAACTTAGAATATTCATATTAAATTCATTTTTGCTCCAAAAATTATAAAAATTTAGGTGTAGCTTCTTGATACCTCATAGAAAATTGTCATATTTTTAGTTTTCTGAAAAATATTAATTTTCATGATTTTATTAATTTAAATTGTTTTAATCATAATTAATTGATTAAAAATTCATTTTTAATGATTTTTATCTCAAAATTTTTGATAAATTATTTCTAATCATCATGAACTTAATTAAAAATTATTGATTCAGAAAACCTTTATCTTTATTGATTTTCCTATTTTTAATCATTTAAACATGATTTAATCTCATTAAATCAGTTTTAAATATAAATAAGTTTATAAAATTATGGGAAAATTATATTCATTAATTTACATCAGAAACCATCCATTTTCTATAAAAATAACATTTTTGGATCATGTCTTGAATTATTAGTCTTATTTATGTTTAGTTAGACATAATTTATAATTTATTTATTTGTACTATTAAATATCTATTTTATAAATACTTTTATTATAAAATAGAAATATTTATATGTTTGAAAATCTTAGTTACCATTTATTGGGTCATGGTGTATTAATTTACAATAACTTAGTAAAAGTAATTAATTAAATTACTTTGTCTTAATTATTCAAACATATTTTTTTTATCTAAATATTCATTTGGTAATAATTAAATTACCTAAACCATATTTACAAACTTTGGTATATTATATTTAATATACAACTTTTATATTAATTCGACTTATCATAAAAACTCTAATTCCCCAAATCGACTTAGCAAACCCTAATGCCTTAGACCCTAGTTACCTTAGACTTTTTAGACATTTCCTTATTAGTATTCTTACACATTATAGGTTGAATTCCTCGGAATTCCCATTACTTAGCTCACGACCGCTTAAGTGGATTTTGATCGTTTTCGCAAACTGTGAGTATATCTTTCCCCTTTTTCATTTTACTTTTGGGGTGACTCATGTACTTATTATCAAGTTTATATTACTTCTTACTAAAATAGCAATTCTCATGTGTGTTTGCTTTATGTTAATTTGTGTGTCTATGACTTGTCAAAATCATTAACCTTTGAGGGCCTGGCATTTCAATGAATAGTACTATGGTATATACCCATTGTGACTCTGTTGAGAGACCTTGGTCATTGTCTTGTGATTCATATTACTTAAAAATGTTTTGATTCTTGATTCTTGATACATTCATAGGGTTGATTTTGAACGGATATTACTTATTACTTAATTGCAAACAGTATACAACACATGAATTGCGAAAAACTTTTATACTATATGTATACAAACAGGGTATGCTCACCAATACATTTTGTATTGACATATACTATTTTCGTACATGTTTCAGGTTATTTATGAGATGACTTTTAAGCTTTTGGAATTTTACTTAGATTTTGGATTCATTGTATTTCAGTTTAGTTGACATTTAGAATCGTTGTATCTCATTTCAATGTAATAAACTATTTAATCAATGTATCAATATTTACACTTTTAGTCCATGAGCTATTGAACAATCGTCACTACGTGACACCTCGATGTTTCCGCCATCGGTTGGGGTGTTACAGAATTGGAGGATGAGTTCCACACCCTTGCTCAGGATAGTGGGGAAAACATTGCTTATAATACCCGCTTCCATGAGCTCAGTCTGTTGTTACCCCATAAGGTCACTCCCCTATCAGTAGCCATCGAGAAGTATATCGGTGGTTTACCTATGCAAATTCAGGACACGGTGTGGGGAAGAAACCCTGCCACCTTGGAGGAAGCCAAGCGTCTACCGGCTACACTGACTGACAACCATGTGAAGAATGGTACTCTGTTTCGCATAGGTGCTAAGAAAGATGTGAACAAAGCTACGCCAGAGCCAGCTAAGGAGATTAAGACTGAACACTCTGTTAACAAGAAACGCAAGGCCGGGAACTTTGCAATGGTTGCCACTCCCGCACCCAATAAGAAACCATACACCGGACCTCATCCCTTGTGCAACACCTGCAAGTACCACCACCCAGCTCAAGTGCCTTGTCGTTTTTGCACTAATTGTCAAAAGTATGGGCACCTCGTGAATGTTTGCCGAATTCCTCCTGCTAATGTCCCTGTTGCCCAGAATAACCGAGCCATAAATGCCCCAGCTCCCAACCAACAAAACAATAGGCCTGCTCATGGTCAGTGTTACGAGTGTGGCAGCCCAGACCACTATATTAATGCCTGCACCAATCGAGGAAACCAGAACCAGAACCAAAATCATAACCAGAACCAGAACCGTAACCAGAATCAAAACCAAGGTGCTCGTGGTCGCGCGTACAACCTCAATGCTAATCAGGCCCGTAACAACAATGAAGTGGTTAATGGTACGTTTCTTGTTAATAACCACTATGCTTCTATACTATTTGATTCGGGTGCTGATAAGTCGTTTGTGTCACTTAAGTTTGAACCCTTACTTAACTTACCCCAAACCAACCTAGAGGAACCCCTAGTGGTAGAGGTAGCTAACGGGAAATCTGTCTCGATCGATTCTGTTATACGTAACTGTGTGTTGAACCTTGATGAACATACCTTCCCTATCGACCTCATTCCTATGCATCTTGGGAGCTTTGATGTCATAGTAAGCATGGATTGGCTGTCAACCCATCGTGCTGAAATCTTATGTTTTGAGAAAGTTATTCGCATTCCTCTCGAATCTGGTGCCATTTTGAAGATCTATGGCGAGAAGCCTTGTGGTGAGCTTAAACTCATGTCTTGTACGACTGCTCAAAAATACTTACGAAAGGGGTATATGGCTTTCTTGGCTAACGTGATAGAAAAGAAAGACAAGGGCAAGAGTATCCAAGATATTCCAATCATTCGGGATTATCCCAAAGTCTTTCCAGAGGATTTACCTGGTTTACCTCCTACTCGTCAAGTTGAATTTAGAATCGATCTTGTTCCTGGTGCAAATCCAGTTGCCAAAGCTCCTTATCGTCTTGCACCCTCTGAGATGCAAGAACTTGCCAGTCAACTACAGGAACTCTCTGATAAGGGTTTCATTCGCCCCAGTTCTTCACCATGGGGAGCCCCTGTGTTATTCGTCAAGAAGAAAGATGGATCCCTCAGGATGTGTATTGATTATCGTGAGCTCAATAAACTCACCATCAAGAATCGTTATCCCTTACCTAGGATTGATGATCTTTTCGATCAACTTCAAGGAGCAATCCACTTCTCGAAGATTGATCTTCGTTCTGGTTATCATCAACTCAGAGTTCACGAAGAAGACATTCCCAAGACAGCCTTTCGTACACGTTATGGTCATTACGAATTCATGGTCATGCCATTTGGATTGACCAACGCTCCCGCAGTGTTTATGGATCTAATGAATCGGGTTTGTAAACCCTATCTCGACAAATTCGTGATCGTCTTCATTGACGACATTTTGATTTACTCTAAATCAAAATCCGATCAAAAACATCTTCACATAATCTTGGACCTCCTAAAGAAAGAACAACTGTATGCCAAGTTCTCGAAATGTGAATTCTGGCTTAAGGAAGTTCAATTTTTAGGACACGTCATCAATGAGAACGGGATTCATGTTGATCCTGCGAAGATCGAAGCTGTCAAAAATTGGAGTGTTCCTAAAACTCCAACTGAAGTCCTTTCCTTCCTTGGTTTGGTTGGTTATTATCGTCGATTCATTGCTAATTTCTCCAAGATCGCTGTTCCTCTCACTACCTTAACTCACAAGGGTAAACCTTATGAGTGGGGACCAAAACAAGAGGAAGCATTTGAGACTCTTAAGCAGAAACTTTGTGAAGCTCCTATTCTGTCTCTACCTGATGGTAATGATGATTTCATGGTCTATTGTGATGCATCAAACCAAGGTCTTGGTTGTGTTCTCATGCAACGAGGCAAGGTTATTGCTTATGCGTCTAGACAGCTCAAGATTCACGAAAAGAATTATACCACCCATGATCTTGAATTGGGCGCAGTCGTCTTTGCTCTTAAGATTTGGAGACACTATCTTTATGGAACCAAATGTGTGGTTTTCACTGACCACAAAAGTCTCCAACATGTCTTCGACCAGAAAATCTTAACATGAGGCAACGACGTTGGGTTGAGTTACTTAACGACTATGATTGCGAGATTTGCTACCATCCTGGCAAAGCGAATGTTGTGGCAGACGCACTCAGTCGTAAAGAGCGCATCAAACTTCATTGAGCAAGAGTTCGTACTGATCTTCAGGATCGTATCCTCCAGGCTCAACATACTTCAGTCACCCAAGGTAACATGTACGAGGAAATGTCTTGTGGTGCTGAGACTCAACTTGAAACCAAACCTGATGGCCTACTCTATTTTCTTAATCGACTTTGGATTCCTGACCGTGATGATCTTCGTACCTTCCTTATGAACGAGGCTCACAAGACTCGTTATTCTATCCATCCTGGTGCTGACAAAATGTACCAAGATCTTCGTTATTCGTATTGGTGGCCTGGTATGAAGAAAGATATCGCTCTTTTCGTTGCAAAATGCCTTACTTGTTCAAAGGTCAAGGTTGAACATCAACGACCATCTGGTATGCTTGAACAACCAGAAATTCCTGTATGGAAATGGGAGAGCATAGCAATGGACTTCATCACTAAACTCCCTCGTACAACCAAAGGTTATGACAGTATTTGGGTAATCGTTGACCGTTTAACCAAGTCAGCCCATTTCTTACCAATTCGTGAGAAATATTCTGTGGAAAGGTTGGCAAGGATGTACGTGAGTGAAATCGTATGTCGCCATGGTATACCTTTGGACATTATCTCTGATCGTGATGGTCGTTTCACCTCTCACTTTTGGGATTCTTTACAAGACGCTTTGGGTACCAAGCTAAACCTGAGTACTGCTTATCACCCTCAAACAGATGGTCAGACCGAACGGACCATCCAGACACTTGAGGATATGCTCAAGGCATGTGTCATTGATTTTGGTGGCGCATGGGATTCTCATCTTCCCTTGGTTGAGTTTTCATACAACAACAGTTATCATGCCAGCATTAACATGGCTCCTTTCGAGGCACTTTATGGTCGTAAGTGTCGTTCACCTGTATGTTGGACTGAGGTTGGCGAAGCCCAGATCACTGGACCTGAACTGATCCAGGAAACCACAGATAAAATCCAACTCATCCAGGACAATCTTCTCAAGGCTAGAAGTCGACAGAAGAGCTATGATGATAAACGTTGAAAGCCCTTGGAATTTCAAGTCGGGGACCTTGTACTTCTTAAGGTATCTCCTTGGAAGGGAGTAATTCGCTTCGGTAGAAAGGGAAAACTAGCTCCTCGATACGTAGGCCCATTCAAAGTGCTTGACAGGATTGGAAAAGTGGCTTACAAACTTGATCTTCCACCTGAGCTAAGCAATGTTCACCCAACTTTTCACATTTCGAATCTCAAGAAATGCTTAGCAGACGAGAACCTCCATGTCCCTCTTGAAGATGTGGAAATCGATGAAACTATGCACATTTTCGAGAACCTGTTTAGATCGTGGACACTGGAATCAAGAAACTCAAGCGCAGTCGCATCCCGATCGTTAAGGTTCGTTGGGAATCTAAACGAGGTCCAGAGTTCACTTGGGAACGCAAAGACCAGATGAAGTCTAAGTACCCACACCTTTTCCCAGCAGACTCTCCAACTCCAACTTCGGGACGAAGTTCCTAAAGGTAGGGGAGACTGTAACATTTCGTATTTCATAAATTATGTACGTTTGTGATTCAAGCAATAAAACGCCACATTATACCCTTCTAGTATGTTCTAAAAATGTTTTGTGATGATTTTAGACTCATATAATCATACCTTATACATAAAATAATATTATAGTGGTGAAATAATTGCCAAAAAAATAAATGTTTGGGTCGGGATTCAAACCCGCGTCCCAAACCGGTCCAATGTTTTAACACAAACTCACAACCAGCTGAGCCACAAGCTTCTTTTTTGAACATATCCTAACACAAATAAATTTAAACCTTCCCTCGTTTCATCACAGTTGACTTGGAAAGTCAACTGCGATGCCTCTCCTTCCAAAATTAACATTCAAATCCGCGTCTTTTGATCCTGATATGGTAAACAAGCTTGATTGACAGACCATAACGCGTAATGAACACGCCAATTGCAATCAAAACTTACAAAAATCTGTTAATAGCGCGCCTATAGTTAAGCCTTGAGTCAACTTTCCAATTCGTTTATTACGTGTGCTATACTATAAATTGAGGCCTTCCCTACGACCTACACTCGCCGATTAACAAACCCCCACAACAAATTCATCCTAACACACCTTCAATTCTGCAAATTACCTCGGTTTTGACTTTCTCGTTGACTGCTTCAAATCGCACAAACACGCATTGTAAGTCTCGAATTCTTTATTTGGTTTTGTTGTTCAGCACCATACGAGCAATAGCCCCAATGATTCAGGGGCTATTGGACGCTAATTAACATAATTGGAATTCTAGGGTTCATGTGTGTAGATTTGGGGAAGAACACGAATTAGGTTCGAATATAATATAAAGGTTTGGAAATCTGAAACATAAACGTTCTCAGGGTGTGGCTCAGTTGGTGAGCCACACTTGTGATAAGGCTTTTGACCGGCCCAGACACGGGTTTGATCCCCACCAACAGCAATCTTTTTTTTAAAAACCCCTTTGTTTTATATTTTTGTTATTAACTTTTAAAAATGGTTTTAAAATACTAAATCTACTTTATAAATTCTATAAAAATTATCTTATGATATTCTGATAATAAAGTTTATCATAAAATTTTTAGTTTTTCAAAAATCATTTAATTATTATATATTATAAATATTACAATTTATTCCTTAATAATTTTAAAATTCTATAAAAATATCAAAACGACTTTATAAAATTCCACAAAAATTATTCTAAACTTATAAATCAATAAACATTTCTGAAATAAATTTTATTTCATAAAAATCTTTTATTAAATATTTTTAATCGATTTTAGTTATTTTAATCAAAAATAAATCATAATAAATTCATTTTTCATTATTTTTACATCAAAATTTCACATAAATTATTATTAATCATTTAGATCAGAAATATACTTTTTTAATTTGAAATTTACAAATTTTAATATTTTTAAATATTAAGTCTATATTTTGTCAAATAAGTATTAATATATAAATATTCATTAATTAAGAAAATAATTTTATAAAAAAAAATCACATTTATTACATTATAATTCAACTACCTTTAGTTAATATTGGTCAGAAATATTTTTATTAATTATTTCTTTATTTATTAAAGTTATTAATAATTATTCAAATTTAATCATAAATCAATTATTAATTCCCAAATTAGGAACCCTAGCACATTTTAGATTAGAAAACTTAGACTTATTAAGTTTTCCCCAACACTTATTTATTACCTTGAAATAGGGTGATATTTGGATACACACGAGCCACATTTACTTATATAACAAGGGTCTTCATTCTAACACTAAGGTGAGTTTACATAAGCCCCTTTTTCCATTCACTATTTTGGGGTGAAACATGTTACAACATTCAATTTACAATTCAATCATAAGTGTCTGTGTGTTATTCTATGTTGCATTATGTCTTAAACATTACTAGGGTAAGCACATTATTCTAGCATAATCATTAACATTGATCAGCCGACGGTATACAATGATAGATCTATTGGACTGACAATCCCACCCGGATACGTGTGCCTCCTACATAGGTAGCGTGGGTGATTGTTATCAAACACATAACATAATCGAGTGAACCATATGCGTATGGGATGGACCGCAGTATTCTAGTCACAAGGGTTGATTATGCACTCGATTTACCTGATAGTTTGTTTTCACATATGGACTAGATTAGCCATGACACTCGAATTATACAACATTTTTATTCAAACCTATGTAATTCTCACCAACTTTTGTTAACCCAAAAATATTTTCAAAATTAACATGTTTCAGGTAACAATGAAGCTGAGGCTTAGAGTATGCTTGATGGATTACTATGAAGTTATTTGAAGTTGCTTGCTCTATTTTTTTTTTTTTTTTTTGTTATGTATTAGATATTTTGGATTTTTAGACAACGTTTTATTTTGATATTTATGTTATCATTAAAGTATTTAAAATTTCAATATATACCATGTGCTACTGAAACAATCATCAATACGTGACATCCCAATATTTCCGCCATCGGTTGAGGTGTTACATGCAAAAACCCACCACCACCATCGCCTTTCACCCCATAATTAGACCGACCGTCGTCTCCCAACAACCAAGGTAAATCGTCTTCTTCATTTGTCATCATCATCCCTGCCACCACAGGTCTTCACTGCTCAAATGTTTTTGTTTGATTTTTATTTAGATCTTTGATCTTTTTGCGTGATTTTTAAATAAATCTGATGAAAGAGATAGATTTTGAATGCGATATTTGATGACAAAGAAAGAGAGTGAGAGAAAGTGATATGTGATGATGAAATTAGAGAGGTGATTATGGGTATGTTTGGCAATGAGCTTTTAAGACCTTTTAGGATCTTCAAGCTTCTAAAAAAAAGCTCCTACTTAATAAAAAGTCTTGTTTGGTTGAAAGGGCTAGAAACTTTTAGATTAGAGAAAAAGCTCTACAATGAAAAGCTAGTAGCTTTTAAGAAAAAACTCTACTAGCTACAAGCTTTTAATTAGTAAATGACACAAATACCCATTCTATTTTAAAAGTAAAATAAAAACCTTATTTACAATCTTTTAATTATGCCAATTTTGATCATTTTATATATTTTATTAAAAGCTCCAGCTACTCTGCCAAACACCAAAATATATTTAAAAAGCTTTCAGCTACCAGCTTACAACTACCAGCTACCAGCCTCCAGCTAATTTTGCCAAACATACCCTATGTAAGAAAGGAGAGATAAAGGGAAGTTGTCAGTGGGTGGAAGAAAAAGACTATATTGCCCTCTTATTTTAATGTAAAATGTCTTTATTACCCTTCATTAAAATATTTCAAATTGCAGATGTGGCAACATTTTATTGGCTCATATTGGTTATTAAGTTCTCTCAACTCAAGTAGGTTCTCATATGAACCCACTCCTACCTAACGGTAATAGGAATACAACAAAAAAAATTTATTTTCACAAAATATTCATTTTTAAATTACGTCTGTAAACTTGATAAATTAAAGAATCTCTAAAAAATGTAACTCAAATGAGTTGTATAAAAATTTAACAAGGGTTTTATTTTGGTTACTATATCAAGTGTCTGCATCATATCAGTACCGTAAACAACTAAACAGAGACACCGTTTAATTTAATTCTTAAAAAACATGTGTAGTTTGGCAAACAAAAAAACAATCAAAATTTATTTCAATGTATTTTCTCCCTCTGTAAAAATATTTCTTCCACTTTAGTATTTAAAGGTCCAAATGAACACGAACCTTTATATCCCCATAGACAATTCAGATTATTGAACGCAAAGCCATAGATTCTCAATGTCTAGACTCACTTAGGTTAAGTTCTTTATAAGTTTTATTGGTTTAAAATCTCGATTTCGATAACTAAATTTGTGTGCATTAGTTGATTGTACTATTCTCGTTACTTCAATGTTTTAAAAAAATCAATTCAAAAGTAAACTTAAATAAAAAATGTGTCTAAAAAAACAAAATTTAACCGATTTGTTCATTTCGTTTTAGTATCCAATTAAACCAGTTACTATTTAATTTATTCAATTAACAAACCAATCAAGCAACTCAACTTCAAACACAATAAAAAGCCAAACCAAATAACCCAAAAAATATTTCAATTCAATTTTTTGCTTAGATATAACTAAGGATGAGCCCAATCCCATTACTGATTTTCGTCAAAACATGATATTGGTACCAATACTAAAAAATATACAATACAATTGTAGTATTTTAAGGTAGAAAACCAAAAATACCAACACTAATTTTCACTAAAATATAATACCAAATTACTACCAAAACAGGTCTTATCGTGTCTTATATAGGTTAGTTATTGCCAACCCTAAACAAAACCATTATCTTTATTTAATACCGAAATATTTATCCATAAAAAAATAAAAAAAAATCAACACAAAATCACAATTAGAGTCATCTTAACATAATCAAACATTATATTCCAACATTTCAAAAACAAACACTTATCCAACCGAACATTAAACTCCAACATTTCATTCAACAAACTAACAACAACAACAAATCATCCTCCAAATCCATACAAAGTCCTTCCTTGTCTCTTAAGAGCATAAACAACATCCATAGCCGTAACCGTCTTCCTACGAGCATGTTCAGTGTAAGTAACCGCATCCCTAATCACATTCTCCAAAAATATCTTCAAAACACCCCTCGTTTCTTCATAAATCAACCCGCTAATCCTCTTCACTCCGCCTCGTCTCGCCAGCCTTCGGATTGCAGGCTTTGTTATTCCCTGGATGTTGTCACGGAGAACCTTTCGATGTCTCTTTGCACCGCCCTTACCGAGCCCTTTTCCGCCCTTTCCGCGACCAGACATGTTTTGGAATTGAAATGGGAATTTGAAGATTTGATTTGTGTTTGAATTGGTGAGGAAAAATGATGGATTTGGGGATGGTTTTAAAGGTGATTTTTTGGAGGGAATTTTTTAAAATTTTGGGTGGGAATATGTTGGCGATCTGTGTGAAAGTGTGTGGGTGATTATGGACCGTTGATTGATTATTAGGTGTAAGTTTGTTTGAGAGTATGGATTGATGACGTGGATTTGGATTTCTAAGTGCTTTACTTTTTAATTCTCTTTCTAAAATAGATGATTTGTGTTATTCTGTAATTTTAGGAAAAGTGCAAAACGTTATATTATGTTTCAAGATAATAACTTGTTTTGTGTTCCATTTGGAATTCGAAATAATACCATTTTGACAATGTATAATTATTTTGGATGTGTAATGTGATTGAGAGATAAGGGTGGACGGTATGGGGTTCAGGTTGGAAATATGTGGCAACAGTCGGTAAGATGCGTTGTGTGAGCTACGGTATGTGCGTGCTTGATTGGCGGGTTGTGGCATGTGTATGCCGATCAAAACCGGATGTGAGAGCGAGATATAGTGTGTCATTTTTCAATATTAACAAATCACATCTCTTTCATGGGTTTTTTTTTTAAATTGATTTACAAATTGGTTGCGGCATTGGAATCGTACAAAGTGTATAGCATTTCCAGTAATTTGGCAATAATAGATTATACATTTGACTTGTAATTATAGATAATGTTGAGCATTTAATTTTGTATTTATCTCTTCCCTAAAATAAGGAATGTAAACTTGTATATATTGATTAACCAAAGGCAATGAAAATCAAGCAATTATGCCATAATTCTTCATGGTATCATTAGCCTAACCCTAATATTTTCTTCATTCCCCTTGCCGTCACCTTCCCCTCACTCGTTTCTCTTTGCCGATCGTTTCCCATAACGTACGATCATGTCTTCTTCCCTTCATCCCGCTGTTACAGTCACCAACATCAAGAACTTCATACCTATCATTCTTGACCGACAAACCGAACACTACACAACCTGGGCTGAACTTTTCACTATCCATTGCAAGGCTTATGAAGTCTATAACCATCTTCAGCCTCGTCCCATAGCCGAATCATCCTCTTCGGCAGACAAAGAAAAAGAAAAATCATCTTCCTCACATGACTCTTGGAACGCATAGATGCTATTGTATTACAATGGATCTATGGCACCATCACCCAAGATCGTGTCCACACTATCATGGTCACCAACACGTATGCATACGATGCATGGTGCCGTCTCAAAAACCTTTTTCTTAGACAACCAGGCCGCTCGCCTTATCTCTCTTCAAAACAAATTTTTTAATAGCCGCCTCCAACAATTTTCCAACATCTCCGCCTTTTGCCAACACATGAAGCTTTTGTTTGACCAACTAAAAAGCCTTGAGTCTCCCATTACCGAAAACCAACTTGTCCTTCAAATCTTAACCGGCCTTACCGAACCCTATGAGAGTATATCTCTCATACTCCAAAACACCCAACCCCTACCTCATTTCTACACCATTCGTTCTAAACTTTGTCAAGTTGAGGATACCAAAACCGACCAAGCCAAGCTCGCGGCTCAGGCCGCGGGTACCGCTCTCCATACTACCACAAACCCACCCATACCAAAAACCCACTGACAACCGAACCACCCAAACAAACACCTATGAACACCAGCCAGAAACTATGACCGAAATCGTAACCGTGGTCGCACCCGAGGACGGGACCGTGGTCAACAAAAATCCTATGGCAGGGGCCGCTTCCAACAACCTCATTATTCGGCCCAGTTTTGGCCTGCTCCATGGCCCAACCAACCGCCACCCTTTTTCACTCCTTCGCCATGGGCCTCGTGGGCCGTCCCTCCTTGCCCTTACCCGTTCAACCCACTGCCCAACTCTTATTCTCAACCCAACTCCTACAACCCTTCCTCGGCCCAACCTAATTCCAACACCCAAGGTATTCTCGGCCCAAAACCGTCTACCCAAGCGGCCCAGTCTTACACAGCCAACACCTCTCCAACAGACATAGCACAGGCCCTTTACAACTTGGCACTTCATCGCAATGATCCATCATGGACTATGGACACCGGTGCGTCAGGTACAATGTCTCCTCAATTTGATAAGTTCTCGTCTATTTTTAATTCTGACATTGTTCGTAACATAATTGTTGGCAATGGTAAAACCATTCCGGTTTTAGGACAAGGCAACATAACCTTACCACCACCATTCCCGCCTTTTAAACTTAACAATGTTCTTTATGCACCCAACCTAGTTAAAAACCTTATTTCAGTTAGACGTTTCACAACTGATAATCAATTAACTGTTGAATTTGACCCTTATGGTTTTACTGTGAAGGACCTAAAGACCAAGAAACCTATCCTACGGTGCAATAGCTCGGGGGATCTCTACACTCTCAGCCCGTCCAACATCACCAATCTCACCACTGCCTTTACCTATGCAGCCCTTACTCAAGACATCTGGCATCAACGACTCAGTCATCCAGGCCCAGCTATTTTGCAAAGTTTAAAAACTTCTAGTTTAATTTCTTGTGGTTCTTTACTTAATAAAACTTCCAGTGCTTGTATTTTTGGAAAACACACTAGACTTCCTTTTGTTAATTCTAATACAAGTACGTTTATGCTATTTGATCTTGTGCACAGTGATGTTTGGACCTCCCCCATTATATCCAATGGAGGACACCGATATTATGTCCTACTTTTTGATGACTATACCAACTTTCTTTGAACCTACCCCATAGCCCATAAATCTAAGGTCGTTAACATGTTCATAAAATTTACCAACTTTGTTCACACCCAATTTAACACCAAAATAAAACAATTTCAATGTGATAACGGTCGTGAATATGCCAATAACCAATTTCACAATTTTTGCAACCAACATGGCATGCACTTCCGCTTCTCCTGCCCCCACACCTCATCCCAAAACGGCAAAGCCGAACGCAAAATACGCACCATAAACAACCTTATGAGAACCATCCTTGCTCATTCCTTGATATGCGTCAATTTATACATATAAAAGCCCCAATTTAACTCCCATTTATATATGTTTTTGGCCTTATACATGATGAATTGGTACTTATTTGGTATCTTTATGATTACAGGTCTTAAACGGTGTCCATGAAGCAAATCGGATAAAAACGGACAGTTTCTGCACATTCTGCACAATCTGCAGGTGTTGCACCCCCGTGCGCCCTGGTGGCACTCCCGTGCAGACTCAATTGGCACTCCCGTGCGCCCTGGTGGCACTCCCATGCAGACCAAATTGGCACTCCCGTGCGCCCCAAGCGCACTGCCGTGCACGATATCTAGATATTTTCAGGAATGAGCCAGCCACTTGCCCACTTGCACGTCAAATCACAAAGGCAAAAGTGCACGGCCAGGAGCACGGCCGTGCACCTGACCGTGCACACCTTCGAAATCTGTTTAAATACAGAACACAGCCCACTGTTATCATTGATTGGGTTTTGGGGAGGCGATTTTAGGCGATTTCTGGACCAAAAGAGCTGCTGGAAGGCCGTTTAACAAGCTCGGGAATCCATCCGATCCATCCTTCATCATCCAATCCATCTCTTTAGCAATCTTATGGTTTGATCCTTTGAGCTTTCTTAGATCCAAATCTGATTTTGTTTGCTATATTGATGTTATTTTAGTTAATCGTACGCCTACGGGCAAGAACATTAGTATTAATTAGTAGTTAAAACAATCGTTTGTGTGAAATCAAGTTTTGTATAATTTTGGCGTTTTTCATGTTTGAATCTTGATGATCATAGCGCAACCTTGTTTCATTGTTGATAGATTTGTAGTTGTGTTCGGATGACTTTGATGATTATCGAATGTGTTAGGCGGATTACTTGTTGAAGAAACCGTCCGTTTAATCGTCCGGTAGTAAACTAGTTAACTTGTTAATAAAGTTTACACCATGAAACTGTAACCGGGTATTGGTTTGGTTAAGGTCACTCGGATAATGATTATAAATGTTTACCGGCACGTAAAAGAGTTTAAAAAGCTTAATGGTGTTGTTACTAATCTTTGACACGGTTAATGATCTTTGTTAGTTATTTTAGTGAAAATGGCGATCTTAGTAGATTTGTGTTCAAAGTTAGTAAAATGGAATAGGTTGTGAAATGCTCTACTTTATGCTAGTTTCGGTGGTCGTATTGTGTATTCGATATTGCTTTCCTTAGCTAGTGCGGTTGAGGACTCCCGAAAGGTGATACTAACCTATCTTTAAAGATTCTCATGAGATCATATCAGCTGCGCGCTAATAAACGACTTGAGGTGGTTAACGTGTGTATTCGTGTTAGCTTTCCGTATAGCTGTCATGTTAGGATGCCCGAAAGGGAAACTAACTGTCGGAAAATGGGAATGTTGATCACGCCTTTATTTCTTATATAGATGACATGCTAGGATTGGCGTATTATAGTTTATATAGTTATATTTTCTATTTGGAGTCTTACATATGTTAAATATATGTTTTAGAATTAATCTAGTTATAAACAAACTCAACTTATCTTTTCCTACTAGTAAATCGGGGACAGAGTTTTAGTACTATTGCTCCGCGCGCGTCCATGGATCGATACTTGGTTCTTATCTGTACGTTACTACATATATGACAGGGTACACTTGCCCTATTGTGTGTGTTTTAATATTAAGGTCTAAACCATTTTTATAAATATTAAAGCAAAACGTGTGTTTATTCATTGTAAAATTATGTGTATATCTGCACACGTCATTCCTCCACCCCGAACACCTACTGGCACCATGCCCTCGAAACAACCACCTATCTCCTAAATATTATTCCAAACAAAATCCACAAATTTCAAACCCCAACCCAACGTCTTTACAAATGCCTACCATCATACGATCATCTTCGTGTGTTTGGTTGCTTATGTTACCCTCTAATTCCCCACACCACCATCCACAAACTTGCCTACCGTTCTTACCCTTGTGTCTTTCTTGGGTACCCATCCAACCACCGTGGCTACAAATGCCTTGACCTCAAAACAAAAACCATTACCATTAACCGACATGTCATCTTTGACGAGACCATCTTCCCGTTCTCCAAAAAGCACAAACCGTCCGCTACCACTTATTCTTTTCTCGAAGATCCCAATCACCCATCAATACTCACACCATCACCGAACCCACCTACTCACCCTCCATCAGACCTGCCCAGCCCAAACTCCACATCCTCAGGTTAGACCAGCCCAACTCCAACACCGGCCCACTCCCCCATAAACTTACCAGCATCCGCCCATTCCTCATCAGACCATCAGCGGCCCACACTCCTTCTGGCCCATTACCACCACGTCTCAGCCCACCACCCCTCACACACCGTTCACCGCCCATTCACCACCTAGCCCAACTTACTCATCCGCGTCCATTGGCCCTATACCAGACCCTCCACCACCACCACTACCACAGACTATGACCACCCGAGCCATGTCCGGAATTACAAAACCGAAACAAATCTTTAACCTTTCCACCACCACCATCCATCACATTCCCAACAACCCTATTGTTGCCTTGTCTGACCCGGAGTGGCATAACGCCATGCAAAACGAATTTAATGCCTTAATTAAAAACAAGACTTGGGTACTTCTCCCGATGACTCCTGACATGCATGTTATTCGTAGCATGTGGCTATTTCGCCACAAATACAGGTCTGATGGTACTCTTGAAAGATATAAGGCTCGGTTGGTATGTGATGGTAGAAAACAAGAGGTTGGCATTGATTGTGGGGAAACCTTTAGTCCGGTAGTCAAACCCGCTACTATTTGGACAGTTTTAACAATAGCTTTATCTCAGTCTTGGCCCATCCATCAGCTGGATGTTACCAATGCTTTTCTTCATGGGCATCTTTCTGAGACTGTATACATGTACCAACCCGTGGGTTTCCATCACATAAACTTCCCGGATTATGTATGTCGTCTGAAAAAGTCCTTATAAGGACTTAAGCAAGCTTCCCGGGCTTGGTACCAATGTTTCACTGATTTTGTCACATCCATTGGCTTTTCTCAAAGCAAGTGTGATAACTCGCTCTTTACATATCACCACGGGGGTGACGTTGCTTATTTATTGATATATGTTGATGATATTATTCTCACTGCTTCTTCTACTGAGTTACGAATGAAACTCATGGGCAGCCTCGCGGCTGAATTTGCTATGAAAGATCTTGGACCACTCACTTATTTTCTGGGTATTTCAGTTACTCGCTCCGGTAACCAAATGTTTCTATCTCAGCAGTCATATGCTCTTGATACTGTAAGTCGTGCAGGTATGGAGAACTGTAATCCTGTCACCACTCCAGTTGACTCTAAACCGAAACTCAGTGCTGAATCAAGTGCTCCATTTGATAACCCTACTTTATACAGGAGTCTTTCCGGTGCACTACAATATCTTACTTCCACTCGTCCGGATATCAGCTATGCAGTACAACAGATATGTATTCACATGCACAACCCGACCACTGATCACTGGAATGCCTTGAAGCGAATCATTCGTTATATTCAGGGTACTGGTGCATACGGTCTCACGCTGTCCTCATGTACGCATCTGAATCTCAATGTAACCACGTGTATTTACCCTGCGATTTCTCATATAGTGAAATTTCCTACCCATTTTCTTTTTATAAAACCTTGACAAGTATTATTAATCTTCTTATATATAGTGAGATTATGAAAAATTTTAATTCTTGTTTGAATTCTTTTCTAAATTATGTTATATACTTGGTAAAATAAATCGATAAATTACATAGTTCATATATATTATGATCTATGAATTCGTCATTGTTCAAAGATTTTATCACTCACCATTCTTTTTATTATTGAAGTCATTGTTAAGAATTTTTAAATAAATAAAAGTATACATTCACACTATACATTTCACGTTGGATTTTTTTTTAAATCTTAGATTAATATTATTAATATAACATTTCTTGTCACCCTTATGAATAGTACCTTCTTTTTTTTTTTTTTTTTTTTTTTAGTTTTGTATTTATATGTTATTTTTTCTTTATATGTAGTAGGCTTAGAAATAGATTAGGAATATTAGTTCAACCGATCATACCGGACGGTTCAACCGGTTGAACATATGTAGTAGACTTAGAAATAGGTTAGGAATATTGGTTCAACCGGCCATACCGGACATTTCAACCGGGTATGTCGACTGGTTCAACCGGTTGTACCAGGTGGTTCAACCGGTTGAACCAGCCTGTATGAATGGTTAGGAATATTGGTTCAACCGGCCATACCGGACGGTTCAACCGGGTATGTCGGGTGGTTCAACCGGTTGTACCAGTTGAATCAACCGAACCGTCGCAATGCGTGAGATTGGTTCGTATAAATTTTGTTAAAAATTGGTTTGCCTCGCGGCGAAGCGCGGGTGTTAAACCTAGTTAAAAACAATTCTTCAAGACAATTCAATGGATAATCTATTAGTATGGTCATGAGGGTAGGATTGGAATGGAATTTTAAGTTGTGAGTGAGATAATGATGGTAAAATTACAAACATACCCTCCTAAGTGTCTTAATTGTCACAACTATGCCCATAATACCCTTAAATTTCTTGCTTAAATGTGTTGTAAATGTTGCTTCTTAAGTTGTATGGAAATGAAAATGACCATGTTGTACATCACTCTTCCTTAATAAGATAATATAAATCGGTTTGCCCCGCGGCGAAGCGCGGGTGTTAAACCTAGTTAAAATTTAAATATGGGTTCTAATCTTCAAACCCAATTGTTTAAATCTCTAACTTCCATATATATATATATAACCGCCTCCTTGAGCAACGAAACGTGGAAGACCGGATGTATGTGTGCTTCCTCCGGCAAGTCCAACTTGTATGCAACCGGCCCTACCCTTCTCACGATTAAAAATGGCCCGAAATATTTAGGAGTGAGCTTCGAATGTTTGTGAACCCGTAATGAATTTTGCATATACGGTTGGAGCTTAAGGTAAACCCACGCACCTTGTACAAAACTCCTTTCTGACCGGTGTTTATCCGCTTATTGTTTCATACGGTTTTGAGCTTTTAATAATGATTGCTTCAACACCCTTACTGCCTCTTCTCAATCTTGCATCATCTCGTCCACATCTTTATCTACTGTGTCTTTAGGGATATATGGAATGTGTAAGGGAGGACGGTACCCGTAAAGAGCCTCAAATGGGGATCGCCCCAAAGACGAATGGAACGTGGTGTTATACCACCATTCTGCCAGCGCAACCCACTTGACCCATGTATGCGGCCTTTCCATCACCATACAGCTTAAGTACCCTTCTAAACACCGGTTCACCACCTCGGTTTGGCCATCCGTTTGCGGATGGTAAGCCGTAGACAATTTAGTTTCCACTCCCTGCAAGTGTAAGAATTCAGTCCAAAAAGAGCTCAGAAATATCGGATCTCGATCTGAGATGATAGAATTGGGACACCCATGCAACTTATACACATTATCTAAAAAAAACTTGAGCCACGTCTTTAGCTGAGAATGGGTGACCCAACGTCATAAAATGTCCGTATTTTGTGAGCCGGTCCACCACCACAAAAATGGTGTCTTTACCCTTAACCTTTGGTAACCCACCAATAAAATCCATTGATATGTCTGAAAAAATCGTGTCCGGAATCGGTAATAGCTGTAGTAGACCAGGTGAGGCTACATTCTCGTGTTTGGCTCGCATGCACACATCACACCCCCTTACTACTCGACGCACCACCTTTGTGATTCCTTTCCAATAAAATAATCCCTTGACCTGCTGAACCGTAGCGCAAACTCCAGACTGCCCCCCAATTGGTGACTCATGAAAAAGTTTTACTATCTCCTCTCTTAAGGAAATGTCATTACCCACTACCATGCGATTTTCCTTTGACAACCAATTTCCATTCCATGTAAACTTGGGAAAGCCACCCACTGTTGTAATTTTCATTATTAATTG
Organism: Ambrosia trifida; assembly: GCA_028751855.1. NCBI lineage: Eukaryota > Viridiplantae > Streptophyta > Magnoliopsida > Asterales > Asteraceae > Ambrosia > Ambrosia trifida. Next base: position 127,418,509 of record CM054128.1, on the reverse strand, counting down.
TTGCACATCGATATCATTCTTTTGACTTTCCATGATTCTTTGTAAGAGTAGAGGTTCAATTTGCGACACCACCGTTATGAACAAGTCCGCCCCTTGTACTCGAGATAGGGCGTCCGCTGCTACGTTCTCCCGTCCTTTTTTGTACTCAATATAGTAATCGTACCCTATGAGTTTTGCGAGCCACTTATGTTGCAAAGGAGTGGTCACCTTTTGAGTTAGGAGGTGCTTGAGGCTTCTTTGATCGGTGCGAATAATAAAGGGACCTGTGATGAGGTAGTAGTGCCATTGCTTAACCGCCATCATAATTGCCAACAACTCCTTTTCGTAGACCGAGAGAGTATTTTGTCTTGGTGATAAAGCTCGGCTGAAGAAGGATATCGGGTGGCGATCTTGCATCAGAACCGCGCCCACTCCCCCTGCTGATGCGTCCGTCTCAATTATGAATTGTTTTGTGGGATCTGGTAGTGCTAAAACCGGGGCTGAAGAAAGCGCTCCCTTGAGTCGTTCGAACGCGTCTTGGGCCTCGGGAGTCCACATAAACGCATCTTTTTTTAACAAATCTGTGAGTGGTTTAGCAATTATTCCAAATGACCGAATAAACCGTCGGTAGTACCCGGCCAACCCCAAAAATCCCCGAAGTTGTTTAATTGTTTTTGGAACCGGCCATTGTTGCACTACTTCTATTTTTGCCGGGTCCGTTTTTACCCCTTCCTTTGATATAACATGACCCAAGTATTCCACCGCCCGACCCCCAAACACGCACTTGGACTCTTTGGCAAATAACTTGTTTTCTTGCATTATGAAAAGAACCTGCTCCAAGTGCCGAATATGATCCTCGCGGTTCTGGCTATAAATGAGGATGTCATCGAAAAACACCAACACCCCTTTTCTAAGCAAGGGTCTAAAAACGTGGTTCATGAGAGCCTGGAACATTGCCGGTGCGTTAGTGAGTCCAAACGGCTTGACAAGGAATTCATAATGACCCTCATGAGTTCGAAACGCCGTTTTATGAACATCCTCGGGTGCCATTCGGACCTGGTGATAACCAGACCTTAAATCTAGTTTAGAGAAAAAAGATGCACAACCCAGTTCATCTAACAATTCTTCGATCAACGGAATCGGAAACTTATCTTTTATGGTTGCTTCGTTAAGTTGCTGATAGTCCATACACATACGCCACTGACCGTCTTTTTTCTTTACCAACACCACCGGGGCCGCAAATGAACTTTGACTGTTCTGAATGACCCCCGCATCCAACAATTCCCGGGTGGTTTTCTCTATCACGTCTTTTTGAATAGCCGGGTACCGATAGGGTCGTTGGCTAATGGGTTCTGTTCCTTCCTTCAATACAATTTTATGATCAAAAGCCCGAGTCGGAGGCAGGCCCATCGGTACCTGGAAGACACTAGAAAATTGCGCAATTAATGACTTCCACGGTAGGGTGTCGTGTGGTTCATCTGGGACATTAATCACCCTCGATTGATAATTCTTTTCAGGCTCCGCACTTGTCATTTGCAAACTAAATAATTGTAGGTTCCCATCTTTGGAATGCTTGTTTAATAATTCCTCCATTTTCTCTACAGAGCATACTGAAACAATGTTGTTTTGAAGCCCTTTTAATTCATAATGTTTGCCCTCCATTTTAAAATTCATGGTCATTTTTTTGAAGTTCCACAGAATGTCATTCAAGGGTAAAAGCCATTGCACCCCTAATATCACATTGCACCCCTAATATCATATCATAACTTTCAAGTTGCAATAAAAGTACCTTGGTCGTGAACCAATTTCCTTGCATATTCCACTGGAACTCGTGACATACCTGAGTACACGAGGCGTTTCCCATCGGCTACACCCACATTAAGTGGTGTGATTTTATGGACATCACATCGCAACTTCTTTGCTAACCTCTCTTTAAGGAAATTGTGTGTTGACCCCGAATCGACAAGTATGTGGAGCTGGCATTGCCCACGGACCCTTGGACTCGCATGGTTGAATACGACGGAATACCTGTCAATGCATGAATCGAGATCTGGGGGTCTTTTTCCTCCTCTTCCTCGATGACGGTTTCATCCGCCCCTTCCCCATCATCCTCCTCGGCTTCGTTGATGAAAAGTTGTTTGCGAGGGCGTGCACACGTGTGGCCAGGAACGAACTTCTCTGTGCACCAAAAACACTCACCTTTCGCTCGTTTTTGTTCCAACTCTTTACTAGTGAGACGACGTGCAACCCCCGTCGGTTTAGTAGCATTAGCGGGTGTTCGGTTTGGTGTTGGTAAAAGTGGTAGTTTGGTAGCATTGGTGGGTGGTGTAATCTTTGAACTGGGGCTGCTCTTTGTGCTTCCTATAGCCCACTTCCCTTTGTCATTTTTTTCTTCTAAACTCTCATTGTTTAGTGCTTGAGTCCTAGACAACCCGTATGCCTCATGCAAGGTGCGCGGTTTAAACATCCTAACCGGTCCCCGGATATCCGGTCTAAGAGCCTTGAGATAGAGACTAATAGCTTGAGTTTCAGTGAGGTTTACCTTGTTCAACAGAGAGTCGAATGCGGTGTTGAGCTCATGGAGGGTACCAGTTTGGTTGAGGGAAGCCAATTCTTCTAGAGGATCTTCAAACATAGCATTAGAAAAACGAGCCGAGATAGATCTCACATAATCTTCCCACGGAATTTCAGAGACGGTAGCGCCACGTGTTTTCATGAAACCTCGGTGCCATTGGAGTGCCTCTCCTTCCAAATGAACGACATCACACCTAAATTTTACCTCGTCCGGGGTCTCGTCCATCGCGAAAAAGTGTTCACAACGATAGATCCAACCCTCGACGTCGTCACCCGAGAACTTGGGAAAATCAACCTTCCCGATTCGCAAGGGCCGGGTACCCCTCGAGTCGGCATCGCTAGCCGAGAACGATGAACCGGAACTAAACCCACCTCCACTGGACTGACCTGATTTATCCCGTACCGCCTTTAAGATCTCTTCTTGTTGCTTGGAGGATTGTTCTTGTTGCTTCATTAGGGCTGATAGTGTTGCTTGGATTTCTGTAATCGCCTTATCGTGACTCTTGAGGGTGTTGTCGACATCTTGGTTGCGAGTATTCGTCATGGTAACGAGAGATTCCGATAGGAGATCGGAACGGCTCTGATACCCTTGATAGGGTTAGAACCGTAGGGAAGAAGAAGGGTTAATTTAGGAGAGGAAGTTGTCAAATTTGCTGAATGATACTATCAGCTTCTTCATTCCAAATAAATAAACATGCAATTACAATATGACCCCAAACCATAGAAAAAAGGCCATAATGGTCCTTGACACATGCAAAACAAACAAAACATACCCAACTAAATAAAAGGCAGGTAATAAACGTATCATAATCTGTTCCTAACCTCATTGTGAACGACTTTGCGAATTATCCGGATCTTTGAAATCCAATTTTGACTAACTAATTTCGGTCCCCAAAATCTCGCTTTGGTCGTTAAAAATCAACCGACTCAGTTGTTTTATAATAAACCCAACCCTCGGTTCGGAACTCATTCGAAATCAAAACCCACGACATCAAATATCAATTTCGAGCTGTGTTCTAGAGTCGTCGGAGCTTAACCGGAGTCCGACGCCGACCACCCATCTCCATACTCTGTCTGACCAACGTTTGTTTGGTAATAATTATATGTCATTATGTTCCTTTCGTATTATTTACAATAGCCGTAAATCAGTTGTATGAATCGTTAACATAATCTGGGTTATAGATCTTGGGTTTGTTCTAATTTTGGGAACCAGTGGTTACCAACATCTAAAAAAATTACCAATCACCTACATAAACCAGTGGTTGGTCGAGATGGCTGTTTGTGAAGGTCATATCTTGGGTTTGATCCATGTCTACCTTTTTTGCCATTTTTTTATTATTATTTTTTTGTCTCATTATTATTATTTAAGTAAAATTTGGTTAGATTAATAATATTTATATATATTTAAACGTTTCTTTCATATTATGTTTTATAAAACAGTGTTTTAGAAACAAAGGTCAATTTTTTTTGTTTACGTAGTCAATTAATAATTAATTGTCTTATGTGGTATTTCTTATAATTTTTTTTTATGTCACCTTATTATTATTTACATTAATAAACAAAATCTAAATACTGATTATTCCCAAATTAGAAATTGTAATCCGTTATGCCTATAATCTTAGATTTACCTCAGACTTAATTAAGTTCGTCAACTTATTAGATTATTACCATGAACTGTTTAGGATAATCCTTCGGGATTCTCTCAGCTTAATTCGCATTATTTGGAATTTGCTTGCTTTGCTAAGGTGAGTTTTACATAGCCCCCCCTTTCTTAATGTTTTTATATTTTTAGGGGTGAAACATGTTTACTTTTTGTCTTGCTTATATCTTTACGCATTTGTTTTAATTATTAGTTGGTGAACCCGCATCAGTGTAGTCATTAACTTTGATCAAGCCAACTGTAGTAGATTATAGCGCTATAGGTTCGACAAGCCCATCCCTCGCATAAATTAAGGGGTGATCGAAACAGCTTTTATACTAGCTCATTGAGTTACGTCATTTTTTACTAGCTCATTGAGTTACGTCATTTTTTTACTAGCTCATTGAGTTACGTCATTTTTTACTAGCTCATTGAGTTACGTCATATTTTTTACTAGCTCATTGAGTTACGTCATTGTCATTAGGGTTGACTATACAACACCATGGTTTCCAATTAATATTATTACAAATTGTTTTGATATAGACATGATTTACAAAACTTTGCCAATTAATTTTTTTTTTTAAAACAAATGTATTACTCACCAACTATTTATAGTTGACTCCCACATTTTCCAACTTAAACATGTTTCAGGGAATAATGCAGCGTGAAGTTCTACGTGCTTTGGACGTTAGAAGTTGAAGTCTAGTTTTAATTTCATTTGGTTATTAGTTTAGTTTGATGTTGAACATTTAGTGTTGTTTCCTTTTCGTTGTAATAAATTCCATTATTAGAATATTTATTTAATGGAACTTAAATTTTAAATACCATGTGCTTTTGGACAATCGTCACTACGTGACACCCCGATGTTTCCGCCATCGGTTGGCGTGTTACACTCAAGGTGTACACAGATGCCGATTGGGCAGGATGCCCAGATAGTCAGTTACATGTTGATCTACTTCAAGCTATTGTGTTTATGGGGTCCAACCTTCTATCCTGGTCCTCCAAGCGGCAGTCAACTATTTCTAGATCCAGTGCCGAGGCAGAGTATCGTGCAGTTGCTAATGTCGTCGCTGAAATATGTTGAATACGCAATTTACTTCTGGAATTGCGCAAACCTATTCCCACGGCTACTCTAGTTTATTGTGACAACATTAGTGCTATTTACTTGTCCAACAATCCGGTACAGCATCAACGCACCAAACACATCGAAATCGACATCCACTTTGTGCGTGAGCTGGTTCAGCGCGGCTCCATTCGGATTCTCCATGCTCCGACTCGTTTACAGATTGCTGATATTTTCACCAAGGGGTTACCACAAGTACTGTTTGACGACTTCCGCTTCAGTCTCAACATCCGTCCGCCTCCTGCTTCGACTGCGGGGGTGTAATAGATTATACATTTGACTTGTAATTATAGATAATGTTGAGCATTTAATTTTGTATTTATCTCTTCCCTAAAATAGGGAATGTAAACTTATATATATTGATTAACCAAAGGCAATGAAAATTAAGCAATTATGCCATAATTCTACAGGCAAGTAAAAGGCAAACAGTAGAAAAAGTTAATGTGACACTAATGTAGAGAAGAGATGTGTTGTTTGTGGCAAGCACTGGTTACACTCTAGTAAGTACATGAGAGTGAATCAAATGTTTGGTGAGAATTTATTTGTGTTTGCTTACTTGATAAACAAACGAACATGGATAGATTTTTTTGTATTATTTCATTTATTTATATTCGTGAACATTCGTTCATGTATATTCATTCATTTAAGTTCATTTATACTCGTTTATAAATGGCTAATAATATTTTATTTTTTCCAATAACCTGCATGTTGCTTACAAATCACCCTTTAAGTGGCGTTGGGACCGTTATTCCCTCGTGACAAGTCTAACGGTATTTTAACATTCGACAAGTCATCCATCCAATCACCACAACAACTTTTCAGCAATAACACCCATCTCTATTGTAAGTGTCCTTTCTAGGGTCAACAGGAAAAAAAAATTGGCCATCAACATAAATAAGTGATTACAATATACTTGAATGTCAAAAAACCAAAAACCATGACACCTAAATAAGCAAATGATCGAACACGTTGCACTCGCCTCCTTGGCTCGAAAGGATTCGCGAGCTAATATACTTGAGCATGTGATCGACAAAGGTAAAATCTAACCATATCATTGATTCTGATCAACCACCGTTACAATACATACGTTAAATACAACACGAGCTTTATAAATCAAGATACATGGTAACGGGACAGAAACCAGCCTTGCGGATTTTGCATATTCGGACAACAAAAGATAAAAAAATATTAGTAAAGAGCCAATTTTACCATAATAGCAACATGCAGAAGATGTTTTTTTTTTTTTTAAAAAAAAAGCTCCTTTAGATTGGCTTAATCTTTAGTCAGTGTCTTTGATCTTGCTCTTAAATTCAAGAATATACCCCTACAATAAAAAATAAAGAAGATTATGTTTAGTTCATCAAGTTGTAATCAATGACGATGGAACGCGTATAATAGAATGGCGAAAAACAACATAACCAAATAGACCCTTCAGTCTTTTTATACACCGAAAACACGTACCAGCACATTGCGACAAAGCTTTGGACAATAACGCGAAATTGCAGCGGCACGTGGCGATGGTTTATCCATCCGATTACAGGCCAGAACTGAACATTGGTTGGTAAAGATTATTTACTTGTTACAAAGTTAAAAATAAGGGAACTGCGCGTAAATTTTAACATAACACTAAAACGGAAATATAGAAAGGTACCGTCCACCCTGCATACTGAACTGTCGGGTATTCCTTCTTGATTTTGGATTTCACATGGATCCACTGTCGTCCTGCGTATATCGTGACATAACCGTAAGTCAGTCTTCGCAATCACTTTCAAAACGCATATCAAACACACGCTTAGCAGTTTGAGTCTAAAGAGTTTTATCTATTATTAGGATCGTGTATTCAATAAAACTAAGTCTGTATAACGTATTAATATGTAATATCCCGTCCTAATACCAACCAGTATTGTCTGCTTTGCCTCAAGGCGTTGTTGACTTTGGTTTTGGATATAGAATGGAAACTTTCTAGGGGTGTAAACGAGCCGAGCTACTCGAGATCGCTTGAACAAAGCCAAGATTAAATGGGCTTGAGCCTAAAATGAAGCTCGTTTTGTAAATGAGCCCAAGCTTATATACTGAATTTGATTAGGTTCGTGATCCTAAACGAACCTACTACTTATACAAAAATAATACTTTTATCTAATATAAAAAATATATATTACATGATAAATAATATTATAATTATAACTATGATGAAACTAGTAACTTATGTTATATATAAAGGTATAATTATAAATATTTAAAAAAATAATTATATATTTACAAAACTAAATAATGGATAAATAATAAACTAGTTAAGCCCGAGCATCAGCCGAGTTCAAGCTTGAAAACTTTATCACAAGTATAGCTTGAGATTTGGATACAGAGCTCAAGTTCAGCTCGTTTACATCCATATCCTCAAGACTCATCCATCTTGGAATTACTCTCACCCAAGCACACTTAAAATGCGGTCTCCTCTTAACCAAACCAACACACCCAAAATGTGTTGTGGCCTCTGGTATTTGAAGTCCGACATTACTTATGACCCATTATCTCTCTTGTAGACGTAACGATGTGATAGGTGTCACATAGTTACAAAAGATTAAAACCAATATAACCCCAAGTAATAACACCTTACCCTCAATAACAAACCCATAGTAGAGCATAAAGATCAGGTTGTTCCATGGACCGGAAGTCAATTGTTCAACCACCACCTGCAAGATGAAACCGACAAATTACAAATCACATAACTTGGCCGTAAGTCTATAACTTGTATGATTGTAAATTCCCATTGATACCCGTATTCAAAGGTTGATAAAAATACCTTCTTAGCAACCGTCGTCGAGTCTTTTTTGCCCTTGAACAACTTATCCAACAATATGTGGTAGTAATGCCCAAATGGTCCAAGATACGCAAACCCGAAAAGCTGCATACCTTCTCATGTTAATCATTCATACAAAAACAACCATACAACCAAAACAAGATCTTTCTAATCATCTCAAAGATTTATCCAATATTTTTTTATAAATAATTAAGTCAATGGATTGACTTCAAAAAGTCAACAAACCAGATCAAACTTTATTACCTAAACAACCAAAGATTCAATCAAACCGTAAACTAGTAAAATGAAAGATAATCGGATCATACCACTTTGAGAAGAAGACGACGGATTTGCAGTTTCTGAATGCCGGAGAGCTTCTGAGAAACTATATCACTGATCGCGGATAATACTCCGGCTGTTATAGCCTAAAGTTTTAACCGAATATTAATCAAGAATCACAAAATCAATAAGAAAAACAGTTCAAGACCATTAAATAAAACAAACTCAGTTTCTAAATTAACAAAATAAACAAAACACACATCATGATCAATCAAGAATCACAAAACACAATTCATGATTATATTAAAAAAAAGAGTTCAAGATCATCAAAGGAAACAAACCCAGTTTCTAATACATCAAAATAGACAAAACCCAAATCATTATAAATCAAAATTCACAAAAAAAAAAAAAAAAAGTTCAAGATAATCAAATAAAACAAACCCATATTCTAATTCATCAAAACAAACAAAACCAATTCATAATAAATCAAGAATCACAACACAGTTCATAATTGAGCTAAAAACACAAAATTTATAACAAAAACAGTTCAAGATCATGAAATGAAACATACCCAGTTTCTAATTCATCAAAATAAACAGAACCCAAATCATGATAAATCAAAAAAAAATTGATTTTTTTTTTCAGAAAACAAAATCAATAGGAAAAGCAGTTCAAGATCATCAACATTTATAAGGATTTGTTGTCACCTTTGTTCTTAGGGGATGTTGTTGAAGCTGTAACAAATACTGTTGAAAGCCTCTTTTTGCTATCGACATTTTTGAGGATTTGTTGTCTAAAATTGTTACCTGTCTGTCGTCGATGTGTTTTTGGCTTTTAAGTTTTAAATGTATGGTGTGTCACACGTTCTCTTTACAATAATTTTTGAAGTGAATTATTTATTTGGTCTTTTCTCGGAAATTAGATATTTGTCACTTTTTTTAAGGCTAGGTCCCAGGAGGGGCAGCGAGGCTTTGTTGAATTATTAAAAGTTTTTTTTAGTTGAATGTTAGTTGTAGAATTTTTTGTTTAAAAGTAGAATTGGACCACCACTCTTGTGGTGGAGTGGTATCAGGTGACGAGTGAAAGACGCTTGACCCTTGTGGTCATGGGTTCGACTCCTGAGCCAGCCAGGTTTTATTGGTTTGCTGTCGTCGTGCCTTCGGGCGGGTATGCGGGTCGGGTTTTCCTTGGAACTGGCACACGGGTGGGCTAGGGGCTCTCGTGCGTGCGGGTTGGGCCGCCGCGAGGCTCGTGAGTTCGGCTCCGAGTCTGTGGGCTTCCCTTTGCCATTGGGGGCCGCGTACGAGAGTACCCGGCGATTCTTTAGTTGGCCGTTAAAAAAAAAATTATAGTAGAATTGGAATTAGTCTTGTTGAAGTTAGAGCACCTATAATGTATATGAATTGGACGGGTTTGGATTTTTGAACGGGGGAAAGCGAATGGGTTCATGTTGGAGAAGGTGGTCTGATTGGGTTTCGTTTGGTTAATCGGACACCATTGAAAAAAAAAAAAACAATTTAAACTTTCACCCTTTTATTCTTTCACTCTTAAATATTCACACTCTATCAATCTTAATACACAAATCATGGGTCACAAATTTATTAAAATAATATTAATAAAATAATAAGTATACACTATTTATACATTTTTTAGGAAACAGTAGTACACGCACCATGTACGAAAATTAAAAAGACATACACAAAAGATTCAAACCGTTGTCTTTGATAAGAGCTTAAACCATTTCTTCTTGTACAATTTTCTCTTCGTCTTTAACGAGGACTTGAACAACGTTTTCTTGTACAATCCTTGGCAAGATCTTCAAGACGTAGAGTCTTCAACATGATCCTTTTTGTGCACTTTTTGGCTGCAAGAATGAATAAACAAGTGTCGACGGTTGAGGCTGAGGCACGTGTTCAACACTGTCACACCCTCAAATTTCCACTGCGAGGTTTATACCGCGAGACGCATGACATACCAGGATCCCATAGCTATAAGTCATATGAACGAACTCTAAATGCCCAAACCATTTAGTTCGTTTTCAAAAACCAAGTTTAGTTAAGCTGCGGAAGCGTAAACCAAATTTAAACCTTTTTAAAACCATGCGCAAAACAACGCGTCCAGATTAAAACCATATGAAAGAAAATGTAAAAACATAATATGTAATTTAGGTGTATGCCCAAGACCCCAAATGCAGTGAAGTGTGCAGTGCTTTCTAATCGTGGAACCGGAAGCTAACTACCTGCAAAAGCATGTATATCGTGGGTCAACAAACAATGCTGATGAGTTCACTAAGTAAAGAAGGTGAGTAAGTAAATGCGCTGGTTTCCAAAACCACGTAACCAAGTAAAAGCGTAAGTAATTGAGTTGGTTCCAAAAACCGTGTAACCACTAGTTCATCGAATGCCAAGGGTAGCTAACCCATTCATGATGTCACACCACGCCTAAGGCGGAAACACGTGGCGCGACGGTTCAAGAGGATTAAGCCAAGATTAATGCAAATCACAATATTAATTAAACAAACGGGCATTTATTCAACGTTGAAAATCATGTCAAATTATTCATACATAACTTAAAATTGTTTTTGATATAAATAGGGAGGCTCCTCCCTATATCCCGAAATCCTTGGGATAGAGAGACGAGACCCCTTCACGACATCCAACGCCCAAATTGGAGATTCCCCCGACCCTGCTTGCCACGTCATCCTTCATCTGTCAATTACCTGAAAGATATGTTTAAAAATCGTCAATATATAAATATTGGTGAGTTCACAGGTTTTGTATTTAATAAAACTTTATCTCATGGGAATATCCTTGTTATGACATTTATAGGAGTTGCAAAGTCCTACAATTCTACTTGAGCCTATAACCAAACCAAGACAATTAATAATGCCCCGCCCCAAGTCGTTACTCGGTATTCCTACGACTTGATTTCAGAATACGTGCACCCCAGGCATACGCCGATGCATAATCGACGTTATCGATTAGGGGTGGGCCTTGTCAGGCACCAATAGTACTATCCAAATATTCCTTCGGTTTCACTTTTCCTGAATTAATGATTATAGTAGAGAGGTCTCAACCCCGAGTGGCGATCACAACTCAAGTATCCAACCCGTCAAACAAATCCCAACATATCTTTCCCCCGTAAAAACGTTAAACAGTTTAGAAATGGGGCCGTGAGACTCACCTGTAACTGGGCTCGGCTCAAAGAAGAAAATAGCAAAGTTTGTGATCTCGCACCTACAAATGCTCTAGGCGTATAAGTCACTACACCTATGGTGCATGTGCCTTGGCAAGTTGTACACCTAACTTCCCAACCACGTATTATCCAAATTCCCGTTTAATTAGTCTCGTATCCTAGGTTCATTGGCGATGGATTACCCTTTCCTTACAAGTCATATATTAGTCTTGTTAATATTCTTTGTAACTTGTATACTATTATTCTCGACACGACTCTACCCCACGTATAATTATTTTCCCATTTAAATAATTATACTTAGGATCGTTTCGCTCGATATAATATGATTTCTTATTACCCGACCCGACTCACTTTGCCACATATTTATTTTCCCATTCAAATAAGTATGCTAAGGTCTTGTCGTTCGGTAATATATTCTTAACGCCCGACTCGACTCACCATGCCGTACATTTATTTTCCCATTTAAATAAATGTACTAGGTACTTGTCGGTATTCACATGCTTGTAGATATGCTTCACCTACTCGTCTCGGTTTTCCTTCTCGCATATCTATTTTCCCATTCAAATAGATATACTAGAATTTCGTCGAAACGAGCATGTGTACATATACCATTGCGTGAATACTACTTGTTAAGTTCATGTGTCGTTTAGCGTTTTTAATTCATTACGTTGTGTTTTCTCCCACGAATATTCTTTCTACACTTAGGAAAGTGTTACGCACGTTTCACCCTTGTTATATATATTTTATTTCCTTAAAATATATATATATTTTTGTCTTGCCGTAATGGCATTTTTCTCATATGTCCGTTTATCCGTTTTCGTTAGTTCGTGTAACTAGGTCCGTTAGTTAGTTTTTTCCACGTTTTCTCCCAATGTGCGTTCTATGGAAATATTATTCATACTTCCAATTCCGAACGTATATTTCTTGGATAAATACACTTTTGTATTTTTAGCCCAACTTGTCCATCTTGTAACCCAAAAATGTTTCCGATACTTTTATATTCCCATTTATATAAAAGTATCCATTTTTGTACAAGTTTTCCCAAGTCTTTACTAATATTTTATAAAACCTTATTTTTATAAAATCCTTAGGTTAGCTTATCCTCTTATTTTTATAAAACTTCTATTTTATAAAAATAACTTTTTAATTTATACATAAGTAAGTTTCTCATGTTTATCAAAACTACACTTGGAAAAACTATTATTTACGTTTTTGACACCGAACTTTCCGTTAATGCATTTTTGGACCAAAGTTTCTAAAATACATATTTTAGTCCCTCAACTTTCTAAGTTACAATTTTTGTCCCTTAACTTATACTCGTTGCATTTCTCATCTCATCTTTCATGGTTAGCATTTTTCTTCCATTTTAGTGGACTTTGAAGAATCATTTTCTTAATGCTTGGTTATTTTTACTTCATTCCACTTCCAATAATCTTATAATCCATCCTAGATGCTATTAACATGTGTGTTTCATATTTTTATCCAAAATATCAACTTTTCACTCATCCAAGTGAGTAGACTTTGAATATGGAACTTTTTCACCTATGATCATCTAACCCATTTTAATATATTTTTTACATCAACTAGTCATTTTATGATGATTAAAATCATCTCTCATCATATTCAAGTCCTTTTCACAAATCATGTTCCAATCATCTTTCAACTCAAGTGTATGTTCATTTTATTACATTTTCTCAAAATATTACATTTATTAATATTCATCCATGTTCTATTCATATTATTATTCTTTCATTTTCATTTTAGCAAGACACATTATCTTTATGTTTCAAAACCATTTCTTTTACCCATCAATGTACAACTTGCTTACAAAAGCACATAATATGAACATTAAAAATCAAACAAGGTAAAACTTACTACTAGCTCAAGGCTAGGGAAGACAAGAACCTTGGATTGGATGGGGTTTAGTGTGTTCTTCCAAAGGGGTTAAGCTCCAAGCTCTTGAACACACAAAGGGGGTTTTGATGGATAATGATCTAGAGGTGATTTGGAAGTGTAAAAATTGAAAGAACAATGTTTGTGGGTGGGTGCAATGTTACGGCCAAGAGGGAAAGAAGAAGAAGAAATTTTGTGTTTTGATTCAAGTGTGCTTCACAAGAGTGTTTATAATATCTCTTCAATATCTTCAAAGATTATGTAATATCTTTAGTTGGATTATGGAAGATTTTAGTAAGATTATGAAAATCTTGAAGGATATGGTGAGGGTGTTTGGGGCCGAAAACTAGAGAGAGAAGGAGGTGGATTAGTGGGTTTTTCTTAGCCAATCTTAATCCATGCAACCTTATGATTATTATCCAAATAATTGGATATTAAAGGAGATGAAGAGTTTAAGTGGGATAATTAAAAGGTTTTACCCATTTGGGTGGGCCATAGGCCGGCCCCCAAAGGGTGTGGGTGGGGTCCACTTTGCTAAGTAATACCCTTTATTATCTAAGTTAATCTTGTGCGGGTACCGTCCGGGTATTCTTGGGTTTTTAATCGCGTGTCACCCGAATATTAAAATACCATTAATATTCCTTAAATTTAGTCCAGTTTAATTACTGATGAATTATTTTGGCTTTTGCCGGGTGAAATTACGTGCTACGCGCGTATCGGGTGCGGTACGCGCACTTTACTCGTTACCGGGAGATTTGTACAATAAGCTTTCACGTATGACTTTGGGTTTCCAAAACTCATTATATTTTGTGAAATTATCATTTATTATATATTCCGGGTGTCCGGGGTTCGTTTCGCTTATTTAATTTTTACCGGGTAATCGCCAGTGTCCATACCGGATAGATTTGCTTGCGCATGATCCTATCATGTTTTGTCATTAAACTTATGCATTCCTATGCATTATTTGGGAATTGCTATCTGTCTAAGGCCTCAGTTAAACAATCAACACATAATTACATTTAATTACGTTAATCGCGTTTAATTAATTAGTACGGAATTACCTTCATTTTTGCCGGTTGTTACACATGATAACTAACACCGATATAACGAACTGCTAATGTACGTGTTGTCACAAATGTGAGCAGTTTGCCTTGCATCATTGCCTATCAACAATGATAATCTGTTAAGTTATAGTTCACTCCCGCACTCCCCCGAGCCGGTGTGAGGTTTGTCAGACCTAATAGAGCTATCAACTAATAACCCGCTTGCCATAACCCGACAACTCATTCGGTATGTGAAGGACTTACAGTGATAGAGTTGGTTTAGTTCATCAAGGACACAGTTTGCGAACTAGCAAAACCCAACCCACACAAGGAGTCAAAACCCGACCCACACAAGGAGTCAAAACCCGACCCACACAAGGAGTCAAAACCCGATCCACACAAGGAGTCATAGCATCCCAACCCAGGATGTGTAAGTAGTCCCAAACCGGACTAGAAAAAGTTAAGTACGTTGTCTCAAACCCGAGACGCATGCTTTTGAGAAAAGAGTAGTGAAACTCACCTTAGTATGCAAGCAAATAAATCCAAACTCCAAAGTAGGGTGTGCTACCGACTCCCTAGTATATGTGTCACTAAGTAAGTATATGTGTAATACCATTACACCATATAACCCGTTTGTCCAAGACATTTAAATGTTCAAAATCGTGTAAGTGACACCTAGTGATTCTACATGCATAAGTAAACCCTACGGACCCGTTGGTGAATATATTGGTTATCATTAGTTTTACACTTCATATGCATCTCACATAAGTGCCCATTCAAGTTCATGTCGATAACATACCACATAGGACTCCAAATAGTCACATAAACACATAATACACAATCTGCGTTTTTAGGACAGATTATGCGCCATGAAAACTAATCTGTTTAAAATACTAAAAAAATGAATTAAACTCCCAACTTTTACTGAATATTATTTGGGATTCATTTGATAACCCATATTTTTGTTTTGTCCCAAAACCAAACACAAAAATTATGAAAAATCGTACATCACAGATATGTCCAGAAAGTTTCTACAGCAGGTCAGGTTAGTAGAAAAATTCTAAAAAATCGTGTATTCATCCAAACGGAATGAATCCACTTGGAAAAGCCAAGTTATTCTAATTTTAACCTACTGTCCAAATTTCATAACTTAATTCCTTGTAAAACTCGAGTTATGATTGTTTAAAGTTGACTCAGTTTGTTAATCCGAAAATCTGATATGACCTTTAATCAAAGAAAATTCCAAAAACTTATCAAACGACATCCAATTCAGATGATTTTGCCCATTATAAAAAGCTAAAACCATGTACAATCCATTCATGCAAAGAATCGATCAAAACAATTACTTTCAAGCCACGTAACAGACCCTACAAGTCGACATTCAGATTCTGTCCAAATTCTGATCATGAAATATTATCAATTATATCAAACCCTAGTTGCATATTATCAATCAATAGCACCTAATAATCATCACACAACATCAATAAGAGCCACATCTGATCAAACCCTAATGATACATCATAAACATCATCATTCATAAACCCTAGGAGTCTAACACATCAAGAACATGCATAATCATGCAACTTATCAATTTCTAATCGCATAGGATTATGTTTAACCCATTCAATCTTTATAAACTTCAAGAACATACATAAACCCTAGGAGTCTAACACATCAAGAACATGCATAATCATGCAACTTATCAATTTCTAATCGCATAGGATTATGTTTAACCCATTCAATCTTTATAAACTTCAAGTTTTAATCTTTATGAAAAGGTTTCAGACCTAGAGAAACTTAGCTATAAGGTTTTATAACATATTTAAGAAGATTAAAATCCAAAAGATTGAAGATTATACCGCAAGCCTTTCAAAACAATCAACCGAATGCTTTCCAAGCTTCCCGATCGATGTTCTTGAGCCTTAGCAGGTGTTAGAGGCTGATATTTTCGTAACTAGGTGTAAGGGGGCGATTAGGGTTGAGTTTAGGGGTTGTATGAGGCTTAAGGTTGCTTAAATAGAGGTTTAAGGCGGTTTGGGCTCGACAGACACCCGTGAGCGGCCGCTCATAGCTCCCCGGCTTGCTCCGGGCGTCCTGCTTCGTTGTACTGTCCGTTTCCTTCGATGTTTTTGCTATTTTGGACTATAACAAGTGTAACCCCATGTGTTAAGACCCCAACCATCCTAATGGTCCATCCATTATGGTTTTTATTAACGTATTCGGTTTAAGTTCACGTACTCACATACAGTTTGCACATAGTTTCACAGAGTATCATAAAAGCACGTATTCGCAATCAATCTCAATCAATTAATTCACAATTATTTAATTTTATTGTTTACCAACGTCCGAGGTTCACTAATCATGTATACCGTATGGTAATTCCCCAATTACCACTTCATGCAGTTATTAACCTATAACTGTGCAACGTGTGTCCTATCTAGCTAACCCTAGTTAAGTAGAATGCAAGGAATGTAACTAGAGTTTAGTTAAAGTGAGAACCTGAAATTGCGGGGTATCACAAACACGCTTCCCTTAAAACATATTTCACGCCTCTATTAAAGACAACACGTCTGTCTCCCATGGTACAATAACCGAAGCAGTCTGTACTGCCGGAGAAGGCTACACGCCCGAGGTTACACTGAATAAAATAGTGTATTGAAAGTTTGAAAAGATGAAGATGAAGTTTGAGAGTGCTCTTCTCTAGTTTGGTGTGGAATAAAAAAAGTATATTAAGCTTTCTTACTTGTTGTGATTTCTAGTAAAAACTCATATGTGTTTTTTTTTCTCTCTACATAAGATGAACCTTCATGTTCATCATATTTTTTTTTTGTCAGGTGTAGATCAGTGGAAACCCTTTAACTTGAAACTCCGTTCTTCCCAAGTTCGAATCCCTCCTCACACGCCGGTCCCTTTTAAACCTATTGGGTATATTTTTTTTGATGGACAACGGGACGGGAACCCCATAGGGGAAAACCTTCCCACCTCTGCTGTAACCACTATGCTACAACATCATTGGCCTTCATGTTCATCATATAATCACACAAACCATAACATCCATGTCCATTAATCATGTAATAATTAAGAATTAAGTGACATACTAAATACTAATAAAATGGACTTTTAAGATTTCATAAAACATCATTAATAGGTTATATGAATCAGCCAATTTATTAAAATATAACTTAAAATATGTCATGATAAGATTAGTGACATGAAATTGTTTGTTCCACCATTTGATTTCTCATTCATCTTTCTATTACTAAAAACAAATTTTACTAATTTTTTAGCCCCGCACCACTTGCCTCTACCGATGGCTACTTATATTATGTAATATTTGTAGACGACTACTCTCGGTTCACATGGTTTTATCCTCTAAAGGCTAAATCCGACTTTTATAATATTCTCACCATTTTCTTAAACTTTGTCCAAAATCAATTTTCTAAAAGTGTCAAAGTTTTTCAAAGTGATGGTGGAACCGAGTTTATAAACAATCGGGTTCAAACTTGTTTTCAAGAGCTTGGCATACATCATCGTTTGTCATGTCCTTACACACCGGAACAAAATGGACGGGCCGAACGCAAACATCGCCATATCACCGAAACCGTTTTGGCAATGATGTTTAATGCACATGCTCCTCCAAAGTTGTGGGTTGATGCTTTCATATCCGCCACTTATATCATAAATCGTCTTCCAACAAAACTTCTTGAAAATAAATCTCCTTTTGAACTTCTTTTTAACCAACCACCATCATACTCTAATCTTCGCATTTTTGGGTGTCTTGTGTATCCATACCTTCGTGACTACACTAAAAACAAACTTCTCCCACGAAGTGCTCCTTGCATTTTTATTGGATACACTCCAAGATACAAAGGTTTTCGGTGTCTCGATCCCTCAACGGGTCGAATCTACACCACTCGCCATGCCAAATTTGACGAAGATGTTTTCCCTTTTCACACATCTTCCACAAACACCGATACATCACACCTACCCTTCACCAACTTTGAAGATTCTTTGCCAACCCTAACCTCTCCAAAACAACAACCCATACCTACCCCTTCCACCAACACAACACCTCAAAACAACACTTCATGTAACTATTGTCCATTTACCGACCTGCAGCCCAATAACTCAGCTGCCCACACACCCAACAGCCCACTTCCGTCTCCTCCCAGCAGCCCACATAACCAAACCAGCCCAAATAACCAAACCAGCCCTTTATCCGACTCACCTTCTACATCCATCAGCCCAAGCCCAACCCCAGCTCCTCTTCCCTATTCAGCCGAACCACTTACTCCTCCATCCGAAAATACCAACTCAGCCCAATCCAGCCCTGCATCAGCCCAACAATCTTCTACCAATCAGCAGCCCACTTCTGCTTAAACTCAACCCACCAACACCAATACTCATCCGATGACTACTCGGTCAAAGAATGGTATTTTTAAAACCATATATGCTGCTAACTTATCTCAATTTCACAGTCACTCACTTCATCATTCTCTTCTCTCATCACATGTCCCTAAAGGAATCAAAACCGCATTGAAGGATTCCAAATGGTTTCGTGCTATGAATGATGAACTTCAAGCCTTACGTTCTAATCAAACTTGGCTACTTGTTCCTCGTCCCACTTCTACCAACATCATCGGCTCCAAATGGATTTATCGGATCAAATACAAATCCGATGGTTCCATTGACCGCTACAAAGCTCGTCTTGTAGCTCAAGGTTTTAACCAAGTTACGGGTCTAGATTTTTCTCACACATTTAGTCCCATTGTCAAATCATCCAACATTCGAGTCGTTCTCAGCCTTGCCACCATCAACAAATGGAAACTTCGACAACTCGATGTTAACAATGCCTTTTTGAATGGAAATCTCAAGGAAACCGTCTATATGGAACAACCACCAGGTTTTCAAGATGAAACTCGCCCGACTCATGTGTGTAAACTAAATCGTGCCATCTATGGCCTAAAACAAGCTCCACGTGCTTGGTTTCAATGATTAAGTTCTTTTCTAATCACACTTGGCTTCACATGTAGTCGAGCCGATCCATCCTTGTTCATCTTCAAAAATATTGGCACTTTAATTTACATCCTTGTATACGTGGATGACATAATCATCACTGGTAACAATGAAACTTTCATTACAACCTTCACTCGTCGTCTTCACAAGGAGTTCAAAATTAAAGACCTCGGTAACCTCAATTTTTTTCTCGTTTTGGAAGTCACCCATACAGAAACAGGTTTGTTTCTAAATCAATCCAAGTATGCATATGACATACTTTCCCGAGCCGGCCTCCTTGATTCCAAACCCGTTGCTACTCCTCTCACTCCAAAGGATCTTTTCCACTCTACCGGTGAACCTTTCCATGATCCAACTCTCTACCGTTCTCTTGTCGGTGCTCTTCAATACTTAACCATAACTCGCCCGGACCTATCCTATGCCGTAAATCAAGCCAGTCAGTTCCTTCAAAATCCTACCACCACTCATTTTCAGCTTGTCAAACGCATCCTTCGATATGTCAAGGGGACTTTATCACACGGCTTGACCTTTGATAGACCACCTAACACTGTTTTACTAGGTTTTTCTGATGCAGATTGGGCTCGTTGCATAGACACTTGAAGATCAACCTATGGTTACTGCATTTATCTAGGAGGAAACTTAGTGTCTTGGAGCGCAAAGAAGCAACCAACGGTAGCACGCTCAAGTTGTGAGTCGGAATATAGGGCCATGGCTAACACCACTTCGGAGCTGATTTGGATCACCCATCTTCTACGTGAGCTGCATGCTTTACCACCAGGACCGCCAACTCTTTTATGTGACAACAAGAGTGCACTCTTTCTGAGTCAAAATCCTATCTCCCATAAGAGAGCCAAACATATCGATCTTGACTACCACTTTATTCGAGAGTTAGTCGCTGCTGGTCATCTCCACACAAAGTTCATTTCAACGGATCAACAAGTAGCCGATATTTTCACCAAGAGTTTACCGAAACCTCTATTTGAAAAGTTTCGAGCAATGCTTCGTCTACAACCACCTCCATCTCGCATCGACGGGGGGTATTAGGAAACTCTCTTAGTCAAAGTCAAATGCTAAATTTTAGTTAGTCAAAGTCAAATGCTAAATTTTAGTTAGTCATTGTATAGATTTTCTATTTTTGTCATAGGAGGATTTCACTCCTCAATTGTTGTTCATTTCTGTGTATTTATACCTCATGTAATCTTCATTGTAATCATCAAAAGTTGTTACTATCTAGTATTGAAGGATAGGTAGGTATTAGCTTTGAACCTTCAAAGTTTTGCCTTTAATTGCACAATTATGACGTGGGTTACGAATGGAATAAATAAAAATCAACTCCTTTAACTAGAATTCATAATCTTCATCATTGAGAATCACCTCTAATCAATCCAATCCATCCCCCAATCATTTTCCGTCATCCTCTTGAAGATTGAAGACCAAAGAACACAATATTTGATGAATTCTATAGCCATGCTTGGCTAAACATTTATTCATATCCGGGTGTAAACATTGATTCTAGGGTTCTAAACATTGGGTACTTTCTATCTTGTATTTGCTTTTGAATGTCAAACAATTGTGTTGAATTGCGATTAATCTTATGTTAAAGTCATTTTAGTTAATTGATCTTTTGCCAATTTCTAGTGTCATGAACATGCTTCCTTGCTTTAACACAAATCTAGAGTTGTATGTTCTAGAGTTATAAAGTATATTATCATCAATCATAGATGTTGATGATTCTTGATACCTAAACCTAATGAGACGACCAACCCGTGAACATCGTTTGCAATAGTTATAATTGACCGATTTGTTAGAGCCTTAGTAATCAATTGTTGAAACCCGGGTGTGAATCTTTTATTTATCATTGTTTACAACTTATTTCTACTAATTACTTTCATTGCAATTTAATTTCAAGTTTACTAAAACAATCAAAATCTTTTCATATAATCTTAAATGAATACAATAGCAAGCTTCATAATCAACTAGACACCTTCCTAAATAGTTTCAATCAACTTTAAAACATTAACACCGACCACAAACTCTTCGTGGATCGACACCCTATTACCACTAACTACATAGTTTAAGGTGATAAGGTAGACATATAAATCTTATTTTTGACCGGACCACGACATTCGATCACCGCCAACAACACAAGGTTCAATGCATGTGGTACAACCACCTTAAGGCCCACAAATAGTCTCATTCACCGGAGTAAAACACATGCGCGACGACGGGTCGTCACGTCAGCAAAAAAACTTTCTTTTATTATATATATAGATATAGATATAGATTCCATTATTTACAATATAACTTGATGGAATAGTAAACTAAATTGCAATTATGTACTGACTTTTGTTTGTTTTAGAATTTAAACTATTCTAATTAGCAAGGCGTTTGTGCATCCCGTATTTATACGTGCTGCTTGGTTTGTTGTTCTGCATATTGGTGGACTGTAAGTTGTGCTTTGTGGGTTGTGTGCTTGGTGGATTTTTATAACTTGCTCTCCTTTTTGTGTGTCTCTCTCCTGTTGCCACCTCTCCACCGTCCTCTCCTGTTTATCTCTCTAAAAATGCACTGCCTTATCTAAGGCAACCTCAGTGGTTGTCTCGGTTTTGTAATGGTCTTTTTATGTTGACCGTTGTAAGGGTTGCATTATGGGTTGTATGTTTGGGTAGGTTTTATAGCATGCTCTCCCTTCGTGTCTTTCTCTCTTATGTCGCCTCCTATTCACCGTCTTCTCCTGTTTCTCTCTCTAAAAATGCACCGCCTTATCTAAGGCAACACAATGGTTATCTTGGTTTTATTTTGGTCTTTTATGCCGACCCTTATAAGGATTGCATTGTTGGTTGTATGTTTGGGTGGGTTTTTCAACATCGCCTCCGTCCTCTCCTTCCTAAGCAGAAGAAGGTGAATAATAATATTTAATGTGCGATCAAGGTTCGATTCACAGTTGACCTCTTCGTTAAAGTTCAAACAACAGTCAACAAGTCAAACACCAGTTCTATATGTTCCCAAATCCAGTTTATTTTGGTATGTGTGTGTTTAATTGATATAAAGTTACCCGACCACCTCCCTCCTCTCTGACTCCACCTCTTCATCGTCCCCTTCTTCCCTCCTCTTCGCCGTCCCTTGCCTCCCTCCTCTCCTCCATTACTAGTCATATCATCCGCAATTGCCTGAATCTCGAGACGCTCTTCAACCCAATCATAGACTTTATTGAGATAGGTGCGATCCCCCATCCGAGAACTGTATATGAGATTACTCCTTTATCGCTTATACTGCCCCAAACATCTGACTGCATTTTCCAACTGAAATGAAATATGACTACTGAAATTAAATTGTACATCTGTTTTGCAAGTTCGTTATTATGGGTAGTTCCAACAAAGGATCAGACTAATGACGTATACAATACTTGAATTCTCGGTGTAGATGCTACATAGTTGGTTCTCATCCTTTAGAGACTACGAGTGTAATAGGAGCATCCGTCGACAAAAGGATCACCCTAAGATGATCATCTCATGGCTATTGAGAACCAATCAAATCAGATGGTTCTACTTTCTGACTTGCTCCTACAGAACCAAGATCGAAAAAATCAGTCATTCACAACCACTGATGAAGGATTCCTCGAAAAGTTAAGGATTAGTAATCTTTTTTAGAAATCGAATGGATTCGGTCTTATACATCCAAGATCTTATTATAGGTTATTAAATGGGGAAAAATCAATTTTTTGTTTTTATTATGGATTTGGTCTTATACATCCAAGATCTTATAATTAATCTTTTTGTGTGTGTTTATTATGGATACACAATGGATCACATTTTCATGTCTCCAAACTGTTTTCTTCACTCATACATAATTTAAGCATCTATTTCATTAATCACCACATAAAAAGTTGTTTTCTTTTTCGTTTTTGTATAGCACTATGATACTCGTTGGAAAGACAATAAAACACTTGTTAATTTGGTGTAATAGTTTTTTAAAAACAATGTTGTATAAAAAAGTTATTATTGTTTAAAAATAACGGGAACGTGCATGCGTCATGCACATGAGAGAGAAATAAAAATAATTTAATAAATTTGGAGGTCATACCTAATGTCATGTGACACACCCAAATGGTAGGATGGCCTAAATGAACGTCTCTTCTCTCTCTAAAAATGCACCGCCTTATCTGAGGCAACCTGGTGGTTGTATTGGTTTTAATCCGGTCGTCTATGGCGGCCGGTGACAGTAACAGGTGGAGACTAATAAAAGAGGTTAAGGGCGGGAATGTTTGTTTCTTCTCTAAAAACAAACATTGTCCTCACTTTTTTTTACTGTTGTTCTATGACGGTTGGTTAGAGGGTTTTTTTAGGGTTTTTACGTTGTTTTGTGTCGTTTTGGTTTTTGAGCCCCGCCGCCGGCGCTTGTGTTTTGTTTATGGTTTTTTACGTTGTTTTGAGTAGGATGTCATTCTTTAAAAATGCTTACTTTATATATTAGATCGTCTATCATTATCATTATGACATGTTATTTGATATCAGATTCTTTACATTTTTTTCTTATGAAAAAACGACCTATTACTTTTATAGTACACATATTTATCATATCATATTAGATTTGTGTATCCCGGGACGCTTTGAATAATGTAGTTGTATTTATAAAAAAACTAAAGAAAATGAATGATAAATAAATTAATGACGTGGCGAGATATGCATTATTACATCAAACAAAGTGCTTAAATCAAAAAAATTCATCATTCCAATATTCCATTAATTCCATCTCTCCTGTGTTAAGTTCTTCATCCCATTTACAGGTAA
Source organism: Ambrosia trifida (assembly GCA_028751855.1). Lineage (NCBI taxonomy): Eukaryota > Viridiplantae > Streptophyta > Magnoliopsida > Asterales > Asteraceae > Ambrosia > Ambrosia trifida. Next base: position 127,394,181 of record CM054128.1, on the reverse strand, counting down.
AATCACTTAAATTCTATTTATTAATCTTATTTAAACTTTCATTTTTCATCAATAAAATCTTGCTGTTAAATCCCTTAATCCTAAAACATCAATTTATGCCCACAATTATTCATCAAAATCCCCCTTTTAACCCTTATGCCCATAGCTTTGTCTATAGAGGTTACGCGTAGCTTGTTGTCCGTTTACCTGCTTTGTCTTCAGAGGTTGTTTTGGTTGAAATAATATTCAAGAAATTTAAAGATTAGTAGGAAAAAAATGATCTTGAAATTGCTTTGTGTTATTTAGTAATAATTTATGTAAGGCTAATTAGAAGATTATTATTATTATTATTATTATTTTCTTTTTGTTTTTTTGAGATTAGAAGGTTGGAATTACTGAAGGTGTGAAGTTGAATATTTGTTTTATTAAGTGTTAAGTTACTTTGTTTGGTATTTTAGGGGTTTGATGTATGTTTGTGTTGTGTAGGGAGGATTGTAAGGATGATGAGTGGAAGCATCAGGCGGAAAGCTTTGTCGCTGTGTTCGTCTGCTGTGGCTAATAAAGTGAGTGTTCTGTAGACTATATGAAACGTGCACTGTGCATTGTTGAATGTTGGTATTTTATATGCGCACAAACGTATACGGATACAGGGGTGTTTGGACTTTTTATGCTAGGTAGTCAAAGGCGCCGCTAGTGAGTCGTGGCCTAGGCACTTAAAAAGCAAGGCACGCCGTAGTAATGGACCATTTTTAGAGGTTTTTGACATGTCTTAGGTTACTTACGGTTAGTTTAGGCTGGTTCCTGGCCATATTTGGACGTTTCAGATCACTTTTAGCTGTTCAGACATGTTTAGGTCAGAATTCCGGAATTTGCTAGAGCGTCTTGATGGACACAAGGTGTTTCGGCTGCAACTCACCTAGACACGCACCTGGGTTGCCTTTTCCTACTATGTTTGGATGTTCGTTTAAACCGAATATTTCAATTTGAAGTTACGGTCACAGACACCAGTTTTGAGTATTTGGCGAAACTGATTACGATATCTGATTATTTAAGGTTTAAATCATTAGATGTGGATATTGAAGCAACGAATATCTGTAAGAAAATCAGGTAATATTATAATATTACCTGAGCATCCCTTGCTTTAAACAACAACTGATTATCTGATTCTGATTCTTCAAGTAGCGATAGTCACTTAAAAAAACACACATCCGAACACTCGTATGTCTATGTATACTTGCCATTCTTCTGTGCATAATTGATATATATTCATGATAAAAACAATAAGTTGAAGTTGTTAATAGGGAATTGCACAATCATTGGAGAGGACCCAACCTGCATTAATGGGATCTTCATCACGAGGATATGTTGCTGGCATCCCGATGTATGAGGTAGTCGAGTTCTTATCTTTCTGATTAACGCATGTGTTGTGATGCAAATATATGTCTTCAAACCTTTCAATTTGAATAGAGGAATCGTTAAAAAAGTCAATGCCGATGCGTTGTCTTTTATGTCGGTTGATGAGAAATATCAAGTCTATTTGCTGTGTTTTCGACATATACTACTTCCCAAATGCTAAAATGATTTTTTTCCCCTTTAAGTTTGGCAAGAAAGTACATAACTTATGCTAAACATACACGGGTCTCTGAATATAATAAAGCTCTTTGGAATTTTAATTGTTTATTATATGTATGCATTGTCTAATGCATCCCGGTCCCTTTCTGTAATTAATTACACAAGTTTCTAGCTTATGATATTGCCTTATATTGTTCATTTCATATGGTGATAGATATTAGAAAGTAAATTAAAACATGCTTGATTGTGTTTTCCAAAGTAAATTTGAATACTTGTAGTTGTTAGCCCTCAATATTGTTATATTTACAGTTGCTATGTCACTTTAACTTATGGCATTACTTGCTAGGGATTTGGAAAAAAGTCAAAGCTGGTACCGGAATTTTATCAAGGTATTTTTACTATCGAACAGGATATTATCCACAAACCTGGTTGTTCGTGTTTTTCCACATTGAAAAATTGCGAATCTGTTAACATTTAAATTTTAAATGATTGCAGGTGCTCCTGTTTATTCAAAACCCTTGAGGTAGAGATATTCTCGTTCTTTATCTGTCCTTTAGCAATATTGTAATTTTATAGAAAATTGTTGAAATTTTTGATGATCACTTTATTAACTTATTGGTTATTAAAAACATAATTTTAGTTGGCAGAGAATTATCATATTTTACTGTTATAGAAAAAGTATAAAACGCACATCCAAACTAATCCTTATTGAACTATAACACTTAAAGCTAATCTTTCTTTACAACAATTTCTGTGGCACAGGGACGTTGTATCCTCACCTAAATCAGATTTTCCGACCCATATGTGGGGTAGATCTTTCTTTACATACAGTGGTATGCTCTTTCAATTGTCTACAAACTATAAATTATGAACTATACAAGTTTTTGAGTATTCAATTTATTTTGAATATGTGACTCTTTATTGGTATCGCTGACATTCTTAACAGAATACCTTTGTTGATTTGGTGTTTGTACTTTATATGATGATTATCATTATTATTTTTTATTTATTTATTTATTTTTTTCGTAAGTTTTGGGCTTTGGGACTCATAATGTTATTGTCTTGGAACAGAACCTGCTAAAATAGAGAAGATAGTCAACACCTCGGTCAAAAGGACACACACTGGCCCTGCTTATTTCACTGCATCGGGTGCTGTGGCTGGAAGTGTTTTAAGTACTCCCATTGTAAATGCTCCGCAGGTGCGGTGCTTAAGTCTTTCCTCTTTTATTCACTGAAAATAGTTTTCTGCCATTTTTTTGGTTAGAATATTTTGATTAGAGGTGACAATTTCGATCTATTTACTTGTGAACTACCCTTTGTTAATGCCTAAATTGTTTTGATTAGAGGTGACAATTTCGACCCATTTACTTATGAATGTGTCGAGTCAGGTTATGTTTATCTCGAACGGGTTAAATTGGTAAAACCAACTTCAGTCAGTTAACTTAAAAAGAAACGGGTCGTATTGTGGGTTGCAAATTCCCCAAGTGTATTCTTTATGCATAAAACCTTCTAAATCATTTACTCTGAAAGACAAAAAACTGTCTTAATGTAGTTTTTTTTTCCGGCGTTTGTAGGCAGCTAAACTGGGCATTGGCTCGACAGTCTCACCAACTTTCCTGCCCAATCTTGCTTTATTCTGGCATATAAACAACGGCATTGAGGAGATCCTGGCAGATTATGTTCACCATGAAATGACTCGCAGTTTGATCTTGGTGATGATGAGACTCTTCCTAATAGTTGCAGCAAAAGATGTTTTCGTGGCGACAAATTGAATCTTTTCCTTTCAGAATCCATAGGTTTGGTTGACAACCATCTTCTTTTTATGTTTATTGAAGATGCTGAACGTGCCGAATAAATATTAGTCCTAGAAAGTTATAGGACTCATGAATGATTCAGTTTTGAGCTTTTGGTTTTAGTTGATGGAATTGTTTTAAATAGAAGTTTTAACCTTGTTTTTATTTATTTATTTATATATCATAATGGGTGTTTAAAAGACTGTCATGCTAAACACGGTTGCTTGACTATGTGTAGCAGATTTGTCAACTCTAAAGTCTAAACTATATTAGAGAGAAGATGTAGTAGTGATCGCTCTCTGATCTCTACCAACACAAGACAGAAGTTTGCCTAACGTGATCTCTTACTATTCTAGACCAAATTTAGCGAAGGTGAATCAAGTGCTCAAATATTGCTTGAGTTAATAAATAAAATATGTTGTACATACCCGTACCATGATATATATATATATATACAATAAAGAAGAAACATAATTTAGCCTACAATTAATAACTAGAGTTTAAAGTTACCCGCGCTTCGCCGCGGGGTTAACAGTTATCTTTAAGGTAAATGGAGCATTATGGTCTAATGTTTACGTCCGGCGAGACAAACAATTCTCAAACACAACATTAGGTCGCCAGACGATCGTAATATACAACGTATCCACTACGTCCTCATGTCGCCGTTTCGCGCTCCACTGCCACAGTTGTTGGCTGTCGAAACCGTCTTCGTTGTCGTGTCACTTTACTTTTCCTGGTTTGTAAAATTTTCGGTGCATATATGCAGTCCTTCAATTCCCGACAACAGAAACATGTAAGCAGCAGGCGCTGCCGTCAATTTAATGCAGCTAGGTAGTAGCAAATTGTTTATGTATGTTCGAAATCCTCGTCAAGAAAATAATGTAGCCGTCGTATTTATTACACTTTGGCTTGCAATATAATAAAAAACGATTGGCAACCAATAAAAGTGAACCACTTCTAGTTCTTTCCTCAATGTGAGCCTCTTTTTCATGTGCGTGGCCATTTGCAACGCAATATAATAAAAAAATATTGAAAAGTGGTAAAAACAAACAGGTACAAGCTAACTTATTTCCATTTTCAAAAGGAATAATAAAAGAGCAAAAATACCATCAAGAATCAGTGAGACAAGTTTTGATCCCATGTGGTTCCTTTGGAAAGGAAGCCACCAACCACTGAGCCAAAGTTTCTTAATGGTTAAGTAGCAGAACAAAACAAAACATATATATGCATAAAATATATTATGGGAAAAAACAAAAAAATAGGTTGCTGGTGGATGCCAAGTGGCATCAACTTAATGGTTTGGTGCATTTTAGCATACCGACACTATTGAAGTGTCTTTAACTTAATATATAGAAGAATAAAACATTTTGACTAGACTTTGACTATGAGTATGAATTTGACTATGATTATGATTTGGACTTTGACTTAAAATACATATTCAAAATATACAATTAATTAGATGGCTTGATTTTTGCTAATGTCCCCGCAAAATGGAGGATCCGTTGGACACGCCAATCTTGAAGCGGAATGAGAGAAATGGTAATCGGGGTAGGTAGCGGTTTGGTGAGGACATCAGCTAGTTGACCCTTTGCTAATATGAAAAAGCTTTAGTTGACTGGCATTGACTTGTTCGCGAACAAAGTGGTAGTCGAGAGCTGCATGTTTCATGCATGAGTTGTAGACCGGGTTAGCAGATAGGTAAGTAGCACTGGTGTTATCACAAAATAGAGTTGGGGTGCACATATAATGTATATATGTGCGAGCCATTGGAGGGGCAAAGTAAAATTGAATTAATTTTATTGTTATTTTACTAATTTCGTGAAAATGATGTAAAAGTGACATAATGTTAATCATACATCATGTGGTGACGTTGATAGCCAAAAGACAAGAGGGTACATGCACCAATCGGGCTTGTCCCGATTTTTGAGTGTTGTGTGCCTTATGTCCAAGGCTTGATGCAAAACTACTATCGAGTTGGGGGTCTCAATGGAAGCAGCCTCCCTACCTTTGTTTTGCTATTGATGAGATTTACTGATGTGACACCCGACAAACTCAGGTTAGTAACCTTTTCATTAACTAGTCAGTCTACCTTAGCAAGTCACGCATTCGTTACACTTAACTGAATCAGTTGAGTGAGTTGATGATTCGGGGAATCATCGGGAGTTGATTTACATTATGTATTGTCCAGGGTTTAATGATTTGGAGGATCATTGGGGTTATCACATGCACACACGAGTCTTGAGTCCCGTTGTTGGTGAATTACATGAATTGAATTAAGTGATAAACATAGATTGATCCATATATGTTATATAATGTGCAAATACGTGTTTAAATGGTGTTTATATGATTATACATGCTTAACATATGTTAGGATTTCATGATTATGTGTTAGGATTTGTTAAAACACGTTTAAACGATAAAACTATAAAAATGGGAAAACAAGGAAACTGGTTCGACCCTAAGGGGGTTCGAACCAGCTGAATGGTCTTTCATTCGACCTCTTTCTAAACTCATTCGACTCTTGCATGGTGCGAATGAAGATGGGGTATAAATACCATACTTTGCAATTTTTCATCATTTCACAAACCCTAAACGCCTCTAAGTGCTCTCTCTCAACTGTAAACCTGTAGGGAGGAGTTTTTGACCTTGTTTTTCAAATCCTAACCTACAAACACCTTCTATATTATAAATAAGAGAATATCTAAGGTGTGTTCTTATCTAAAACCTTTTTAAGCATTTTTCATTAGTTTTTATCAAACCCCAAAGGTCCAGATCTGTTCTAAGATGGTTTTCATGAATTAAAACCTTTCAAAACAAAACCTTTCAAAAATAAATTATTGGCTTCCTCACCACAAGAGGTTTTTGGAATTAGTTAATAATTAATGTTAACTTAATATATGATTGAGATGCATAATACTTATGACATAAAAAGATAACATTAGTGCCACTAACTCGAAAACATTAAGAAAATAAAACAATAAACATAATTTCTGTAACATGTTATACGAATAAGTAAACTAACATAAGTACTATCAATATATCATGTAAGGAGTGATAAACTAAAAGAAATGAGTATCGCGTTGCAAATTGTCACTTCCGCCGCATCGCGCGGGTTTCTTACTAGTATATACATATATAATTGTCATAATGGATGTTATAAGTTCTCATTTTCCTAGAATGTGCTTTCTTGTAGAATATATAAAATGATTAATGTTGCACATATGATATTTGTATCATTTTGCAATTTTAAACATTGATTAAGTTAATATACAGGTACATATTCAACTATATGAAATTTACAAATTACATTGTGAAACAAACCCATTACAATCATAAAACAACAATTGTTAGATATTGGGGTTTTTGTAATAAAGAACTTGTTTTTGGGGTTTAAATAGGTATCTAGAAATGTATGTCGATCTAAATACATCAAAAAATAAACCATATTGGAGTAGCACATATAGGAGGACAGGCATCATAGCAAATACACCAATAAGAATTGGCATCCATAATAAACCCTTAGAGTAAAGTACGAAAAAGCTGACACTAAAAGCAACTGTCATGCTTACTATAGAGAGGAAAAGGGTTGCTAAACCTAACATAAGTTTTTTGGGTAATGATTCCAAGAAATCACGTTCAGCATACCGAGACGCGAGGATGGATAGGAACATAAGAATTGAAGCGGAGGATGCAAATAGGGAAATTGCATCTGCCATAACAAAGACCATAAAGGTTGCTTTTGGATAGAAGATAGGGATACCATCGTTTTGATTGTATCCACCAGGAACTGTAAAAGCTGCAGCAAATACTATGGTTGCAATAAGTGCTGCAACAACCATACATTGACTAGCAGTGTCTTTCATCCATTTCTCGCCTTGTGTCATCAAATCTTTATGTTCCTTTGTAAATAACTCATATGGTGTAAGACCATCTTTATTTTTCCTTTCCCGATAAGAAGGGGGGATCATAGACTCTACTTCCTACAACACATAATACAAAATTCAGATTGTACACTCGTTGTTTGTTAGAGTGGCGAGGTAACTAGATCGGTTAGATAACACACCATTTATTAAGAGTTGTTGCATTTGATATATATATATATATATATATGTATGTAGGGGATGGTTATAGAGAAAACCCACTCAAATTGAGGAAACTTTGGAAACTCCTACTTTCCGATACTTTTATTATCTGAAAATATTAGGGCATGTAATATACATGTTTTTAAGAGTTTTGAGACAAAAAAAAAAAAAAAAAAATCAAAAAAGCGCCGAGTAGGTTTTAAAAAAAAAAATAAATAAGTTTTTGTGTTACATATGTTACATGTCTGTAATGTGTGTAACATATGTTACACAACAAGACTTATTTACTTATTTTTTTTTTAAATCCACTCGTCTCTTTTTTTATTTTTTTGGCCCAAAACTCTTAAAAACATGTATATTACATGCCCTAATTTTTTCAGATAATAAAAAGCTTAGAAAGTAGGAGTTTTCAGGGTTTTCTTAATTTGAACGGGTTTTCTCTTTATACTTGGCCTATGTCTTAGTTTTTCTTAATTCTTATATAATTTAATAAAAAATAAAAAACTATACATGTTGATCTTTTTCAACGCTTCATTATAAACTTTATTAAAAACCTAGTATTATTCAAAATAAACTACCTTTGAGATATACCGAAAAAAAAATGTTTATGGGCCCTTTCATAAAATTTATGTACCATTAGTCGAATACAACTTTAAAAAACAAAAAATAAAAGAAATCGCATATACCCCGGTTTCACAACTTTCATAAAAGAAATTTTTTTCCTACTTTTTACGAATTATCTTTTAAGACGCTATTTTTCACAAAAAGTTCTCAGTCTACATCCTCAACAATTTCTAGCCCAACAAAATTGTTTTACTTTGACCTAGTATTCTTTATTTAATTAACTAAAAATGAAACATGAAGGAAGATATACAAAATAAATAAATAAAGATCTGAGATATATTAATATTTGTATTTACCTTAAACCATAATAGTTCTCGTTGCATTTGTAAAGCAACTCCTGACACATCCTCTAGTCGCTTTTTCTTTGCACTCTTCCCAACTAAATGCAACATATTATTTTGCTTTTCATCTTTGAGAGGAGTAATCATATCCTTCATTGAGCCGATCTCGTATAATAAGTTGTATATACCTTCATGGCGATGCTTGACAGCAATGTGAAATATACTTTGGTTGTTATCATTCACTTTCCATATGAGATCAGGATATTGACGAATGAGCTCAACTACAAATCTAGTATTGCCCATTTCTGCAGCAATAAATAGTATACGAGAAGAGTAAGTTTTGTTTGTTGTAGTATTTCCTGACGATGCTACATTTGGATTATTCGAAGTTTTTGTTGGTCCTTTGAGTAGACTTTGTGTTTCAACATGCATTTTGGCAATACGCTCAGATATGAGATTTTGTAGTTGCAGAGTCTGATCATCTGTTTCGGTAGTTGGCAACCGTTTGATTATATTGTTTTGGATTTCAACATGCATGTTTGCGATATGTTCAGAAACAAGCTTTTGTAGTTCCAGTGTTTTGTCCATAGTTCCCGAAGCTGGCTTGTCGTCTTGGTTCTTATCTTGCGGCCCTCGTATTATATCATCAATGTCTTTCCTAGATTTTTTCGCTATATCTCCCCAAATGATTCTTAGTAATTGCAATGCCTGGGCTTCCTTTTCATGAGATTCCCACTTGAAACGACTGAAAACTAAAAAAAACAAGCACCAAAACAAGGAACACAATTGATATGGTTTTAGCTACTAATTTATGTCACTCAATTTCTACTACTATAGGTTAATGAAAATTGTAAGTATTCGAATGTTAAAATATAAAATGAATCATTAGGAGAGCATGAAATAAAAAATCATGTTTGTCAATCACTTGAGAATTAAACGGATCGTTTAATAAACCTAGATTCTATTTTATTTTTTGAATGACCAACTTTTTTTTGAACGACAAATCACTTTTTATATATATAAAAAGAGCCAGCAAGGGACTGAGAGAAAACAACAAAAAAGAGGGAAAGAAAGAAACAACAGACACCGGGGTTACACACAACCCGACACATCAAACATTAACCAATCGGTCCAGGAAGGGCGCTTGATCCTAGCCCTGTTACTAATCCAAAGAAAGCTATCCTCCTTGATATGGTCCATGACCCTCCTCTGATGCACGAACTTGCCCTTGAAAACCATGGTATTTCTGGCGAGCCAAAGATGCCAAACAGTGGTGTATACTACAGTGATCACCAAGCGTTTCCAATTTATCGAACCCGGGTTATCTCATATGGAATGCAACAGATTAGTTAGGTTGTCGACGGAAGTGGGATACGGAATTCTCAACCAAACACAGACATCCCACCATATACTTTTGGCAGTCAAGCAATTGACGAGCAGGTGATTAGTATCTTCAAGGCCGAAACCACATCTAACGCATCTGCAGTCAGTAATAGGAATTCCCCGAGCAACCAGTTCCGTCTTGATTGCGATTCTACCTAACATAGCTCTCCAAACCAAGATGTTGCATTTCGAAATAACCCACGGCTCCCATCGAAACACAGCTTCGTCCGTCATTCCCGAATTAGCACCGACCAAAACACGACGAACAGCTTTAACCGAGTAATCAACCCCATCGTCGTTATCCCATCACCATTTGTCGTACTCACCAGTGACGGTAAAACTGCATAGAAGCTGAAGCAGATCACTGAGTTGTCTCCGAGAGTCGGGCTGAACCGGGAGACCTTTCCAACCCCAGGTCCAATGTTGTTACTCATTCAAAATCTGCACACAATCCGCCACATTGGAGTCTTTCTTAGCAGCCAGCCGGAACAAGTCTGGTAAAGCTGAGTACAAAGGAACATTCGACACCCACGGGTCCGTCCAGAATTTCGTGAGGCCACCGTTACCAACTTGGACCTTCAATATTAGGGGTGTCAATCGTGTCGGATTGATGGGTTGACGGGTTTATGGGTTGCGGGTTGGCGGGTTGATGGGTTGAAATGTGCAACCCGAACCCGACCCATATTATTATTCGTGTCAAATATTCCAACCCTAACCCAACCCACATAAAATCCGGGTCAACCCGAAGACGACCCGTTTAACCCATATTTTTAAATGAGTAATACATGTTCATGAGTTATAAGCGGGTTGTTGGGTTGTAAGCGGATTATCAATAAAATGTTTAATGGTGTGTATATAAGTGTGACAAATAAATAATACAGTGTGCCAATAATAACACAATTATAACTAACCATGTACATAGAAATGGAAAAAGAAAAACAAAAATATAATATATTTTTTTTTCTAAATACTTAAACGGGTTAACGGGTCAACCCATTTTATATATGTGTCAACCCGAACCCGACCCATTTTTTTAAACGGGTCGTGTTAGTTGACCCGAACCCGACCCGTTTTTTAAACGGGTCGTGTTAGTTGACCCAAATCTATTTTTTTTCGTGTCGGGTTCGGGTCGGTTTTCGGGTCGTGTCAATAATTGCCGCCCCTATTCAATATATCATTGATCCGAATCCTGACTTTGAATAAGGCCTCCTTCACACCACTAATATCTTTCCACACACCCGTGATGGTGTTCTTGACCGGAATGAGTTTTTTACACCTACCCATTTCGTGTATAGACCTGACCACGCAGGCCCACAGCTGACTCGGATTGCTCTTATACCGTCACCACCACTTCGCTCTCATCGCCAGGTTTAGATCTTCTATACTATCCAATCCAAGACCCCCGAGATCTTTGGGTTTCGTGATCTTATCCCACCTTATCCATCTAACTTTCCCAGCCCTGTTGGTTCTTCCCCAAACAAAGTCGCGTCGCAACGCCTCCAGCTTTTTATTGATACTTTTAGGAGCAGCAAAAATAGATAGGAAGTAATTAGGGAGGCTGCCAAGAACAGCTTTCACCAAAGTAACCCGGCCAGCTAAAGACAGAAGCCGAGCCTTCCAGTTGGAAAGTTTTTTTTTATGAAATTTATCAACAATAGGCTGCAAAAAACGAGCGCGCTTCATGTTTGCCCCTATCGGAATCCCTAAATACGAGAACGGAAAAGAGCCCGCTTTGCATCTCAACAAATTCGCCATACGACTGATCTCGGGCTTGTCAACACCAACCCCAAACAGTTCACACTTATGATGGTTAATTTGCAGCCCCGTAATAAGGTTAACCCATATAAGGAAACGACATAGACTACGAACATTTAGTTCGGACCATCCCCCGATAAAAAGCACGTCGTCCGCATAGCATAAGTGGGTGAGAAGTGGACCTCCATTAGGCAACTGCACCCCCTGAAAAAGGCCCGAATCAGCTGCTCTATACATTAGCATAATGACGACCTCTATGGCGATGATAAACATAAAGGGGGACAAAGGATCGCCTTGTCTGAGCCCCCGCTTGAACCTGAATTGACCCATGGGAGTAGCGTTAATCTGGACCGAACCCGAACCAGATTGAAGGCAGCTTTTTATCCAGTCAATCCACTTCGCGGGAAAGTTCATAAATTCCATAGCCCGAAACAAACACTTCCAATTCAGCGTATCGTATGCCCATTTGAAATCGACCTTAAATATGAGGATATCCTTATTAAGCTTCTTGGCCCACAACACCGTTTCGCTTATGATTAATGGGTTATCAAGGATGTATCGCCCGTCGACAAATGCCGATTGAGTTGGGGAAATTAAAGACGACATCACCTTCTTGAGTCTAATCATGAGAGTTTTAGCGATGATCTTGTACACCGACCCAACCAGAGAGATGAGTCTAAATTCATCCAACGTTTGCGGGTCTGAATTTTTAGGGATCAGGGCGGTAAAGGACGCATTACTGCCTATAGACAAGATACCATTATGGTAAAAATCACCCATCATGGCCATCACGAGCGGTTTAAGTTTATCCCAATAAGCTTTAAAAAATTTCAACGAGAACCCATCCGGTCCCGGCACTTTACCCTCATCACAACTACGAATCGCTAACCATATCTCTTCACCATTGAAAGGAAGAACCAGAGACTCAACAACAGTGTCTTGTAACCGAGGAATGCCATAATTACTAAAAACAGGCCTACGCCGAATCGGCTCCGCAAAAGCCTTTTTAAACCACACCATAGTGTTATCCAGAATATCCCTTGGATAAGTTATCCATCTACCATCGAACGACAACCCATTTATTCTCCGATTAGCCTTGTTAAGATTTACGACACCATGAAAAAATTTAGAATTCTCATCGTCGTCTTTAATCCACCTCACCCGAGCTTTTTGTTGCAAATCTTTGGCCTTGGACAACTCCAACTTTTTCAACTTCAATCTGAGCTGGACTCTAATCCTTTTTTCCGTGTCATTGAGAGCAACCGATTCGGCTTTCCTTTCAAGATATTCAACCCCCTTCTTCAAAACAATAGAACAACAATTTTCATTAACCGTAGCCCGGGTCCTCCACTCTTTGATATCAGCTTTGATATCCCTCAACACACACCCGAGATACTTATCCGCAGGATCGATAACCAGCCCACTACCAATCCTGGAAGACACGATAAACTTCAAATCTTCAGAACCGATCCACGAGTTGAAGAACTTGAAGGGAGGGGGGCCAAAATCGAGGTCCAAACAAGACAAGAGGATCGGACAATGATCAGACAATTCCCGGTTTAGAACTTCAAGTTTCGCATTTGGCCATCTAGCCATGAAATCAACACAAACCAACACGCTATCCAGTTTGCTCATTTTAATCTCAGTGGTATCGAAGATGTAAGTAAACCGACCACCCAACATACGATATTCAACCCACCCGGTTCTACTAATAAAATCATTGAACTTTCCTGCCGCAAAAACATCGAAAGAAGAATTAAGTCTTTCCTCGGTCGTTCTTACGTCATTAAAATCTCCCAGCACCACCCAAAGACCTTGGTGCGACTGGCTCAGATTAACTATTTTATCCCAAAGCTCACATCTAAGACCCGCATTATTAGGAGTGTACACATTGAGAACATTAACCCTCGCTTCAAAACCGCTCATAAACCCAGAAACCAACAAGAAAGAGCGATCCGAAACAATGTCAACGGCCTAAAACAGGGCCGGGTCCCACATAGAAGCCAACCCACCCGACCTTCCCCTAGCATCAACTGCTGACGCCACGAAAGGAAATCTACCCCCAAACGGGCCCAAGTTTTATCTGGAGCACCTGATTGATGCGTCTCCTGAAGGCACAAGAAGGCGCATCGATGTTTCTATTTGAGCCGTCTGACCCAATCCGGTTTATCCGCCCCGGAGTACCCCCTAACATTAATAGAGATAAAATTCATTAAGAACTAATTACCTCCTTTTCCCCTTTAATGATCTTTCAGACAAGATTGTCGAAAGAATCCACTTCGATTCCCAAACCCTCACCGAATTTCAGAGTAGCTTGGACCTCCTGATTAAAATCATCATTATCAGAATCAACCTCCTCGGTCTGGTTCTGACGCTCCACCTTATCATCAGCGTTGCCACAGTTTCCTAAAACACCAGTCTTCTCCTCCACTTTCTTTGTCTTCCCCTTTCGAATAAGATGTTCAGCCGCATCTTTTTCAATAATCCCGTTGAGGCAGAAAGGGTCAGAGTCAACTGGTGTGTTTAAATCAGGGGTAATGAATTCTTTTGTCGTGGTGGTTGTTTTCTTCCTGTTTCTTTTATCCTTAGCCCTTATAGTAACATAGCTAAGCCCAATATCATATGCTTCTCCTTGGCCTGACGAAATAGGCCCACTATCATTAAACAATCTTGGGCTTCGAATAGGGGTACTGAGCCCATCCGATTTGGACAAACAGACATTCTCCCTGACAGTATTGCTCGAGGAATGGGACCCAGGATCATCATTAACATCCACACCTACCAAAGCTTCCTTGAACGACGAGCCCCCATGCACGCCAACCATGCATGACTCTCCATCTACCGACCCCTTAGTTTCCACCCCCTCCCCGGGCCTTTTGACTTCCGACTTGATAATCAGCTGGCACACCGGCACCTTCTCACGACAAATCTTGAAAGTAGAGGTCGGAACCCATAAAGCTTTAGTCTCATTCACCCACACGCAGAAGGTGTGACCATTCCAGGAAACGTCAAACTTAGACGAGATCCGTTCACCAGAATTCACGATAATTGCCATGGTATCTTCACTAAGAACAGTATCCTCCGGGGAAGCTTCTGACCGGAACACCATCCTACCGCATCTTTCCTCTATCTTATTAAACACATGCCTATCCCAAAAACAAGGTGGAACACCTGTGACACTAATCCAAGCCAAACGTTCATACACCGGAGGGCTCCCGTCCCAAACGTATAACCTTTGTAACCAGGTTGACCACAGGTCATATTGATCTTTGAGGAATTCCTGTGCCTCTATGCAAGACTCGAACGTTATCAAAATCTTAAGCCCCCCCAAGAATCTGATCTTCGTACCTGTCTTTAGGGCCTCCCCCAGAAACTTATTAATCTTCATTAGCGTCCTCAACTCCTTAGCTTCACTGATGAGCGACTTAAACTCCCAACTTTTTTTGGCCGTGGTGTTGGAAGGAGGCAGTTCAATAACCTCCCTCCTCATTCCCCCACCACTACCATAAGGTTTCCCCCATGGGTTATTTTGAGAAGAATCACTCAATCTACTAGTAGCCAAGTCTTTGCTGTCCGTAACAATTGGTTCCTGACGAATGGGCGGACCCATCCAAGAAAATACCGATTGTCTATTCTTCAAGTAGGTAGATCGATCTTGAATGTTAAACCTGTTGAACCTGGCCACGTTAATACCAATCATGGCCCCATCAATGGTCACCCCTAATAAGGTCTCCTTCCACTTCTCGGCATCAATAATCTTAGAAAATCGGATGAATCCGAACTTGTTACCAGCCCCATCCTTCTTCTTCGGGATGAACACGTCTTCCAGATTCCCGAACTGTTGGAAAGCCTTCCACAGATACTAAATGACATCTGAACTGTGAGTGGGTTGACACTGACAAATGGTTGCCCATTGGACATCCCAAGTCCACCAACCCACTAATTCAGCGAAAAACCCGCCCACAGGCTCACTGCGACAAAACCCTCTTGATCGGATTCAAAGTCGACATTAAATGGCTACGAACTCTTATCTTCATTCCCCATGCTACTCCACTAAATGATGAGGACAAACCTAGATTTTACTAATGTAAAGTTTTGTATTTAGCATCCAGATTCATATATAACATGTAAATTGGTATGTAACTAATATTTATACAGTTATATATTAAAAAAAAAAAAATACTATCAACGTGTCTAGTCTAATAATAATTTTAGGAAAGTCAATTCCTAACAAGACATGATTGTTTTTTTGAAAATATGGGTTAGCAAAGATGTCCGGTTTGTTAAACAAGACAAGTTGAGCATGCACTTAATAAATACATTGGCCTGACGCCCTGACAACAGCGACGACGACGACGACAAACAACAACCAACCACAACAACAAACAACACCACTAACAACAAACAACACCACCAACAACCAACCAACCACAACAATAACCGTACATAGTAAATCTCACTATAACCAAAAGTTATTGGCCCGAACACGACCCGTTTAATTAATAAACTTGTAAGTTTACCCCATGTGTGTTGTAGCGGCATCAAAACATACAATACTGAATTTATACCATCTAGTAAAAATGTATTAATCGACTCGACTCATTTCTGAACCAAAATTTACGTCAAAACAAAGACCCATTGTAAATGCACATAAAAATAAGCATAAAAACGCATTATATTTGATCCTACTCGTTGAAAATGTAAACCTATCACACAAATAAAATTAAGCACGTAAGAAAATAGTGTTTTTAGCAAAGTTCTCACGAATTCTCTTTAACTCAATATTGTTCTTATAATATTCAATCAATCTAAGGTTGAGCTAGAGAGGAAAAAAACAACTAAAAGACACTAGTTACAAAAATGTACATTTGAGCCCTGAGTTATTGGTTGTTTAAAGTGTTACTAACGTGCCAAGTATGACTTATTCTAGCATATGAACATTAAAAGAGTCGACCTGAAACATCACCCAATTTTAAATGTGTTTAACACAACACGAGTAGATATTTTTGACCGAAACAAAATTCTTCATGTCGCTAACCCCACACAATATTGACACCTCTGGATATTCCATAATTTAGATGGCAAAGACGTAAAACAACTGAATGACTATTTACAATCATGTAACTAAGCATATATATATATATATATATATATATATATATATATATATATATATATATATATATATATATATTAGAATGTTATGGACCATTCCATTTAAATGGTTTATTCCACTACCAATCTCTTCCATTCCATTAATATTTCCAAATAGATCAAAAGGTACTTATTTTGACCCTATTGATGTGGATATACGATGACAAATAGAGATGTTTACCTGACTTGATGATTCTAATTATGATGTTGTTAGATTCGATTTCAGGAAACGGTTCATGTTTTTGAGGCGATTTTGAAGGTCCACTTCCGCTACCAACATCTTCACTTTTAGATGGGTGTTGTGAAATAAGCATCTTGGAGTAGAGATGTTTACCCCTACTGATGGTTCTCGATATGATATTAAATCTTGTTTCAGGAAATGCTTCAGGCTTGCGAGCCAAAAGTCCGAGCACACTCCCAGTACAAAGTTCGGGATAAGTTTTTACAATCTCTAGAGCGACATCTAAGAAAATAAGCACTATGTGAGGGGCAACACTTAAAGTTTTTGTTTGTTAATAAGATTATGACCCAACATTAACCTAGTTTCATGATGTTCCACTAAATAATTAAACGATGTATTAAATATTATTTCAAAACTAAGGTTCACAGCTATATATGTATTTGCCCGCCCACCTGTTATCCTTATGTAATTTGCTCATTTTATTGAAATGAAAAGATATAATCAATTAATAAAAAAATGTAATACAATTTATGCATATATACTAAAATGCGTACCGAACATATCATTCTCGACACATTTATCAAGTAGCCAACCACGATTCTGACTTGCCCAACCATCATCACCTAAGCCCTTGGATTTAATGTACAGATACTTCACCACGTCCTCATTTCCAAACAAGGCCGCTGCATACAAGGGCATCATTTTTCCATTACCTCCTGCACTTATTAGCAAGGACGCATTCTTTTCCACCATGATTTTAACGGCTTTAATGTTTCCAGCTACAGCCGCTAAATACATAGCAGTATTATGATTTTTGTTTTGTAGTTCCAAATCTTCCTTTTCCATCATATCCACCAGATTTTTCACAAACTTTTCGACGTCTTTAGGATCTTTTGCTGATGCAGCAACATGTAGTGATGTCTCCCCGTTTTCAGTTATGCTACACCTTACCAACTCTAAGTTCGTGTCGAAAATGGCTTTGGCAGCCTTCCAATCACATTTTATTGATGCCTCGTATAGAGGGACGCCGATTTTGAGGTACACTTCTCTAGATCCTTTAAAGTATTTCCATATCAAATAGTTAGTACTTAGTATGTAAATCGTCAATCTCAATCATATAAGGAATTATTAGCCATGATATTTATCCTTATCAAAAGATATGATTTGATTGGTTTTCTAGAATTATTCTTATTTTGTTTTTGTATAAAGTTGAATTTTCATTGTCATATTCAACTAAAAACTTTTTAGGGAAAATCACCGGAATAGCCTTTGACCAAGCAAAATCACCAAAATAGCCACCTCCTACGATTTTGGAGAGCCGGTTCCCGGATTCCGAGGAGGTGGAAGCTACTCCGGAGACGCCACCGGTGTTGCCCATTGAAACGACGCCACCTGTCTGGGAAACGGCTCTGCGCCGCCGAGACGTCTCTGGGGAAGTCAGAGACGTCACAGAGACGTCTCCGTCACGTCTCCACCTTTTTCTTCTTCATCTGATGGTGGATCTTGGTGGCGGCGTCGTGTTGGTTGTTGCTGTGATGGTCAGAGGTGGTGGTGGGAGTGAAGTCCGACAATGGTGATGGCAAGAGGTGGTGGTGGGTTATTTATGTGGATGTGGAGATGGTGGTGGTGGTTGCTGCTGTGGAGGTGGATGGTGGTGACCGGTGGTTGGTGGTGCGTGGTTACTGTGGAGGTGGATGGCGGTGACCGGTGGAAATGCTGTTGATTCAAAGGGAGCCACCGTCCGTCGATGCTCTTCTGCAACAAAGTCAAGACTAAAGCCTAGGAATATGTGTAGAGTATTATTTATTACTCATCCGTCCCTATTTAAATGTCCATCTTTTCATTTTTTGTTGTCCCAAATTAAATGTCTATTTTCAAAAATAGAAATGCAATTTCTAGTTTTGCCCATAAAAGACAAAACACAATCACCACTTTTGAGGGTATTATTGTCATTTTACCACACACAAACAAAATATTTCTTAAAATATGTGTTTTTAGACCCACGACATTTAAATAGGGACGGCAGGAGTACTTATTAAAGCCAAAGTGTAGTACAATTCAGTTGGACATGTGCTTCCTAGGGATATGTATAGAATTTTTAATTATTTTGTTAACACGTGTCGCTCAGCTATTGGACCACCACTAAAGTCTAATGGAGACGTCTCGGGACCTGTGAGCTGACTCTCCCAAGAGACGGGAGGTGGCTAGTTTGGTAAAACAAGTTAGTCAAAGGCTAAAATGATGGTTTTCTTTTTATATGTAAATAGTGTTTCATAATTTCTTACCAAACCTTCTACAACACGCTAACATGTAAAATGATGATGTGTAAATCAGGGTCGTCCCTGAGAATTTAGAATCACTGTGCGCAGTAGCGGATTCAAGTATAACGGAGGGTGGGCAGGTACCCACTGTACATGGCGGATCAATAATAGTGTAAAGATGAAAGATGAGTGAAGATTGGTTCTTGTTTTCTTTTCCGATCGGTAAGCTACGGTGAGACGTAAAAATGTAGAAGATGAAGTGACATATATGAATAAATTATTAGTAAAAAAGTGATCAGTGATGAAGTACAAAACATATAATAATAAATTATCCAATCTTTATTAATTTTATATTTTTGTTTTTTAGAGCAAAGATGGGAGTATTGTGGAGCTATAATATGATAACCACAAATATTTGAGTCAATTGTCATAGAAAATTTATCGTTTTTTTATCTTTCTAAATTAATTTATTTATTACCGTTCGAAAAACAAAGTTGAATTGTTATATAACAAAATTTTATTTTCTAATAGTAAACTTTCTAAATAAGCCAATTAATGTGGACCGGTAAAAAAACTCGTTCAAAGTATGTTGTGTAAATGAAAACATTGCTCTCCGGACCTACTCAAACAAACTATATTTTGCTTACTTGGTGGTTTTTGTTAACTCTTTAAATAATGTGATTACATTTATTTATTTACTTATACACAAAAGAGAGATCTATAAATAACAATATATAATGCATATTTGTGTTGATTTATTTACCAATTTTTTTCTAACCATTTTTAGTCGATTTGTATTGTGCCCACTCTACAAGAAAATTTTTTTATCCGCCACTAACTGGGCACGTAGAAAAAATACACCGAAACTAAATACGTTTTATTTCTTTAGAAGGGTCAAAACTAAATATTTGTTTGAAAACAAAAAGTTTACGTCGGTAATGCTATAAAACTTGCCGGAAATAGGTTAAATTCCACAGGATTGAATGGAAGAGACTAGCGTAAATTACCGTTAATCAGATCTGAACGAGGTAGCTTCGGTGGTGGTGGATTTGGGTTAGCATGCGAAACACTCTGAATGTTGACTTGCTGCTGTTGTCGTTGACTTAAGGGTTTGCGTTCATCTATTATGGGCAATTGTGCACCTGCTTGATTCATCATCTACACAGAGACACAATTAGGACTTTGCTTTCAGAATTCAGATCAAATGATTTTAATGTGTGAAGAATGCAATTGGAGGAGATGTAGTTAGTTGAAAATGCCTTAGATCATTTATATAGAATTTCTATGTCAACGTCAACGCATAGAAAGTTAACATGATTATATTAATAATAAGTACGAGACATTTTAAAACGAGTTAAAATCTTTTCAAATCATGTTGACAATCTCTTCATATATTTATTTTCTGTCTTTTTTATTTTTAAATTTAAGTAAAAGATCCGGTACAAATAGTTTTTTTGGTAAGAACTGTGAGAATCAAAGGAGGGTATTTTTTTTTATTTTTTTTTTCAAAATTTTTTTCACCATATTGTTAAACATGTATTATAGTATTGAAAACTAAAAAAAAAAAAAAAAAATTTTGGTGTAGAGTAACTACGTGTAGAGTATTTACATAATTACTCTAATGTAAACTAATGTATTTACCTTAATAACGTAATTACACTAAAAAATTTTTTTTTAAATTTTTTTTTGTATTATTCATCTAGAAAGAATGTTTAAGCATATGGTAAAAAAAAATTCTAAAAAAAAATAATTTTTTTTACCCCCTTTGATTCTCACAGTTCTTACAAAAAAAACTATTTGTATTTGATCTTTACTCCATAGGTTATTTGTAAATGTGCCATAGTTTTTTTTTTACTCCATAGGTTATTTATGAGAGGCAGGTTGAATAGTTTTTTTGCAGCCAAAGTTGTGAGAGTGATTGAGTGTACATTTGTCTTGTAACCTTACACATTATGATAATTAATATGACTTTAGTAGGTATGTAGTTTGTTGTGTGAGTAAAAGAGAATTGATTCTCTGATTGCAAATAGTATGTATAGTAACCAAGCTAACATCAAATCAATTTAACAATCTGGATGCATTTGCTTGCAATATATATGAAGAACATACATCTTTAGTGAAAGCAAACTTACAAGCAAACTTACAAGAACATACACAAAGCAATAAAATTCACAAGCACAAGCACAAGCATCATCTTAAAAAAAAAAAAAAAAACTATGGCACATTTACACCCGGGTCCAAGAAACAATGAGCTTCTATGGCTGCAGCCAAAACATCGTTCGGCTTATCTGTTCGAAAATGATGTTGGCTATGCCACAGAGCTTGATATTAGGCGGGGGACCGGGCATTATTTACTGCCATTCGAAAAAATCCGTTAAACCCCAATGTTGAAGAGATGGTTAGAATGGCTGGCTTTGGTAGGGTTCTTGATGTTGGATACCTACTTTATGACCGTGGTTTGATAACCGCGTTGGTAGAAAGATGGCGTCCAGAAACTCACACGTTTCACCTATCGTTTGGTGAAACGACGGTGACTTTAGAGGACGTGAACGTGCTCTTGGGATTGCGAGTCAACGGTCCACCATTGGCAAGACCAGAGGAAAAATGGTCGTCCCAAGATCGATTCCAGCTAGTTGGGGGTTTGTTGGGCATAGAGGCGGAGGAGGGAATGTTGACTGGAAATTCTATTAAAACAAAACACCTTTTAGAAAAACTAAAAGAAATACTGCCTGAAGGGGCAGATATGAATCAGATTACACAACATGTTACACAACAAGCACGTTGTGTGGTCTTGATTATTGTGGGTAACACATTGTTTGCTGACTCTTCTAATGGTTTGACATCATTGACATTTTTAAGGCACCTTGAATCGTTAGAAAGATGTGGTCAATATAGTTGGGGGAATGCTGCATTGGCTTGTTTGTATAGAAATATGTGTAAAGCCGTAGTCTCCACTGATAAAGCAATTGGAGGACCTATGATTATACTCCAGTTGTGGTCCTGGACACGAATCTGTGACACCCGGCAACTTTCGGTAACTAACTTTTGAAAACTTAGTAAGTCTACCTTAGCGAGTCGCGCATACGTTACACATAACATGGTCGGTCGAGTCGAATCGCACATCATTAGGGTTTTAACATACGCAAGTCTCGGGTCCCGGGAATTGGTGATCGGGCGGGAACGTGTCATTTATCATGCATTATATGTTTACAATCATTATGTGACTTGTCGGTATGTGAATATGTGCTAACATGTGTTAAAACGGGGTTTAACGCGCAAAACACACCAACACAGGGGTTACAGGCGAGTAGGCTTGCCTAATCGCCTGTACAGGGGCGAGTAGGAGGGTGATTAATGGCGAGTAGGGGCTAATCGCGTAACTGTTCATGCGATTAGGCCCCAATCGCATGAACAGTCATGCGATTAGGCTCCCTAACCGCGTGTGAGTCTGCATACTCGCATGATACGTGCTGGACGACCAAAAACGCCTATAAATACCACCCTTGACCTCCAAAACATCATTTGTGCAACCCTAGCCGTCCCATAACATAACCCAACACACAAACACCCTCTGGAACTCGTTTTTGCATCAAAACCACCATTTTCAAGCTTATTCCATCATCACCTCTTGATTACAAGGTGTGTTCTTCAAACCCAAACCTTTAAATGATTATGTTTTACTCCCTAAACGTCCAGACCTGACTTATAAATGTTTTTATCTTTGAAAATCCATTTAAAACCGTTTTAAAACAAACCCACACCTTTACATGTGTTATATGTGTTATATGTGTTTAAAGATAGGATTTTTAGGATTGAATCATGGTTGTTCTTGTGTTATTATGATGTTTATGACTGCTACAAGTTGGTATGATGATGTCCTAGGAGTTTGAATGGTTTTGGTTGTGTATTGTCGATATTTGATATTTTGACCCATTTGAAGGATTTTGAATGATTAAGGATGATATGAGGTATGTTGTTGATTGAATGATGTTAGGGTTTGCTCTAGGATGATGCTAGAACAGTAGGATGCTATCGGACAACGTGATTATGTGGTTAAATCTGAATATTTGCTATTTAGGGTAAGTTCTTGCATGTTGATGTGATGTTTACATGCTAAGTTGCCATTTTGGGAAAACGCTCGCATTCGGGACTGTTAGAATGATGAAAACTTAGGGGTTTTGCTTGGAATATGTTTGTTAATGTGTTAGAATGATTATTGGATGTTTTTACATGTTTCGGATCTGATTTGGAGTGTTCGGCGCGCGAAAAACCATATCAGCTGCACTATAGGCGATTAGGGATCCTAATCGCCTATGTTATAGGCGATTGGAGGCCTAATCGCCTGAATGAAGGGCCTACTCGTGTATAAACAGGCGATTAGCCCTTGTAATCGCCTGTTGACCCACCCTGATCACATGTTGACTTTTCCTAATTGCTAGTTTGATTCCTAATCGCGTGTAATGCTGCTGTATGTGTATTTTAACATCCCGGAACATGATTTGACGCCTAGGAACATGATAGGAACCCCGGGATTCACCCAATGACTTAGTAACACGTATTCGGACCTGTTTATGCGTTAATCAGACATTATGCTAGACTAGGTGAACTGTTGCGCGTATTAAGTGTTTAATTGCATATGTGGCATGATGTCTTGTATTTATCTAACACGTGGAATGTCGGGTCACCAATGGGATGTCGAGTCTTGTCTTACGTTGTCTGGTTGTCGGTTAAACATGCTTTTCGGACACATAATGGTCATGGACTGGACTTAGGGACTAATGAACCCGATGGGTTGTTAGTCTAACTTGACACATATCTTATGATAGGTCGCCAATAGTTGGGGCTATCATACCTCACAGACGGTTTACTCATATCACGCATACGGTTTACTCTTAAACGGAATACGCAACTTAAGGTGAGTTCACGGCCCCACATTTTACAGTTTTTACTTTCGGGGTGAGAAACATGCTTACAAACTCTTTTATGACTTATGACTGGTTATCACATTATACTATGGCTCACTTATCTTACTATACGGATCATTGAAAATCCCTAGAAACCACTAACATGGGTATATGGCGGGGAAATATGGATAGCGCTATTGGGGACTGACAAACCCCACTCGACGGCTGGAGGCCGGGCGGGTGCATATTGTCTCTAACAAAACTAAGGGTAACACTCGGCTCAGTCAGTAATGGTTTCACCCGTATGAGTATCTCACTCTGCGCCGGTGGTTGGCGTTCTCATTCTGCGCCGGTGGTTGGCGTTCTCATTCTGCGCCTGGATTGGCGTTCTCATTAGCATAGTAGTAATTGTGATGGTAACGTTTTTGAAGGATCACTGTAAACGTTTAATTTAAAACCTGTGAACTCACCAGCATTATATGTTGACTCTTTTAGCATGTTTTCTCAGGTCGCTAAGGTAGCAGCTGTCGGATAGGCGCACGTGGTCGCACTGGAGTCGTCTCGCGTCTAGGGTCTCATCTGCACGTTTTGGAATCATGAACTTTTGAACTTATGTTTTATTTATGCATGACTTTTGTAAACTTTGAATGCTTCCGCACTGTTTGAATGTTGGTTTTAAACTTATGCATGGTTCTTATTTACGTATGTTTTTACATTTAGACGTCGTTTATTGTGACCGTTGACTTGGATCCTGGTGTGTCACACGCCTCGCGGTAGAACTCCGCAGGTGGAAATTTGAGGGTGTGACAGATTGGTATCAGAGCCAATGGTTATAGTGAACTAGGACTGCATGTAGAGTCTAGACTATAGCCGAGTCACACACACTAGACGGTCACATACATTTGAGTCGTGTCTTTTGGGCAAACATACTAACCTTGTCGGGGTGTCGGTCTCCTTATCATACAGTGTCACATTACTTATCTCATTCTTGGCTATTTTTAGCTTCACTTTATTTTCTTCTCTGGATTACAGCCGAGGTGACTTATTTATCGATCTTTTGAGTTAGTTGTATCATTCTGGGATGTGGTTATCGGGTGACTTGAAGTTCTAGCTCGAAGCACGCCTAGGGGACCATGTAGAGCGATTTGTTATTTCGGGTGCACACGAAATCACAAATCGAAATGCATGAAAATCTTGGTGGACTTTGTGTTCGGACTAACGGTCATGCTGGAACCGCATTCTGAGTTCGTTTGGTCACTTGTAGCTTGGTTTGTTATTGGTACTGAGTGTCTCGTCTCATGTTTTGGCAGAACATGTCTGGTCGCGCTGGTGGACGTGCAGGTGGACGCCGTGGTGGCGGAGGCGGACGCCGTGGTGGGGGTAGAGGTGGTGGTAACATCACTATGACGCATGAGGAACTCAATGAGATGATGCAGCAACAGTTGGGCGTTGCACTAGCTGCTTTTCAGGCAGCCCAGCAGACTTTCATGGGTGCTGCTGCTCCTCCGGTTCAGGCAGGTGTTGCCTACAAGCGGTTTAAGGATTGTCAGCCTCTCAGCTTTCAGGGTACGGAGGGAGCTGTGGAGTTACTTAGGTGGTTGGAGAAGACGGAGTCGGTGTTTGCTTTATGTGAGACTCCGGCCGTGGATTGGGTGAAGTTTGCTTCGGGGACTTTTGTAGGAGCCGCCTTGACGTGGTGGAACTGCGTCACACAGACACTTGGTCTTGGGGAGGCCAACGCCATGCCTTGGGCGGATTTTGTGCGTAAGTTGAAGGAGGAGTATTGCCCACGTGAGGAGATTAAGAGGTTGGAACAGGAATATGGGAATCTTAAGATGGTTGGTTCTGAGGTTGAGGAGTACACGATCAGGCACAACGAGCTAGCAGTGATGTGTCCAGGTTTGTCTACACCAGAGTATAGGAGGATAGAGCAGTATCTTGCGGGTTTGGTGCCAGAGATTGCGGGACTGGTGTCTGCTAGGGATCCTACTACTATGTCAGAGGCTGTGCGGTCAGCTACTAAGATGACCAACTTGAAGATTTCTGAGGGTGTCTTGCCTCCTAGGGGCTCTTCTGTGAAGGCGCCGGCTGAGAACAAGAGGAAGTGGGAAAGCGTGGATAAGGGTTCATCGGGGACTCAGCGACAACCGGCAGCGAAGAAGACTGAAGCTTCTGGGCCAGCATCGGACCAGAAACAGGGGGGCTATGCTGGGAAAAGCCCTAAGTGTGCACGTTGTGGGTTTCATCACTATGGTACTTGTGAGAGCTTTCGTTGTGAGCGTTGTCAGAAGCCGGGGCATTCTGCCAAGGATTGCAGGGTCAACCTTTCCAGGACGACTCAGACTACTGCTATTACCACCCCTGCTCCACAGGGGAATCAGGGTTGCTATCATTGTGGGGAAGCGGGGCACTTCAAGCGAAGCTGTCCCAAGTTGACTCAAGGGGGCACAGAGACTGCAGGGAAGGATGGGGACAAGGAAGGCGGTGGCCGGTGGACTCGTGCTCATGCTTATGTGATTGGTGCTAGGGAGAACCAGGTGGACTCAGACACTGTTACCCGTACGTGTTCTCTCTTATCTCTTGTTACGCTTTGGTCATACTTTTATCCGCATTGTTGTGCGTTCGTGTTTCGGGTGTTTTCTTTGTGGTTGGTCTCTGTTTCTCATTCTTTGGGTCGATGAGGGTCCTTTGGGGATGCTACTTGGACGGTACCGGTGGATTAGTTATACCGATCATAGTAGGCTCCAGTAGGCTTTCATCGGGGGTCTCTTGTCTCATACTCATATTTGGGAAGGTGGTTTCCCGGTTATTACTGGCACGTTTGATTCATGACCTTCACTTGTTGCATTTTGGGGAAAACGTTACTTGGGCACAGAGGTCGACACACATCACTGTTGAAGCCGAAAGAATCTCGGGACGAGATTCCTTTCAACAGGGGGATGATGTGACGACCCGGAAAATTTTTCTTCTTATTTGTTTTCTCTCCTCGACTTCGGGAAATTTTCGGGACGAAAATTCTTTCAACAGGGGGATGATGTGACACCCGGCAACTTTCGGTAACTAACTTTTGAAAACTTAGTAAGTCTACCTTAGCGAGTCGCGCATACGTTACACATAACATGGTCGGTCGAGTCGAATCGCACATCATTAGGGTTTTAACATACGCAAGTCTCGGGTCCCGGGAATTGGTGATCGGGCGGGAACGTGTCATTTATCATGCATTATATGTTTACAATCATTATGTGACTTGTCGGTATGTGAATATGTGCTAACATGTGTTAAAACGGGGTTTAACGCGCAAAACACACCAACACAGGGGTTACAGGCGAGTAGGCTTGCCTAATCGCCTGTACAGGGGCGAGTAGGAGGGTGATTAATGGCGAGTAGGGGCTAATCGCGTAACTGTTCATGCGATTAGGCCCCAATCGCATGAACAGTCATGCGATTAGGCTCCCTAACCGCGTGTGAGTCTGCATACTCGCATGATACGTGCTGGACGACCAAAAACGCCTATAAATACCACCCTTGACCTCCAAAACATCATTTGTGCAACCCTAGCCGTCCCATAACATAACCCAACACACAAACACCCTCTGGAACTCGTTTTTGCATCAAAACCACCATTTTCAAGCTTATTCCATCATCATCTCTTGATTACAAGGTGTGTTCTTCAAACCCAAACCTTTAAATGATTATGTTTTACTCCCTAAACGTCCAGACCTGACTTATAAATGTTTTTATCTTTGAAAATCCATTTAAAACCGTTTTAAAACAAACCCACACCTTTACATGTGTTATATGTGTTATATGTGTTTAAAGATAGGATTTTTAGGATTGAATCATGGTTGTTCTTGTGTTATTATGATGTTTATGACTGCTACAAGTTGGTATGATGATGTCCTAGGAGTTTGAATGGTTTTGGTTGTGTATTGTCGATATTTGATATTTTGACCCATTTGAAGGATTTTGAATGATTAAGGATGATATGAGGTATGTTGTTGATTGAATGATGTTAGGGTTTGCTCTAGGATGATGCTAGAACAGTAGGATGCTATCGGACAACGTGATTATGTGGTTAAATCTGAATATTTGCTATTTAGGGTAAGTTCTTGCATGTTGATGTGATGTTTACATGCTAAGTTGCCATTTTGGGAAAACGCTCGCATTCGGGACTGTTAGAATGATGAAAACTTAGGGGTTTTGCTTGGAATATGTTTGTTAATGTGTTAGAATGATTATTGGATGTTTTTACATGTTTCGGATCTGATTTGGAGTGTTCGGCGCGCGAAAAACCATATCAGCTGCACTATAGGCGATTAGGGATCCTAATCGCCTATGTTATAGGCGATTGGAGGCCTAATCGCCTGAATGAAGGGCCTACTCGTGTATAAACAGGCGATTAGCCCTTGTAATCGCCTGTTGACCCACCCTGATCACATGTTGACTTTTCCTAATTGCTAGTTTGATTCCTAATCGCGTGTAATGCTGCTGTATGTGTATTTTAACATCCCGGAACATGATTTGACGCCTAGGAACATGATAGGAACCCCGGGATTCACCAAATGACTTAGTAACACGTATTCGGACCTGTTTATGCGTTAATCAGACATTATGCTAGACTAGGTGAACTGTTGCGCGTATTAAGTGTTTAATTGCATATGTGGCATGATGTCTTGTATTTATCTAACACGTGGAATGTCGGGTCACCAATGGGATGTCGAGTCTTGTCTTACGTTGTCTGGTTGTCGGTTAAACATGCTTTTCGGACACATAATGGTCATGGACTGGACTTAGGGACTAATGAACCCGATGGGTTGTTAGTCTAACTTGACACATATCTTATGATAGGTCGCCAATAGTTGGGGCTATCATACCTCACAGACGGTTTACTCATATCACGCATACGGTTTACTCTTAAACGGAATACGCAACTTAAGGTGAGTTCACGGCCCCACATTTTACAGTTTTTACTTTCGGGGTGAGAAACATGCTTACAAACTCTTTTATGACTTATGACTGGTTATCACATTATACTATGGCTCACTTATCTTACTATACGGATCATTGAAAATCCCTAGAAACCACTAACATGGGTATATGGCGGGGAAATATGGATAGCGCTATTGGGGACTGACAAACCCCACTCGACGGCTGGAGGCCGGGCGGGTGCATATTGTCTCTAACAAAACTAAGGGTAACACTCGGCTCAGTCAGTAATGGTTTCACCCGTATGAGTATCTCACTCTGCGCCGGTGGTTGGCGTTCTCATTCTGCGCCGGTGGTTGGCGTTCTCATTCTGCGCCTGGATTGGCGTTCTCATTAGCATAGTAGTAATTGTGATGGTAACGTTTTTGAAGGATCACTGTAAACGTTTAATTTAAAACCTGTGAACTCACCAGCATTATATGTTGACTCTTTTAGCATGTTTTCTCAGGTCGCTAAGGTAGCAGCTGTCGGATAGGCGCACGTGGTCGCACTGGAGTCGTCTCGCGTCTAGGGTCTCATCTGCACGTTTTGGAATCATGAACTTTTGAACTTATGTTTTATTTATGCATGACTTTTGTAAACTTTAAATGCTTCCGCACTGTTTGAATGTTGGTTTTAAACTTATGCATGGTTCTTATTTACGTATGTTTTTACATTTAGACGTTGTTTATTGTGACCGTTGACTTGGATCCTGGTGTGTCACACGCCTCGCGGTAGAACTCCGCAGGTGGAAATTTGAGGGTGTGACAGATGTACTATCCCCCAAGTGTTCAACCCGGTTGATCCCTGGAAAACCTTATGGTGCTATGTATGTATTTTCTCCATTACCCTTATATTATATAAAATAATTATTTGTTAAATAAACTAACTCATTTTTTTATTATTTTTACAGCCAGAAAGGTAAGCACGGATTAAAGGAGGTTGCCTCGCGGTCGTTAAGACAAATACGACCGCAACTACAAAATTTACGTGCGGAACAGGTATGAGACTGTTTATGTTGTGTTACAAGTAAAATACATTATGAGACTAATAGTGTTTCTTATTAATTTTTTTGCAACAGTTCATTTGGAGACCCTATGCACAATGCATAGGGATACTGCCGCAAAGTTGCACAGAGGGGAGTGATTGTTGGCGTTCAGATTGCTTTATTGTGTGGTTTCGGGTGGTGGAATACCACCAAGCCGGTAGGGTCCTAAGACAATTTGGATTACGTCAAGGGATTCCTGAGGGACCACCCTTTACCCCCGAAGTCCATGCCGAACTGCATAAAAAAACGCATTCTGGGAGACCACACGAATCTTGGTTTGCAAACGTTCATAGCGAGTATCTGCAGTCGTGGAATGACCGCAAAAATAGAATAGTGGGCGGGGAAGAAACGCCATATCCTTCTGTGTATCCTGGTTATATGGAATGGTACTTAGAAAGAACCGTGGGATACATGACCAACCCAATGTCCATCCCGATAGCACAACCGGGTTTCAGAGATGATGCTAGGATTGCCCAAGTGATGGTATATATATGATTTTTTTTCAAATATATATAAGTGTATATTTTAATGATAACTTTTTTAATATATAATTATCTGAATTTTATAGATGGAAGGATACACGCAGATTCACCGGGAAGTGTCCCAAATTATGGCGACCGTCCCTGCTGACTTTAGCTCCAATCTTGGGGTGATTCAAAGCACTGCCGAAACAGTGATGTCACAATTTGGTGTGGGTGATCGTTTGAACTACCCCTCACGGCTTCAAGGTAGATCTGCTGCCTCGG
Organism: Ambrosia trifida; assembly: GCA_028751855.1. Classification (NCBI taxonomy): domain Eukaryota; kingdom Viridiplantae; phylum Streptophyta; class Magnoliopsida; order Asterales; family Asteraceae; genus Ambrosia; species Ambrosia trifida. The sequence continues at coordinate 127,363,453 of CM054128.1, read as the reverse complement.
TTGCAGACATAAGCCGTTATCAAAGAGCGCCTAGGCGAAGGCGGAATCAAAGGCATGTGGAGGTTCAAACAGAAGAAGAAGTGGCAATGGATAGTCAAAATACGCCAATTAATGAATTCTTTGATGATGAAATAGGAATTGACGTTGACTCCTTTTTTGCTCAGTTCGGTACCCCCCCAAGCTACATCACATCTTTAACCGGGGCCTTCCTTTACTGCTTAGTTCGGTACCCCCCAAACTACATCACATCTTTAACCGGGGCCTTCCCAGATGAACACCGAGCAACAAAACATCATGGAGTCCCTTTTAAACAGTCCATTCAACCCATTTGATGATCAAAGTTTCATGCACCGACACAGACTAACTTCCCAATGAACCCACCCATCAACACCGGGCAATCATCAATTAACTATTGGGCCCCGAATCAAGGTGACGAAGGGATATCGTCCAATGTATTCTGCACACCAGTACCTATCGAGTTCCCCAATGAGCCGCGTCGGAATCCGGACCGCACTTGAAGTCCTCCTCCATGTGGTACTACAGGACGATTATGTAACCATCCTAAATAGTTTAGTTATTCGAAAAATCAAATGTAATAAATGTGCGAGCAACCTAGAGTTAATTTTTTTTAACATAATTATTTGCAACTCAAAAGTAGATACACAAAATAAGGCCCGGGGCTTTTTGTGAGGCCCGGGATCGTGTCACGGACAGTCTCGTAACGTCCGAACCAGCGACGGCGCTGTTATGTCTTCCAAGGACGCCACGTTCGACGGTCCGGTGCCGATAAAGGCCGGCCCGGGAGACGGATACGGGGGTCCCAAAAGGGCTCCCTGGGCTAGTTTCAACATCACGATTTTTTATATTTTCATCCGGATTTTTTAAAATAATTATTTGCAAGTCAAAAGTAGATACACAAAATGAGGTCCGGGGCTTTTTGTGAGGCCCGGGATCGTGTCACGAACAGTCTCGTAACGCCCAAACCAGCGACGACGCTATTATGTCTCCCAAGGACGCCACGTTCGATGGTCCGGTGCCGGTAAAGGCCGGCCCAGGAGACGGATACAGGGGGCCCCAAAACGGCTCCCTGGGCTAGTTTCAACATTACGATTTTTTATATTTTCATCCTGATTTTTTAAAATAATTATTTGCAAGTCAAAAGTAGATACACAAAATGAGGTTTGGGACTTTTTGTGAGGCCCGGGATCGTGTCACGAACAGTCTCGTAACGCCCGAACCAACGACGACGCTGTTATGTCTCTTAAGGACGCCACGTTCGACGGTCCGGTGTCGGCAAAGGCCGGCCCGGGAGATGGATACGGGGCCCCAAAAGGGCTCCCTAGGCTAGTTTCAACATTAAGATTTTTTATTATTTCATTCGGATTTTTTTAAAATAATTATTTGCAAGTCAAAAGTAGATACACAAAATGAGGTCTGGGGCTTTTCATTATGCCGGGGATCGTGTCACGAACAATCTCGTAACGCCCGAACCAGCGACGACGCTGTTATGTCTCCCAAGGATGCCATGTTCGACGGTCCGGTGCCGGTAAAACAACACACCACATAACCTTCGATACATATTGTTAACATTGACAAACTACATAAGCAAGGAAACGTAAGCAAGGAACAACAATTATTAAGCGCCAACGTCATCAGCCTCTAAAGTGTACTTTTCAGGTTCCGAAACTTGATCATTCTCAGTGTGTTGAGGGTGACGGTAGGGTGGGTGGTTTAAAGGGGGCTCCCTTTCTTGTTGGGTATTTGGTCGCACATTTGGGTTATTGGGAAACTGAAAGTTTGGCCGCATATTTGAATTATCGGGAAACTGAAAGTTTGGTTGTAAATTGCTGTGGTGGCTAAACTGGGGGCGAGGTTGATCATCATTAAGGTGGTAATGTATGTGTAGACGTTCTAGTTGTTCGGTGATGGAATTCAACGGATTAGCTCTCAATTGTTCACCCCTTGGTGGCTCCACCCAACATACAAAGCCACAACTTCGTGGTCTCCGATTGCAACAATAATACCTACGGCCAGGGTTTCTTGTGCTCCTTGACACTCGAATAATAGTGCCAGAACCACAATTGCAATAAACCATTGTTTGTCACGGATATTTTGCTTTGGAGTGAGGTTTGATTGTGGATTGGTTTTAACCGAGATTCGTTAACGATATTTGTAGAATTTGTTGACTAGAGAAATCCGTAAGCTGAAGTTCCAGATTTAGAGAAATCTGCAATCTGAGATTGCGGATTTGTCTACTTCCGTAATCTCAGATTGCGGGGATTTGTCTACTTCTTCAATCTCAGATTGCGGGGATTTGTCTACTTCCGCAATCTCAGATTGCGTGGATTTGTCTACTTCCGCAATCTCAGATTGTGTGGATTTGTCTACAAATATCGTTAACGAATCTCAGTTAAAACCAATTCACAATCAAACCTCACTCTACTTTTCCTTCGTAATGGACACCTTTACGCCTTTCATTGTTAAACTTTACTGGGGTTGTGACATTACATTTCACAATAATACAGTGTCAACTACGTTTATTACGACCCACAGAATGTCATACACGGATGTTCTCAATCACGTTTGTCTCATTACTCAAATAGACAAGTGTTCATACAATGTTAGGTTAACAATGTATTACACTTTCGAGGGGTATTCTGAGGCTACATACATTACAGGAAATGAGGGTATGGAAATGATGTTCTATCTAGCATTCAACATAAACCGCTACGTAGCAGTGATCCACGTTCAGTACACGCCATTAGTTCCATTAGAAGAAAGTAGTGCTATGGATCTCTTAAGGCGGTTCACGGTGTCGTACGGTGAAGAAACATTTCATACTCCAACACAACAGCAGATGCAGTCAATCAATTTGGAACTCGGTTCTTCAATGTACAACAGCCTCACAGAAAGCTCAAATAGACAACTTGTTCCAGATTACCACTATACTGATTATCACTATAATGAAGAGTATGTTGCTAATTTAGATGCCAATGATAACGATTAGGATAATGCTGATGAAGGTAAAAAACCTGCGTTGTACCATACTTTTATTTTCAATACAAATACTTGAGCTTATCTAATAAATCTTTCGGTTTTTGATGTACCTTCAGATGACTCTCAAGGGCAACATGAATGAGTTTCCAATGACGAAAGCAGTGATGACGACAACGATGAGAACGAGAACGATTTTAACAATGTACCTTCAGATGACTCTCAAGGTATTCATACTCTTATTCGTAATACAATATTTGGATTTATCCTGATATAAGTACCGTTCATTGCAAGGTTTTATGTTGGATACAAGTAGAGAGACTGTGTTTCATCCAAGTGATGACGTTGATTCAGAAGTAAGCGCCGAAGAAGAAAGAGAAGCCTGGGCAGTACAAGCTCCAACAGGTGCTGAATTTCATGAAGGGATCAATCGTTCATTCCCCATAGACAGACATGTCGACGAGCAAGACGAAGGCTTAGAAGCGTATCGCCTACCCGATTTTGACGATGAAGATACGATGGAGATCTGGAATGGAAACGTAAACAGTATCCGTGTCAGTATCTACTTCGAAAGTAAAGAGAAAGTAGTTAAAGCCATTCGGTATTGAAACATAGAATGTAACAGGGAGTTACGTGTGATAGAAAGCAGACCGGGTACATTTAGATTCAAATGCAAGAACGAAAACTCTTCATGTATGTGGGCTGCTGCTGCATCACGTTCACATAAAGGAGCCTTCCGGCGTTTGCACAAATGGAGTCCAAGACACACATGCTACTCAACGGTAGAAAGAAATAACAACAGGGCACTACGGTCCAGAGATATTGCATCACATATATATGCATAGGTCAAGGCTGATTTAACTTTCCCGGTTAAACAGATTATGACCCACGTAAAGGAGGCGTTGAAGGTCGATGTCACCTACTCTAAGGCATGGATTGCCCGTAGAAAAGCAATTGAGAATGTCTACGGTACTTAGGAGAGCAAATTCAATGAGTTTCCTACCTACATTGAAAGGTTACAGGCAACAAATCCTGGTACCGTTGTGAAGTGGCGTCATCACGAGAGGAGCACTGCCGAATGCAGGGTCTTCAAATATGTTTTCTGGGAATTCGGCCCTCTAATTGAGGCCTTTAAATATTCAGCTCCTGTGATATCAATTGACGGCACTCATCTGAAGGGGACGTATAAGGGTAAGATGTTGATTGCAGTGGCGAAAAACACAAATAACTACGTTCTTTCGGTGGCGTATGCAATTGTGGATGAAGAGACAATTGAGAGCTGGTCTTGGTTCTTGGAGCAGTTTAGGGAGCATGTATCACATCACAATGCTAGCCGTTCCCTTTGTGTTATTTCAGACCGACATGTGGGAATCATACGGGCAATGGAGGAATTGGAAGGATGGAGGAAGCCACATGCTTACCATCGTTATTGTCTTCGTCACATAAGAAGCAATCTCAGGTCAAAGTTCAAGAGCAACACATTGAAGAAGCTTTGCTGGACAATCGGAAGCACATCCCAGCGTTGTAAGTATCGGTATGCCATCAGAAAGATGAAGTACATTAAGATAGAGGTGTGGAGATACTTGAGAGATATTGGCCTCCATAAGTGGATGCTGGTGCGAGACCACGAAAATCGCCGCTGGGTAACTTAACAACAAACATGTCTGAGTGTTTTAACCATGTGTTGTCGAAAGCAAGGATGATACCTATAAAGGCAACCATACACTTTACATTTATAAGGGATGTTGATCAATTCAACATCCATTATCGAATTGCCAGACGGTGCGAAACAATATTACCCCCCGATATGGACGGTCATTTCCGAACGTGATGCTAAGTCCCAAGAACACTATGTACATTTGTATGATGCTTCCCAGAAGCGGTACCACGTGGAGTCTCTTCTGCAACCCAATGATGACGGAGGGAACGATTATACGGTTGAGTACGGTAACAGAAGTTGCTCGTGTGCAAAGTGGCAAATAGAACGTAAGCCCTGTTCGCATGCTATAGCGCTTTGCCATTTGATCCGTAAGAATATTCATGATGTTGTTGATCCTCGATACCACACTTACATGTATCAGTTGTAGTACAACGGGCATTTTTACCCCCTCGGTCATAAAAGAGATTAGGACCAGGCAACATGGAGAATTCGTGGTAACCCGTCACAAATTACCGTCAAACGTGGGAGGTTGAAGCAAAGGAGGATACATAACGAGATGGATGTCACACATGAAGACCAACCAAGAGCACGCCCTAAATGTAGCATCTGTAAGTTGAATGGGCACAACAAAAAGAGCTGCCAATTCCGTCAACAGTGATTTCTTATGATCTGTTTTATCTATGCTAGTTTGTAGTAGTAGTACTATTTTGTGTTGCTTTGATATTGTATGTTATCGGTTTACCTTAGTACTCGTTTCTTACATTTGCGTGTTCCATTTCCATTTCCATTTCATAAGTTTGAAATTCAACATAATACAATTTCATGCAGGATTATTACAAAAACCAGGACCACCACAACTAGGTAGATTACAATATTCTACCACCGGCACCACATAGGGGTCGACCCACATTCCGAGCTGGTTGTTAACTTTGAAAAATTAGAGTGGACGAAGCTTCCTGAGTGTTATAAGGGGGTGGGGGGGGGGGTACACATAATAGACTCGCGAGGAGTAGGTATGAACCCCCAGAGAGTTGTGGAATGAACCCCCTAACATGGATGTGAACGAAATAGCCCCTGTAAAAATAACACTCCCATCATCATCATTCAGCAACCTTGCTAACTCAGCATAGTCCACATCATCATACATGGGAGTATCTGGAAGTGTTGACGACCATGCTTCGTCATAATCAACACGTCTCCGCTTCGCGAATTCAAGACGTGAAGGATAATTCACGCGATCTCCTTCGCGAATTGAAGACAACACTGCGCTGGCAGTGTTTTGAATGTCTCTAAGTTGTGCAGGAGCGCTTGCCATATACTGAGCCGCTTGACTATGTATCTCGGTATACCCTTCCAGCTGCAATAATATTAAAAAAAACAAATATTAAAATAGTTTTTCGCATTATATAGTAATTCATAATTATTAAAGTGATATACAAACCAGTAGTGCGGTAATCGACCCATGATCTCAGGATCCGGTTTGTGGTACCGGATTATTCATCGGGTTGGTGATGTATCCAACCGTGTTTTCTAAATACCAAGTCATGTAATCTGGAGACACGGAAGAAACTATCGTCCGTTCCCCGTCCACCCTATTGGCTATGCGATTATCTTAGGAAGAGATATAGTCGGCCTGTTGATATGTCAAGTTTGTGTGTCTTCTCCCGGTATGCTTCATTGCATGAAATTTATGGTGGACTTCAGGGGTAAGGGGAGGATCCTGAGGTCTCAATTGACAGAACCCGAACTGTCTAAGGACCCTCGATGGTGAGTGGTATTCAACTACATGCATCCACACAATGTAAGACTCACAGCACCACGAATCCTCCCCATCTCTGTGATGTGCTCAAAGTGGTTTAGTAAAAACTAACTAAATTAACCTAAACTAGACACTCTAAGTTTTAAATTTATAACCTAAGACTCTCTAAACCTAAACCACACAACTGACAAGTGTACCGGTCAGTGCAGTACAGCTAAAGTAAGTCCGAGTATCGAACCCACGAGACTCTACTAGAAAACGTAAACTAGACTCGATTACTTATCCTAAATACTGACTTAATAATGTTTTATTGCTTAAAGGGGGGTTTTCTAAAGACTAATGCAAATAAATAAAATAATAAAACTAAAATAACTAAATACACAAACTGGAGACTGCAACTGAGATCAGATGGATGGGAAGGCACTACCTAGGCTAGAATCCTACACATGAATGATAAAGCTTCTAATGGCTATGGAACTGGTGTGGAACCGAGATCTTAAAATACTAAACATCAAGAATAGACTAGACACCCTCGACCCTTCTCAAGGGGAAACCCTAGAATACTGTTGTGCTGTTAAACCACCGGTTGAGAGGTTACCCTCACAGGCTTACCTACTCGAATCTTAAAGTACCCGCTAGACAGTCTACCTCACAGCGCGAAAGTCACAGTACACCTGAAAGTGCAAGGGGTAAATACAATGTTTCTGATAAGACTTGGTCTACAAGGAATGCTAGGGAAACTAGGAAGATCTTCTCACAAAGCCTCTAGAACTAGCAATTTAACACCCTATACAAACCAACAATCTCGCACCTTACAGCTATTGAGAATTGGTAGAACACTTAGAATCATCTAACTAATAATTATAACTCCTATGGATAACCTGCAGAAATTAACCATAAACTAGCTGCTAACACCCAGTCCGCAACCTAACCCGCATTCATACATGAAAGACATTCACAAAAACGCAAGTGGAGTTTATAAAAGTTAATTAAACAAAACTAAATATGCATATACATCAAACCAGAAAATAAAAAGTTCTTTACTTTAAAATTCACCCACAACCAAAAGTTCCAAAACCCGAAAGAAAAATAGTCAAACAAACATATTCATCATCGCCTAGGCAGTTCTATGATCTAGCCAATAATTGTCATGATAAAATCAAAATAATAAAAATTAAACATATTAACGGTGTTCACTAACGAGTTTAAATAGATAAATAATAAATACCGACCCGTGCTTGCACCTATGCCTCAACCCTTGATCCTCTTCTCTCAAATTAATCTTCTTCTTCTTCTGCTCCTGTCGACTCCCTCTCTGAAATAATGTTGTGCGGTCTGTTGATATCCCCCCAAAATAGTTGTGCCGCCTCCTCCCCGTCTTATAATATTTCGAACCCTCATCTATCTATATTATAAATGAATACATCTCGGGTCGAATGGAGACCTTAGAGAGGGCCGCTAGGATCCAGATTTGTATATGGGGCTCCATCTACTTACCTATAAAAGCCTTTTTTCCTTCATTCTACATCAATCTTCATTCTTCCTTTAGAAGTCTTCAACTTTCATTCTCCATTCTTCCATCCGATTAATTTCAAGGTAATATTGCATCATTTTTTTTTCAATCTTTAATTTTTCTTTTGATTTTCATCTTGGTTTCAAAGATTCTACTCCTGAATATTCTGATCATAAGGATTAGAAAGAAACAACCAATGTTCTTTATTTTGTTTTCAAAACTATGTATCTGTCGTTATACTTACAATGGGTCCGAATCAAACAATCTTCAGTTTATGTTCATAAACTTCAAACAATCAAACAATCTTCAGTTTTTTTTATATAGATAGATTCTTGGTATATTCATTCTTAAAGATTTCGTTATTCATTCTTATATGTAGATATTATCGATTCCTGGTATATTAATTTTTGAAAACATTTCTGATTTCGATTCATTGTTTTATGTTCGAACAATCAAACAATCTTCAGTTTTTTTATATAGATAGATTCTTGGTATATTCATTCATAAAGATTTCGTTATTCATTCTTATAGTTAGATATTATCGATTCCTGGTATATTAATTTTTGAAAACATTTTTTATTTCGATTCATGGTGTATGCAGATATCATCGATTGTAGTATAATTGTTTTTGTCTTCATTCTTATTCAATTCGTGATTCATTCTTATATGTAGATATCATCGATTATGGTAACTTTGTTTTGTCTTCAAGAATTTTTTTTAATAATATATGTTTCTCTATTTATTATACCATAGGATTTGAACTGAACACGCAAAGGCTATTATGTCTTATCAGAATGGTTCTAAGTTCTTCAAGATACTGCATGACCCTTCGGTGATTGGATGGCCTGATCTGCTTGAATCCGAAGGTATTGCCATTGGCGAATATTGTGTATTTAAGTGGTGTTCAAATCAGCGCAGGCTCTTTGTTACTAAGATTGCACAACAAGAAGTCATTGATTTTCAAGTTTGATATAGCCTTCATCAATGTTTTTAATTTAAGTTATTTTAATTTTTGTATTTTGAATTTATGTTTAATGTTATTGAAATACTTCGATGTTTTCTGAAATTTTGATAAATGTCATTAATTTTTTATTTGACCAAATTTATTGTCATTAATTCAGAATTAATGTTATTTATTTACAATAATAAGTGTTGACTGATGTTAATTTTATTTAATCTAGAATTTGAATATTAATCATTGTTATTTATTTGGATTAATTTACATGTTGACTGGACTTAATGACATTTATTCTTTTAACAATTTACCGAATTTAGATTAGCATCATCATAATTGTTATTTAATGTTATTTTGACTGAATACATAATGTTTAGTCAAAAATGTTTATTTTTCCTACTAAATTAAAACTTGAAAGTCAACATATTGATTGTTTCTACAAAATTAAAAATTTAATGTCAATTTACCAAATAATTTTATTTAAATACAGAAAAAATTGACATTAAATAACGTCATTGATTATTATACAAAGTAAATATTTACATTAATGACTATGTTGACCGCAATAATGACATTTATTATTTTCTTTACCGAATTTATATTAACATTATGATAATTGTTATAAGAATTTTGCAAGGACGGTTGTTATTGAAATCTCACAAAAAGATATATACCCATAGAACATAACTCAATAATCACAATTACCATCTTAACGGCTTTGTTTGGCAAAAGAATTAAAAATAACGAAATGTGTGTTGCTTTTCCCGAGATTTACCTATTCATTGTGATAAATGTTGACCATAGATATGTGATAAATGATAGTTACTACATAACAAACTTTAAATACGAAAAAGAATGATATAAACTTATCATTATATAATAATTAGAAAAAAGAATCATATATATATATATATATTTACATAATTATGTCTTTATTGTGCTACTAACACAAAATGCTACATGTATCTAGAGACGAACGATGATACTTGTATCCTTAAATTTAGCTATAATTCCGAGATATAATTGTTGACCATTTCGAAATTTAGCTATACATTGCGAAATGTGTGTTATGTTCTATAAATTAAGCTATAATTACGAGATATAATTGTTGACCATTTAGCTATGCAAATACTGGAAAAAAAATTCGCTTCCTTAAATTTATCTATACATTTTGAAAATTGTTGGCCATTTAGCATAGATTTAGCTATTCATTGGGAAAATTGTTATACTATAATATAGGCAGATTATATCTCTATTTTTAATCATTTAGATAAGATTTAGCTATTCATTGCCAAAATTGTTGACCATTTACCATAAATTTAAGTTTGATATCATGTTTTCTATTTTTATAGTTATCTATTTAATTGCATGGTATCTCATTACTCAAACTTGCTATACACACCATTAACATAAGGTGCAACAATTCGCAAAATATAGGATAAACCTTAGAAAATTTTATATGATTTTGTTATTTTTTGATTATCTTGGTTATAATATTTTAACTTTTATTTCATTCCTAATTTTAGTCTTAACTTTTTTTTATTACACGAAGAGAACATTGGCCGCTGCACAAGCACAAGAGTTTACCATGGTTAACCAAATTGATGTGAATCAAAATGATGTTGCTATGAAGCTAAAGATCATTCGGCTGTGGCGGCAAGTTGATCGTCGCAATCCTAAAGATGTTTACTCAATTGAGATGATACTCATTGACGAGAATGTAATTCCAAAATCCGTATTTTGTATTACATTTATTTTTTAGTATATTAGTTTATTAGCACCACACGTTTATATAGGTAGATATCTATATACATATTCCAAAAATATACAATTCTTCTTTTAATCATCGATACAAATATTACAGGGTGACAAAATTAAGGCGAATGTGTTGAAGCGTTTGTTTTTCAGATTCGAGAGGTTTTTGTTGGAAAATGCTTGTCTTGTCATAAGAAATCCAGGAATTGGCATGAGCACATCAAAGTACAAGTATTCAGCAAATCCCAACAAATTGTGCTTGAATATGAACACTCATGTTACTTTTTCTATGGATTTACAAGGTCAGTCATTTGGGTTCTCTTTTGTCCCCTACCAAAGAATTCTAGACAATGAGGTTACAAAAAATGTGACAATAGGTCTGTATCATTACTAGATCATTTTTTTTATTATAAACAACATATTTTTTTAATTTATGTCACCATTAATGTTGGTTTATATTTTTATATAGATGTTATAGGACATGCTGTGAGGTTTTTCAACAATGACGATAAAGATAAGAAGGTGACCACAGATAAAAAGAGGTTGACAATGGAAATGCAGGATAGCGAGTATGAATTGTTTTTTATTATATTTATTATTACATAATTAATAATTTTATAATTGAATTCGATGTATCACTAAAATGTTTTTTTTTCTTTTTGAAGGGGTTTGAACATTTATATAACTTTGTGGGATACGTATGCAACCGAGATGTCTAAATATGTTGCTATGCATCAAAATGAGAAGCAAATTATTATAATTCTTCAGTTTGGTCACTTGAAATTTTATAATGGTTATTACAATTTATTAAATATCTGCACTTTTAATACTTTAATTATTTTACCCAATACTTTGAATTCTAATTTTAGTAATTGTTTTTTATGCAGGCAAACCCTATGTTTCTAATTCTTTTGGAGATCGTGTTAGCCGATTGTTTATTAATGATAATAATATTAAAGATATTAACATATACAACAAAAGATAAAGTTAGTTATTTTTTACAACTGTCGTTCAAAAAAAAAGTTATTTTTTACAACTATTTACAGTAGTTAATACATATAACTATTTTTTATGAACCAGGTTGGGTAAGAAAATGGCGGATAATCCTTCATTGGTTCATCGACCATATGGCACGTCTAAGTTCTGTTTGGATGAAGAAGATTTTCTTCATAACACTCCTATTAGTAAAATTGGTGATATTTGAGAAATACAAGAGGTATGTGTAATCTTACAGGAATGAAAAAGTCTATAATAATTTTTATTTTTTTCTTTGACGTTATATATTTTTTACCAACAGTATAGTTACATTGTAAAATGTTAAAGCCAATAAATGCTTAATTTAAAGTTGTTTTTTTGCCGACAACTAATATTTAACTTTTAAAATTACTTGTTATAATTACCTAAAATAAGCATTCGTGATACATGATTACAATTAACTATTATATTTTTGTCATTTCAAAATAAAATAAACGTAATAAGATTTAAATTTTAATTTGTGAATTCTAATTTTTTTTGTACAAGAGCAGCCTGTGGTGTTGTTGGGTACTATTAAAGATCTATTTAAAGAATTTGGATGACACTATATGGGGTGTCCCAAATGTACCAAAAAATGTGGTATAGAGTACATAATTCGTGAAGTTAACGAAGGAAGTGGCCAATTTGAAGAAGAAAAGGTTTTCCAGTGTGTGAATGGTAATTGTAGTGCTAAACAAGTCGTCCCTACACCAAGGTCATATTTCTTTTAAATATTTTTAATTTTTTAAAAACGTATTTGCTCAGTATAATACATATAACTTTATGATTTACATGTTTGTTTTTCCAGATTTAAAATTCAGGTTCGTGTCCAAGATGTGAACGGTGCTGTTTCACTTACATTGTTTCATCGCGACGCTTCAAAACTTCTTGACAAAAGTGCAACTGAATTGCTTGAAGAGAATACGGTATTTTTCTATTTTTTAAAAAAAGAACGCAAATTTATTTATTAGTATTTTTTAAATATAATTTTTGTACTCATATTAATTATTTATGGTTCTCCTTTTAAGTAGGTTGGTGATACAGTTAACTATCTAGAAGAAATCAGTATTTTGTTGGAAAAAGAACTTGCTTCTAAAATCTTTGTTTCTGACTTCAATTTAAACAATAAATATGATGTTTATGGTGTAACAAACTTCAGTGACGATCCAACAATTATCTCGGAGTTGAAAAAGAAGTTGTATGTTGGACAGGTACTTTATGGTCCCAATTTTGTTAATAACAAACTATATATGTATAAACGACTAATTATTGTTCTATGCTTTTTTTTAAACTAAATATATAACCTACTAAATCTGAGTCTCTTCACACATCTATGTTAGCAATGCAGTCTAATGATATGTGTGTTTCCAAGGTATCCTTATCTTCTACATTTACTTAGATGTTAATATTCATACGTTTGTAACTATTTAAAAAAAATTAATTTTGTAAAGTTCAGTGACAATCCAACAATTATCTCGGAGCTGAAAAAGAAGTTGTATGTTGGACAGTTACTTTATGGTCCCAATTTTGTTAATAACAAACTATATATGTATAAACGACTAATTTATTGTTCTATACTTTTTTTAAACTAAATATACAGCCTACTGAATCTGAGTCTCTTCACACATCTATGTTAGCAATGCAGTCTAATGATATGTCTGTCTCCAAGGTATCCTTATCTTCTACATTTACTTAGATGTTAATATTCATACGTTTGTAACTATTAAAAAAAATAATTTTATAATAATACTGATACAAACATCTTTTCTGTGTAGGACTCAAAATCAGAAACAGACGATAATGAAACGCCCATGTCCATTGCTGATAACTTTGTTGATAAGAAAGTTTATGTTGAAGGTGAACAATTTTCTATAAGTTCCAAGTATCATATGGTTAAGCGTAAACTGGTTGACGTAATTTCTGATGATGAAACCACACCAATGCGTCCCAGTAAGATTGGAAGTGGTGGTAGCAAGGACAAAGATAAGGCTGAAAAGTAGTTTCTTATGAAGATGGTGTATAAGTTATATTGGTTTTTGTTTCTTTTTTAAGTATTTATGAACATTGTTCCTTTGATATTTCGGATTTGGTTGTTTTGCACTGTGTGCTACTATTTCTCATATTTAATAGGTCATTTGGTTATTTGTCTTTATTCAGTCGTACACGATGTTTTTTTCTAGATATTTTGCAATTAACCAAAATTAGAAAGACAACCAGTTTGGTTGAAGAATTTGATACTTAGTTTCCTTCTTTAACAGATGAACAGAAAAAAATTTTATAACTGTGTAATGAAATCTGTTGAGGAGAAGAAAGGAAGAGGTTTTTTTTTGGTTATGGTGGTACGGGTAAAACTTTCCTATGGAAGACACTATCTTCATCCATAAGATCTAAAAGAAAAATTGTTTTGAATGTTGCTTCGATTGGTATTGCATCTTTGCTATTGACAGGTGGTAGGACAACACATTCCAGGTTTCGTATTCCTATAAACCTAACTGAAGATTCTATATGTTACATGCAACCAAATAGTGGTGTTGCCCAACTGCTTAAAAAACAGATTTGATTATCTGGGATGAAGCACCCATGGTTCATAAACATGCTTTCGAAGCACTAGATCGAAGTTTAAAAGATGTATTTGGTGTTCATGATGTTGACTCTTCTGATTTGCTATTCTGTGGAAAGGTCGTTGTGTTTGGGGGTGACTTTAGACAAATTCTACCAGTTGTACCAAATGGAACTAGGCATGACATTGTTAATGCCTCTTTAAGTTCATCATACATTTGGCACAAATGCGTTGTTTTAGAATTAACAAAAAATATGAGGTTGCTTTCAGGAAGTTGCAAGTCTGATATCGAGGAAACTAAAAAGTTTGCAGAATGGCTTTTAGATATAGGAGAAGGAAAGGTGGATACAATAAGTGATGTTCAGGATGTTATTGAGATATTTGGGGACTTACTTATTTCTCAATCTTCGGATCATGTTTCTGATTTGATATCCTTTGTGTATCCGTCACTTTTGGATAACATCCACATTCCTCATTATTTTCAAGATCGAGCTATATTGACACCGAAGAATGAAGTTGTTCAAGAAATTAATGATAGATTACTTTCAATGTTTCCTGGTGAAAAAATTGAGTATCTAAGTTCAGATAGTGTTTGTCAGTCCGAAGATGTTAACGAAAAGGTTGATGAAAGCTTAATTTCTCTTGATATTTTGAATGGTCTTAAGTTATCTGGAATACCAAATCACCATTTGGTTTTAAAAGTTGGTGTCCCGGTAATGTTACATAGAAACATTGATCAGAAAAACGGTTTGTGTAATGGAACAAGGTTACAAGTTGTTAAAATGGGAAAACGTGTAATAGAAGGGTGAATCATTTCAGGAAGTAATATTGGAATGCGAACGTTTATCCCGAGAATTACTTTATCACCTTCGGATAAGAGAATTCCTTTTAAATTTAACAGAAGACAATTCCCACTTGCTGTTTCTTTCGCAATGACAATAAACAAGAGTCAAGGACAATCCTTATCCAGAGTTGGGTTGTATTTGAAGGATCCTGTTTTTTCACATGGGCAGTTGTATGTTGCGCTATCAAGGGTCAAAAGTCGAGATGGACTAAAGATAGTTATACTAGATGAAGATGGCAAACTGACGAACAAAACATCAAACGTTGTGTACAAAGAAGTATTTTGTAACACCCCAACCGATGGCGGAAACATCGGGGTGCCACGTATTGATGATTGTTTTCAGTAGCACATGGTATAATATAAATTTTAAATAATTTATTCAAACATAATATCCAAAATGTGAAATAATGTCTAAGAATTCAAATACATAACATCAAATAGCAACTTCAATAACTTCAAATAAACTTCAAGAAAAATCCTCATGCTAACTCAAGCCTCAGCTTCATTGTTACCTGAAACATGTTAATTTTGAAAGTATTTTGGGTCAACATAAGTTGGTGAGAATTACATAGGTTTTTGATGATAAAATGAATAAAATGTTGTGCAATTCATGTGTCATGTTAATCTAGCCCATATGTGAGAACATATTAGAAATAAATCGAGTGCATAATCAACCCTGCTGACTGTTATAAAATGATACATACCATACACTTATGGTCCAAATGAATATGTTATGCGATAACAAACACCCACGTAACCTTTGTAGGAGGCACGTATCCGGGTGGGATTGTCAGTCCAATAGATCTATCAATGTATACCGTCGGCTGATCAATGTTAATGATTATGCTAGAATGGTGCTTACTCTAATCATGCTCAAGACATAATGCAACATAGAAAACACATAGACACATTGATGATTGAATTGCAATGATAATGTTATAACATGTTTCACCCCAAAAATGGTGATAAATAAAAGGGGCTATGTAAAACTCACCTTAGCAAATGTTAACTTGTTGGAAAGATGTAATAATTGTGTTGCCCAAAATGATTCCAAATATTACCCTATAATAAGGTAATATATAATAAGTCTAAGTCTAATTAACTTACAAGTGTATCCTAGGGTTTCGATTTGGGGATAATCAATTGTTGAATTTAAATTAAAATATTAATTAATAAAGGAAAATTTGATAATTAATGAAATAAAGTCTTTTTATAGAATTTGAATTTTGAAAGTGCACATTAAAGTGTTTGAAGCATAAAAAGAATTTTTATAAAATTATTTCATTTAAAATAGATTTTTAAATCTATTTATTTATAAATAGCCAATATTTAACTTTAATATTCAAAAATACTAAAATTAAAGAATTCTTATTTTAAAAATCATATTTCTGCTCTAAATAATTAAAAATAATTTGTATAAAATTTAGGTGTAAAAATGATGAAAATTGGATTTATTATGATTTAATTATGATTAAATCTAACAAAAATTGATTAAAAATATAAAATAAATGATTTTACTGAATTAAAAATTATTTCAGTAAAGTTTGACTTTATAAAAAGTCAGGATAAATTTTGGAGAATTTAATAAAATTGTTTTGATATATAAATGGATTTTTATAAATATAATAGTATAAAAATGATTTAATTATTATAAATATTAAATAAATGAATTTCTGAAAAATAAAAATTACAAATAAAACTTTTATATCAGATTAAACAATTATAATTTTTTTAGAATTTATAAAATAGTTTTGATATTTTAAAAAGAATTTAAAAGTTTAAAAGGTTTTAATATATATATATAATATAATTGTTTGTTTAAAAAGAAAAGAAAAGAAAGAACAAAAATAATGGTCAGAGCCGGGACTCGAACCCGGGTGACCTCTGTGGAGAACCAGGGTCACAACCACTTGGCCTAGGCCGGTGGTTGTGATGTTTTCTGTTTAGAATTTTATAAATACAATACGTGCAAACATGTTTATCCCCAATTCCAATCGACGAACCCTAGAATTTGCAATCAGATGATTTAGGCAACATGAGCCCGATTAAAGATGGGGCTTTTGTTGCTTGATTGCCGATGAATAAACCCCACAAAAAAACGAGGACTCACTGTGTTGATTTGATTGCAAACGTCGGGTCAAAGAAAAAGTCAACCAACGAGCACAATAATAATAATCAGAGTGAATTAGAGAGATTGGGAGGTTGAGAGAGAGTTGTGAGCGATTTGTCAAGGTTCGCAGACCATCAATTTATACTGAGGATTAGGGTTAAGGTTAATTGGAAAGTTGACCTCTTATTGAATGCATACGCGTATAATTGATCAAATGGGTCAACGATTGATGTGTTATTGACGTGTAATCGTGTAGTATTGGGCCGGTAATCACCAAAATTTACCAAAGATAGGTCAATTACGAGTTAAATCGTTGGATTGATCATCAAGCTATCCCACAGTTGACTTTCCTTGTCAACTGTGGGGGTTTTTAAAGTGTATATAAATATAAGGTGTGACCGGGTTATTTCAAATAAAATGGCCCAGCCCAGATGGTTGTGTGTGTGTGTTGCTATAGCTTTGGCGCGGGTTCGAACCTCGGCCAGAGCAGTTTTGTTATTTTTTGACATTTTAACATTCCACACACGTATATAATAATATATATATATAATATTAGGGTTCCACAAATGCGACAAAAATAAATAAATGCGAATATAAAAATGAAAACTTGACGTTTTTATTAATGTCGATGGTGTAACGTACAAGTATTAAATGCGTAATGTTACAGTCTCCCCTACTTTTAGGAACTTCGTCCCGAAGTTGGAGTTGGAGAGTCTGGTGGGAAAAGATGCGGATACTTCGACTTCATCTGGTCTTTACGTTCCCAAGTGAACTCTGGGCCTCGTTTAGATTCCCAACGAACCTTAACGATCGGAATACGACTGCGCTTGAGTTTCTTGACTCCAGTGTCAACAATCTCGACGGGTTTCTCGATAATGTGCATGCTTTCATCGATTTGCACATCCTCAAGAGGAACATGAAGGTTCTCATCTGCTAAGCATTTCTTGAGATTCGAAACATGGAAGGTCGGATGAACATTGCTTAGCTCAGGTGGAAGATCAAGCTTGTAAGCCACTTTTCCAACTCTGTCAAGAATTTTGAAGGGGCCTACGTATCGAGGAGCTAGCTTTCCCTTTCTACCGAAACGAATAACTCCTTTCCAAGGGGATACCTTAAGTAGCACAAGGTCCCCTACTTGAAATTCCAAGGGTTTACGACGTTTATCAGCATAACTCTTTTGGCGACTTCTAGCCTTGAGAAGATTATCCTGAATAAGTTGGATTTTGTCTGTGGTTTCCTGGATTAGTTCGGGTCCAGTAATACGAGCTTCACCAACCTCGGTCCAACAGACAGGTGAACGACATTTCCGACCATAGAGTGACTCAAAAGGAGCCATGTTAATGCTGGCGTGATAACTGTTGTTGTATGAAAACTCAACCAAAGGAAGATGAGAATCCCATGCGCCACCAAAATCGATGACACATGCCCTGAGCATGTCCTCAAGTGTCTGGATGGTTCGTTCAGTCTGACCATCCGTCTGAGGGTGATAAGCAGTGCTTAGGTTCAACTTGGTACCCAAAGCATCTTGTAGAGATCCCCAAAAGTGAGAGGTGAAACGACCATCGCGATCAGAAATAATGTCCAAAGGTATACCGTGACGACATACGATTTCACTTACGTACATCTTTGCCAACCTTTCCACAGAATACTTCTCACGAATAGGTAGAAAGTGAGCTGACTTGGTCAAACGATCGACGATTACCCAAATACTGTCAAAACCTTTGGGTGTGCGAGGGAGTTTGGTGATGAAATCCATAGCTATGCTCTCCCATTTCCAGACAGGAATCTCTGGTTGTTCAAGCATACCAGATGGTCGTTGATGTTCAGCCTTAACCTTGGAACAAGTGAGGCATTTTGCAACGAAAAGAGCAATGTCTTTCTTCATACCAGGCCACCAATAAGAATAACGAAGATCTTGGTACATCTTGTCAGCTCCAGGATGAATAGAATAACGAGACTTATGAGCCTCG
This sequence comes from Ambrosia trifida, assembly GCA_028751855.1. Lineage (NCBI taxonomy): Eukaryota > Viridiplantae > Streptophyta > Magnoliopsida > Asterales > Asteraceae > Ambrosia > Ambrosia trifida. The sequence goes on along the minus strand of CM054128.1, from coordinate 127,344,319 downwards.
TTCATGAGAAAAGTACGAAGATCATCACGGTCGGGAATCCACAGTCGGTTAAGGAAATAAAGGAGACCATCGGGTTTGGTTTCAAGTTGAGTCTCAGCACCACAAGACATTTCATCGTACATGTTACCTTGGGTGACTGAGGTGTGTTGAGCCTGGAGAATGCGATCTTGAAGATCAGTACGAACTCTCGCACATTGGAGTTTGACACGCTCTTTACGACTAAGTGCGTCAGCCACAACATTCGCCTTGCCAGGATGGTAGCGAATTTCGCAATCATAGTCGTTAAGTAATTCAACCCAACGTCGTTGCCTCATGTTAAGATTCTTTTGATCGAAGACATGTTGGAGACTTTTGTGGTCCGTGAACACCACACATTTGGTCCCATAAAGATAATGTCTCCAAATTTTGAGTGCAAAGACAACAGCGCCCAATTCAAGATCATGGGTGGTATAATTTTTCTCGTGAGTCTTGAGTTGTCGAGACGCATAAGCAATAACCTTTCCTCGTTGCATGAGAACACAACCAAGACCTTGGTTCGATGCATCACAGTACACCACGAAATCATCATTACCATCAGGTAGAGATAAGATAGGAGCTTCACAGAGTTTCAGCTTAAGAGTTTCAAATGCTTCCTCCTGCTTAGGTCCCCACTCATAGGGTTTACCCTTGTGAGTTAAGGTAGTGAGAGGAACAGCGATCTTGGAGAAATTGGCGATGAATCGACGATAATAACCAGCCAACCCAAGAAAAGAACGGACTTCTGTTGGAGTGGTAGGAACACTCCAATTCTTCACAGCTTCGATCTTTGCAGGATCAACATGAATTCCGTTCATATCAATGACATGTCCCAAAAATTGAACTTCCTTAAGCCAAAATTCACATTTTGAGAACTTGGCGTATAGTTGTTCTTTCTTTAGGAGACTCAAGATAGAGTGAAGATGTTGCTCGTGATCGGATTTTGACTTAGAGTAAATCAAAATATCATCGATGAAAACGATCACGAATTTGTCGAGATAGGGTCTACAAACCCGATTCATCAAATCCATAAATACTGCGGGAGCATTGGTCAACCCAAAAGGCATAACCATGAATTCATAGTGACCGTAGCGAGTGCGAAAAGCTGTCTTGGGAATATCTTCATCGTGGACTCTAAGCTGATGATAACCAGAACGGAGATCAATCTTCGAGAAATGTGTTGCTCCTTGAAGTTGATCAAAGAGATCGTCAATCCTAGGAAGCGGATAACGATTCTTGATGGTGAGTTTGTTGAGTTCACGGTAGTCAATACACATCCGAAGAGAACCATCCTTCTTTTTAACGAATAAGACAGGGGCTCCCCATGGAGAAGAACTAGGGCGAATGAACCCTTTATCAGAAAGTTCCTGTAATTGACTAGCAAGTTCTTGCATCTCAGAGGGTGCAAGACGATAAGGAGCCTTAGCAATAGGATTAGCACCAGGAACAAGATCAATACGAAACTCCACTTGTCGAGCAGGAGGCAAACCAGGTAAATCCTCTGGAAAGACTTCAGGATAGTCTCGAATAATAGGAATGTCTTGGATACTTTTGCCTTTGTCCTTCTTCTCTATCACGTTAGCTAAGAAGGCTGTATACCCCTTTCGTAAGTACTTTTGGGCAGTAGTACAAGACATAAGCTTAAGCTCACCACAGGGTTTCTCACCATAGATCTTCAAAATCTCACCAGATTCGAGAGGAATGCGTATGACTTTCTCGAAGCACAGAATTTCGGCACAATGAGTTGACAACCAGTCCATGCCTACTATAACATCAAAACTACCAAGATGCATGGGAATGAGATCGATAGGGAAGGTATGATCATCGAGATTCAACAAGCAGTTACGAATAATAGAACCGATCGAAATAGACTTCCCGTTAGCTACCTCTACCACGAAAGGGTCTTCTAGATTAGTGTGGGGTAAGTTAAGTAAAGGTTCAAACTTCAGTGACACGAATGACTTATCAGCTCCTGAATCAAATAATATGGATGCATAGTGGTTATTAATGAGAAACGTACCATTCACAACTTCGTTGTTGTCACGAGCCTGGTTAGCGTTGAGATTGTAGGCGCGACCTCGAGCACCTTGGTTCTGGTTGCGGTTCTGGTTTTGGTTTTGGTTCTGATTTTGGTTTTGGTTACGGTTACGATTAGGGCAGTTGTTGATGTAGTGATTAGGGTTACCACACTCGTAGCATTGACCACGAGTAGGCCTGTTGTTTTGTTGGTTGGGAGCTGGGTTGTTGTTGTCTTGGGTAGCAGGAGATCGACAGACGTTCACCAGGTGACCATATCTTTGACACTTAGTACAAAATCGACATGGCACCTGTGTGGGATGGTGGTACTTGCAAGTGTTGCACAAAGAGTGAGGTCCGGTGTATGGTTTCTTGGCTGGGTTTTGGGCAGCAGGTGGAGTAGCAGCAACCATATAGTTTCTAGCCTTGCGCTTTTTGTTGCTTGAGGTCTCAGGCTTGACTTCAATTGCAGGCCGTGGAGTGTCTTTGGCAACAGTCTTCTTAGTGCCCTTGCGAACGAGAGTACCGTTCTTCACGTGATTATCAGTAAGAGTGGCCGCTAGACGTTTGGCCTCTTCCAGAGTTGCAGGATTTCTACCCCAAACGGTGTCCTGGATTTGCATGGGCAGACCACCGATGTACTTCTCGATGGCTACCGGCAGAGGAGTAACCTTGTGAGGCAACAATAAGCTAAGCTCATGAAAGCGGGTGTTGTAGGCAAGGTTTTCCCCACTATCTTGAGCTAAGGTGTGGAACTCATCCTCAAGCTTTTTAACTTCATTGCGAGGACAGAACTCCTCTTTCATGATCTCTTTGACTTGGTCCCATGTCATAGCAAGAGCAACCTCGGCCCCACGAGTACGCTTTTCTTCATTCCACCATGTGAGTGCTCGTTTATGGAGAACACTCATGGCGTAACGAACCTTGAAATTGTTGGGGCACTCACTGTTGATGAAGGTATTTTCAATACCCTCAAACCATTGGAGAAGTCCAGTAGCTCCTTCTTCACCGCTGAACTTTGGAGGGTTACAAGAGTTGAAATGCTTAAGGGTGCAAGCTTGGGGTCCATTACCATTGCCATTCCCGTTCCCATTGTTGTGACCATTCCCGTTGCCGTTCAATTGGATGACCTGAGCAAGTAAATTGGGAACCAGAGTTGCAATTTGCTGCGCCATTTGTTGAGAAATGATCGCAGCCAGTTGAGCATCGACCCCATTGTTGTTGTGGTTAGGAGCTTGGTCATGGTTGTGGTTATGGTTATCACCACCTTCTTCGTGGTTCTCACCATTGTTGTTGCGAGTGCTGCGACGAGGAGGCATGATCTGTAATAGACACAATGAAATGAATGAGAGTTTATATAAGGAATGTAATCATTTATTCATTAATTAAAACGAATAAACGAAAACGTTGACTTATCAAAGATTCTAAATTCTAATAACATATGAAGACATGCTTTAGCCTATAAGTGAACACTCATCCCGAGAATTCCCAGGTAGGCATCCGGGTCCCTCGTCTGATTGGGATATATGCGCAATGCCAGCCTAGACAGAAGACTCAGAATACAGGCGTTCACCCTTCCAGATTGCACGTGTTCGTTATTAAAATCTAGAACTTCGACGAGATCTCAAGGGGGTTCAGGTTAAACCTGAGGATTTTGTCCTATTAATCTAATGGTGGATCAGGATTGCAGCAGACAATTAAGAGTAGTCACATGTGGGTTTAGGGTTATAAGGCATAGGATAAGGATAGGATTAGGGAAGCAATTAGGGTTACAAGTAGGAGAAGCAAGTACTGTTTTAGTCCCTAAGGTTATAGTCTAGATTATTTCTAATAACCTAATTCCCTATAACCAAGGCTCTGATACCAATCTGTAACACCCCAACCGATGGCGGAAACATCGGGGTGCCACGTATTGATGATTGTTTTCAGTAGCACATGGTATAATATAAATTTTAAATAATTTATTCAAACATAATATCCAAAATGTGAAATAATGTCTAAGAATTCAAATACATAACATCAAATAGCAACTTCAATAACTTCAAATAAACTTCAAGAAAAATCCTCATGCTAACTCAAGCCTCAGCTTCATTGTTACCTGAAACATGTTAATTTTGAAAGTATTTTGGGTCAACATAAGTTGGTGAGAATTACATAGGTTTTTGATGATAAAATGAATAAAATGTTGTGCAATTCATGTGTCATGTTAATCTAGCCCATATGTGAGAACATATTAGAAATAAATCGAGTGCATAATCAACCCTGCTGACTGTTATAAAATGATACATACCATACACTTATGGTCCAAATGAATATGTTATGCGATAACAAACACCCACGTAACCTTTGTAGGAGGCACGTATCCGGGTGGGATTGTCAGTCCAATAGATCTATCAATGTATACCGTCGGCTGATCAATGTTAATGATTATGCTAGAATGGTGCTTACTCTAATCATGCTCAAGACATAATGCAACATAGAAAACACATAGACACATTGATGATTGAATTGCAATGATAATGTTATAACATGTTTCACCCCAAAAATGGTGATAAATAAAAGGGGCTATGTAAAACTCACCTTAGCAAATGTTAACTTGTTGGAAAGATGTAATAATTGTGTTGCCCAAAATGATTCCAAATATTACCCTATAATAAGGTAATATATAATAAGTCTAAGTCTAATTAACTTACAAGTGTATCCTAGGGTTTCGATTTGGGGATAATCAATTGTTGAATTTAAATTAAAATATTAATTAATAAAGGAAAATTTGATAATTAATGAAATAAAGTCTTTTTATAGAATTTGAATTTTGAAAGTGCACATTAAAGTGTTTGAAGCATAAAAAGAATTTTTATAAAATTATTTCATTTAAAATAGATTTTTAAATCTATTTATTTATAAATAGCCAATATTTAACTTTAATATTCAAAAATACTAAAATTAAAGAATTCTTATTTTAAAAATCATATTTCTGCTCTAAATAATTAAAAATAATTTGTATAAAATTTAGGTGTAAAAATGATGAAAATTGGATTTATTATGATTTAATTATGATTAAATCTAACAAAAATTGATTAAAAATATAAAATAAATGATTTTACTGAATTAAAAATTATTTCAGTAAAGTTTGACTTTATAAAAAGTCAGGATAAATTTTGGAGAATTTAATAAAATTGTTTTGATATATAAATGGATTTTTATAAATATAATAGTATAAAAATGATTTAATTATTATAAATATTAAATAAATGAATTTCTGAAAAATAAAAATTACAAATAAAACTTTTATATCAGATTAAACAATTATAATTTTTTTAGAATTTATAAAATAGTTTTGATATTTTAAAAAGAATTTAAAAGTTTAAAAGGTTTTAATATATATATATATAATATAATTGTTTGTTTAAAAAGAAAAGAAAAGAAAGAACAAAAATAATGGTCAGAGCCGGGACTCGAACCCGGGTGACCTCTGTGGAGAACCAGGGTCACAACCACTTGGCCTAGGCCGGTGGTTGTGATGTTTTCTGTTTAGAATTTTATAAATACAATACGTGCAAACATGTTTATCCCCAATTCCAATCGACGAACCCTAGAATTTGCAATCAGATGATTTAGGCAACATGAGCCCGATTAAAGATGGGGCTTTTGTTGCTTGATTGCCGATGAATAAACCCCACAAAAAAACGAGGACTCACTGTGTTGATTTGATTGCAAACGTCGGGTCAAAGAAAAAGTCAACCAACGAGCACAATAATAATAATCAGAGTGAATTAGAGAGATTGGGAGGTTGAGAGAGAGTTGTGAGCGATTTGTCAAGGTTCGCAGACCATCAATTTATACTGAGGATTAGGGTTAAGGTTAATTGGAAAGTTGACCTCTTATTGAATGCATACGCGTATAATTGATCAAATGGGTCAACGATTGATGTGTTATTGACGTGTAATCGTGTAGTATTGGGCCGGTAATCACCAAAATTTACCAAAGATAGGTCAATTACGAGTTAAATCGTTGGATTGATCATCAAGCTATCCCACAGTTGACTTTCCTTGTCAACTGTGGGGGTTTTTAAAGTGTATATAAATATAAGGTGTGACCGGGTTATTTCAAATAAAATGGCCCAGCCCAGATGGTTGTGTGTGTGTGTTGCTATAGCTTTGGCGCGGGTTCGAACCCCGGCCAGAGCAGTTTTGTTATTTTTTGACATTTTAACATTCCACACACGTATATAATAATATATATATAATATTAGGGTTCCACAAATGCGACAAAAATAAATAAATGCGAATATAAAAATGAAAACTTGACGTTTTTATTAATGTCGATGGTGTAACGTACAAGTATTAAATGCGTAATGTTACATATTTCAAGCTTTATGAATAATTTTATAACATTTTAATGCATTTTTTTAAATTTATCTTTATTGACATCATGTACACACAACTTCAATAATACAAATATTATTTTCATATTTTTATATTTTCTTTGGTATGTACCGTGGGTACCCACGGGTCTCTAACCTGGTTTATAATAAAGATACACCATCAAATAATGAGCCTAACAATTGTGTTTTGGCATTGGGCCTTGGGTCCTTGACTTTCCAAATCACGTTTCTTTTCTTTTCTTTTTATTATTATTATTATTATTATTATTATTATTATTATTATTATATATAGTATTATAACTCGGTGCTTTAGACTCGGGTGTTCTTGACTTGACAAAAGTTGTTCGTTTACGCTCCAACGTCCATGAACATCTACAAAATATAAAATAAATACATAAGTAATAAAAATGACACAAAACTAATAAAAATATACAAAAACCTATACTAAATAAAATAGACTAGTACAAGCCTAAAACTAATAAAAACACTATCTAAACGACTCGAAAACTGTACAAACTTTACACTAGAAATAGATGTATTTTACAATACATCAAATATCCCCACACTTATCTTTTTTTCGTCCCTGAAAAAGAATTATGCTATGGAATCACAGTTAGGTTTACATCCAGTTTCAAAACATAGGTTACTTAATTAATAATCTACTAACGTGTTGATTGCGATTGCAGGTATATTGATCCTCTTAAACCCACACCGGTTTCCAAGCCCCTTTTTATTTATGTTAAGTTCATGTTGATTAGTCTATCTAGGGTCTCACTCGAAGGAAGCCACAGTTCCTCCTAATCCCGCCTCAAGCTTATGAAGCTAAAGGAACGACCAATTGACCATTTCCCAACCGTCTTATAGAGAAAACCAAGAGAATTTAAAATCACTTTTTTTTTTTGGCATACTTAACTCAGAGGGTGTGACCAATCCAAGTCGTTATCCCAGTGGCCAGGTACCTTAAGCTTCAGCATTTTTTTTAATCTCAGGATACTTAACTCAGAGGGTGTGACCAATCCAAGTCGCTATCCCAGTGGCCAGGCACCTTAAGCTTCAGCATTTTTGCTTTGATTTCTAATAATTTTTTTTTCAAAGTGATTAGAAATTCTAACGGCTTTAAACTTATAACGGTGCTTCTTATACTATTTTTGGCGGTTTCGGTCTCCCCGTTTCTCCTAGATGAGAACCCACAAAATAGCCTAACATAATTAATTTATTACTTTTCAAAGGAAACCTTTCTACCGGCCGAGCCTACCCACATATCCCAAATCAGACACGTTTTCAATCAATTTTAATCTTTTATTATACATACTATTTGAAAACCGGACACCTAACTTTACCTATCATTTTCCATATTTTGTATAATGCAAACTTCAAAATCAGGGACTTTTTTTTTTTTCAAATTTTTCATTTTTTTTATTTTTTAATTTTTTTAGACTTAAAACGACTCTATATACAAACCAAACGACAGTTTCCCATCCCCACACTTAAACTCTACATTGCCCTCAATGTAGGAATAGAAAACGACTCAAAACAAAAGAATAAATTCCGAATACAAAAATTATAAAAATAAGGGCAAATTGGAAAGGACTTAGCTCGTAAAATAACGCGTAAGCTCCAAAAACTCTAGTCCAATCCAGCTCGATCGTATAGCATTTCATTCGTGATCGGCTCTGACACAATGGTAAACTCTGGGCTTGCCTTGATAAATGATAAACAGCTTCGGAATCACCCGAATGGAGATTGGGTACGGGTGGTGCAATCCAAACCTGTGCAAAACGAAACAGACAAAACCCGAGCATAATACCGAACCACAAATAAAAATAAAAAAAAACTCAAACTACTAACTTAGACTCATAATATAACAACAAACAAGAAGACGTACCTGTTTGGTAAAATGGCGGTGAATGGTGGTAGAACCAAATGGGTATAAGAAAAAAAAATCTGGTTCTCGCTCAACGTGAAGGACACTGGTGATCACAACACGCGTTGCAAGTGAAAAAAAAAATATAACTTTCCGGGGTAATAGCTGGTCGCATGAGGCGAACAGGTCAGCCCAGACTCCTCACATGACGTGAAAAGTCTTTTTTCACAGAAAGTTGATTATTTATTTATTTTATTTTTTTTAGAAAAGTTCTCTTTTATTACCCAAACCTTTACCAAAACTCCCACTCATAAAATATATATAAAGATGATACATGGAATCCGCTCATGGTGAAATTTCCTCTACCCAAGCAAACACGCATACAGACTCAAAGACACAAAAACAAAGATAAAATAGAAAGATAAAAAAAACTATGAACCACGACCGAAGGACGCACCACAAATTAAAAAAAATGAAAAGCTAGAAAAAAATAAGTATAAATATAAATTTACAAATCTACATAGCCTCCCCACACTTAAACTTAATCAGGGGGCTTCTCTTTTATCTGGACCCTATCTAACCCGTTTAATTCCACTCGACTCTTATTAACAATTAAATATTTATTTTTGGAATTGAAAAATAATTTAACAGTTCTTAACGGGTCAGACCACCAAAATTTAAACTTACCTGGAATTAGCCGGATGCGTTGCATGTAGCAAGAGGACTGATCGTGCTTGACATTCACTGGCTTCTTCTTCTCCAACTCGTGCCAGTCTTCGATCCTTTTCCGGTTCCGATCCTTTCTTTTTCTCTTCCTTGCCCTCTCCCGTGGTGTTGTTGATTTTGAAGTTTCATCTATTACCACGGGCCAGCTATGGTGCGCTTCTTCTACCACCATTTCCATAGGATGATCCCCACACTTATTTCTTTCATCTGGTGCAGATTCAGTCATGTCTGTCGGTTCACCTTCGAGTAGGGCATCCAGGTATGCTATATCTCCATCGGGATCAGACTCCCCTACTTCTTCATAAATAGGCAAACCCTCTAACTCCAGATCTAAAAACTCATCCTCTTCAGACAATGACTTCTCACCTATCTCATTGTCTTCCTCTGCACAAACATCATATCAACGGAATCTCCCATTTCCACTTCTTCTTCTATCACTTCTTTCTCCACTAACGATCTTTGATACGCCGCCCATTCTTCTTCGCCGTCTTCATCGTCAGAGTCACTCCCAAAATCATATATAGTAACTTGTGGCTCCGGAGGTGGGACTTCAATGTCCATTTTCGTCTCCGTGATGGGAATGATCTCTTCATCTGACTTATCAGCATATTGCATGATCGGCTCTTTCCCTTCTTCTGGAAACGTTGGGAACAACTCCCCTCGAGCGTTCATGTACCCGAGGTAGTTGCCCTCCTCATCATATGTATAACCGACTTTTGGCAACTGCTCTTGCTGAACCTTTTCTTTCTCTTCTTCTTCATCTAATCTCCTAGCTATGTCTTCTAGTGTTCGTTGAAGATCTAAAAGAGCAGTCTGTCGGTTTTTCAGGATGGTGTCGTGCTCTGCTAACATTTTCTGAGTATTTTCATCTTTAGCAACTAATAATGTCAACAGACTCTCTATTTTACTCCAATCATGACCACTATTCTCACAAGAATTGCTTCCAGAAAATTGATCAGGATACTGATTGAAATGTGGCTGCTGATACGAGTCATCATAATAATAATATGTAGGACAACCCTGTGAATAATATGGTTGCGGCTGCACAAAGGAATTAGCATAATAATGTACAGAGGACCCCTCATATTGTGGAAATCTAACGGTAAAATAGGGTCCTCCACAAATTTCAAACATATTTACAGACTCAACAGAAATTAAAATACACAAACAATTAGACTCCTACGACTCACTATACAAAAAGGCAGACTCAACACAAAACACAAGTAGCACAGATATAGCAGATAAGTGTAATCAAAGCTAGTAAACGCAATCGCCAAGAGTCCCCGGCGACGGCGCCAAAAACTTGATGTGCTCAAAGTGGTTTAGTAAAAACTAACTAAATTAACCTAAACTAGACACTCTAAGTTTTAAATTTATAACCTAAGACTCTCTAAACCTAAACCACACAACCGGCAAGTGTACCGGTCAGTGCAGTACAGCTAAAGTAAATCCGAGTATCGAACCCACGAGACTCTACTGGAAAACGTAAACTAGACTCGATTACTTATCCTAAATACTGACTTAATAATGTTTTATTGCTTAAAGGGGGGGTTTTCTAAAAGACTAATGCAAATAAATAAAATAATAAAACTAAAATAACTAAATACACAAACTGGAGACTGCAACTGAGATCAGATGGATGGGAAGGCACTACCTAGGCCAGAATCCTACACATGAATGATAAAGCTTCTAATGGCTATGGAACTGGTGTGGAACCGGGATCTTAAAATACTAAACATCAAGAATAGACTAGACACCCTCGACCCTTCTCAAGGGGAAACCCTAGAATACTGTTGTGCTGTTAAACCACCAGTTGAGAGGTTACCCTCACAGGCTTACCTACTCGAATCTTAAAGTACCCGCTAGACAGTCTACCTCACAGCGCGAAAGTCACAGTACACTCAAAAGTGCAAGGGGTAACTATAATGTTTCTGATAAGACTTGGTTTACAAGGAATGCTAGGGAAACTAGGAAGATCTTCTCACAAAGCCTCTAGAACTAGCAATTTAACACCCTAGACAAACCAAAAATCTCGCACCTTACAGCTATTGAGAATTGGTAGAACACTTAGAATCATCTAACTAACAATTGTAACTCCTATGGATAACCTGCAGAAATTAACCATAAACTAGCTGCTAACACCCAGTCCGCAACCTAACCCACATTCATACATGAAAGACATTCACAAAAACGCAAGTGGAGTTTATAAAAGTTAATTAAACAAAAGTAAATATGCATATACATCAAACCAGAAAATAAAAAGTTCTTTACTTTAAAATTCACCCACAACCAAAAGTTCCAAAACCCGAAAGAAAAATAGTCAAACAAACATATTCATCATCGCCTAGGTAGTTCTATGATCTAGCCAATAATTGTCATGATAAAATCAAAATAATAAAAATTAAACATATTAACGGTGTTAACTAATGGGTTTAAATAGATAAATAATAAATACCGACCCGTGCTTGCACCTATGCCTCAACCCTTGATCCTCTTCTCTCAAATTAATCTTCTTCTTCTTCTGCTCCTGTCGACTCCCTCTTTGAAATAATGTTGTGCGGTCTGTTGATCTCCCCCCAAGATAGTTGTGCCGCCTCCTCCCCGTCTTATAATATTTCAAACCCTCATTTATAATAAAGATACACCATCAAATAATGAGCCTAACAATTGTGTTTTGGCATTGGGCCTTGGGTCCTTGACTTTCCAAATCACGTTTCTTTTCTTTTCTTTATTATTATTATTATTATTATTATTATTATTATTATTATTATTATTATTATTATTATTATAACTCGGTGCTCTAGACTCGGGTGTTCTTGACTTGACAAAAGTTGTTCGTTTACGCTCCAACGTCCATGAACACCTACAAAATATAAAATAAATACATAAGTAATAAAAATGACACAAAACTAATAAAAATATATAAAAACCTATACTAAAAAAATAGACCAGTACAAGCCTAAAACTAATAAAAACACTATCTAAACGACTCGAAAACTGTACAAACTTTACACTAGAAATAGATGTATTTTACAATACATCACTCTGCAATAATCCGGTAAAGACTCAAACGCTTCTTCATATGGTCACCAAATAAACTGGTTCACAAAAAAAATATTATTAAGACATGGTACGAATTTAACTAGTAATATAATGTAAATTAACTCTTACCGACTCCTCATGAAGATTTTGTAACTCTGAACGAATTTGGCGTAAGGAGTGTGACGCGGTCTCCGTAAAGTCATGTCTCACACGCCAACTATAAATATAATTATAAAAACAATAATGAGTTAAATTAACATGTTTTAATAAATATTATGTAGGCATAACAGAATACTTACAGGACACCAAATGGAACTCCAACTGACAACTGGGGGATAATACCCGGATTTTGGTCCAGGCCCACAATTGTAACAAAAGCATAGGACCTGCCACTGTGGCTGTGGTCCTTACTGCTGCTTTGCATAAGTTGCTATACAACCATGCTAACACAACACTCCCCTAACTCAACCTCCCACATTGATGAAGATTCAACAATTGTGGTAAAAATGACAACGACACAAAACTTTGGCTTGTGTCGGGAAAGAGACAAAATGACAAAATAATTAAGATCACACATCGTGCGCGTCGTGTGATCTCGCCCTCATTGGCGTCAGCGGGTAACGGAGCTTTTATTTTTTCTACAATTATGCTTGATTCCAAAGTGTTTCCGCGGAAATTGCGGGGCTAACTTTCTACACCCAGCATTTCTGCGACATACTCTACCCGTTCCGCATCATCTCTCATGCTGAATTCGGCTCCTGTGACCGCTGCACCATTAATCCGCAGACCCATTAGGACGTTAACGTCATGTAACGTCACTGTGGCCTCACCAATTCTTAGGTGAAACGTGTGGGTCTCAGGATGCCATCTTTCAACAAGGGCAGCTATTAGCCCTCGGTCAATTTGGCGGTATCCGCACTCATGAACTCCAGTGAAACCAGCGATCCGCATCAATTCTTGAATGCGTGGATCTAACGGATGCTCGCCAATTGCCCCCCAAAATGGTTGGTCACCCCGTCTACAATCAAATTTAAAACCCTCTTCGCCATTTCCTCAAACAGCTTCGCAGTACAATGTTGTGGTTGAGCCCAAAGAAGTGGATTATTGCAAGGACCGACGTTTAGAGATGCCATATTAATTAATAGGGTAAATGATTTAAGGTGGTAATGTAAGTGTAGATGTTGGATTCCTGGATGATTGAATTTTGACGTTCTATTTTTAATAACAACACTTCGCTTCTCTTCATTTTTCTAAACTAACCTCTATATATAATAAGATCTAGTCAATTGCAAGTCAAAAAAAACATATCAAGACTGAAGTGTTGTCTTCATTATTGCAATCAAGTGCTACCAAACACATGCCATTTCATCAAGCCAAAGTCCCTCGTCGTCCACGTCATCCAGGCGAGCTACACAGTCAGCAACATATTCATCCTCTCCCACAATCCTAGATTGCGGGACTGCCCATTTCACAAGAATCCTTCTGACATCTACCAAAGACACAAACTTGTTTGAAAAATTAACCATTTCAGCAAAAAACTCTTATTTATGTTAAGGTTTGGTCTCACCTTCTAAATCTATTTAAACACTCATCACAACCAGTAAGCTTCATATTGGGCAATATGGAGTATATATATGCCCCTATAGGCTCTATGGGGTGTATTGGTGATCCCCTCAAGTCAACTCAACCTACATTTTTTATCTTTTAGTATCGCCAAAAATGCTATATGGAGCATATCGGATCAGTGCCATATACATATTAAAAGCAGGGTGTGCATGATAGACCCACCGTAGGTCCAAGATGATACCCCTTTAAGATTCATCAGTGGAAAATACTCGGGTCTTTTAAGTAGGCACCTTCACAAAAGCTTGAGTTACATCTCTAGCATCGACAAAACAGAGAGGAAAATAATAAAATAATTTTTTTTTTGATGACCAACTTGTAGTTAATGAAGAAATTTAAGGTTGAAGTTTGCATGGAGAAATATACGTTGACTAGAGAAGATGAATAGAAGCAATGGTTTCCATTGCCATGGAACAAAGCGGCTTCTGGATGTTGGGGATCTATTGTCAGAAATAGTGAGAGACTGAAATTAGAAGGGACGATGTTGAACGAGTACATTAGAGGTACGGTGGGAGTTCATGGCTGGGTCTATAAAAAAGATGTTAAAGAAAGATAGTATTGAAGATAATAGACACAAGTTGAAGTGGATCACATGAGTACCAATGATGAATGAAGTGTAACATCCTAGTGGATCGGGCAAAAATGGATAGAATTGCGACAATCACATCTCTTGTGTGGAGGGGTACAAATGCGGAAAATGATCTCTGTTCCTTGTGTGACTTTGAAGTGGAGAGTACTGAGCACTTGTTCACGGCTTATTTGTTCGCTTCCGAGGTATGGTCGCGAGTTGGTAATTGGTGTAGATTAGACCCCCATTTATGCGTTTGATTTTTGGGATTTATTGGACATCTATAAACAATTAGATGGATGAAACATGGGAAAGAAAATTAACCTAGACATACATAATTAAACACATCAAGATTCAACAAAGTATCCTTTACTGGCAGGTTAATTAAGAACACCATCAAGATTCAATCAATTCAATAATCCAAAACATATAACATAGACATACATAATATCAATCCAAAATATCAACATGCAAGCATATTAATCAAAACCCTAGAACTTGATTGATCAAAGTTTCTACTTTAAGCAAGTTACAATCTAATCATGCATCCTTGTGTTTTCAATCATCAAATCAATATACAAAGGTGAAGAAACAACGGGTATAACTTATTCTAAAAGTGGATAGGTTTGGTTTGATACTCATGTTCGCTCAAGGTATTATCCTTCACTCACACTAATGACGAAACCGAAACCCTAGGAGATGAGAATGAGTGTAACGTGTGTGGTGAGAATGAGTACACAAGAATATAAGTGGTTCGGTCTAGATCAACCTACGTCCACTGTAAAGAGAGATATATTATTGCTCGACAATACAAAGTGATTACAAGTATTTTCTCTCTATGCTACTTCTTGCATGAAGTGATCAATCCTTTGCAAAGGAGAGGAAGTCTCCTTTTTATAGGGAAAGGCATGGGCTAACCGATTCGGCCCAAGAAGGGAGTAGCCGATCTGGGCCTTGGTTCAGGCCCAGATGTCTTTGCCTAGAAAATGGTGGGAAACAGGTGGCAGTTAATGCTGATGTGAGAGAAGGTATGACTTGACCTGCAGAAAATCCAGTGGCGCCATCTGATTGGGCGCAGACGGCGCTTCCCTCTGACACAGCATGGTTGACCACCTGCTGGCATCTGACGTGACGTCTAGCAGCAAGCAGACGTGCTTGTACAGTGCTCTGACCAGTACTATTCACAGCAGCATGGGAACAATCAAGTCGCTATTCCATGTCAGTGGTTGTTGGACCACTCCTGACACGTGTTGCTGTCTGATTGGCACAGGATATGTTCAGATCTGACCAAATCTTCTTAATTCTTGATCATCCGTACCTCGTACCAAAAGCTGAGGTTGGACGAATATTCCGCGCGTATATACACGCGCAGAGATTCCCTTTCATTGGTGACATCATAGAGCTGAAGTCATCCCGCGCATGAGCTAGTTACCACGCGCGAGATTGGTTCCGCTCTAGTCTAACTAGTCCTTTGGAGGCTTCTTTCCGCGGATTGGATTTCTGCGGAGTCTTTGTAGAAGACGTGTGTTTTCGGATAGGGACGCTATCAGCGTCGGGATTAGGTACCCTATCCCTTCAAAAGGCATAATGAACATCAATGATTCAGTTTTACATGTTAAAAACGTCTTTGGTCAGATGTGGATACTAGAGTTTGCATGGACAAAACATAATTAAAAGCAATACAACAAGATTAAGTGTAATGGTCATGATTAACATACCTAAAGCTCTTAATTTCTTGATCCTAAACCTTCATAAGCTCCTAGGATGGTTAATCTTGATGAAGTGTTGGGTCTGCTGACCTGAAGAAGAACAGATGATTGAAAAGCCAAAATATACTAACAGTTGATCCACACAAATAAACAGTCTTTACAACATACTCTTCCCAAAAGACTGCTGACCCTAACAACTGTTCCATCCAAACAACTGCTATGACAACTGCTGATACAAAGGACTGCTAGATAACAACTGATAGAGAACAACTGCTGACCAAAGGTCTGATGAAGAAACAACTGCTGATCAAGTACTGAAGACTAAAGGTCTGTTGGAGTCAACAGCACTTAGACTCCAACAGATGTTGCAAGACCATCAGAGTTTTCCCTCAACAGTAGTTTACTTTACAGTGTTTTGTAATACAATAGTAGTTTGTATAGGGCAGATGTTTTATGATGTTATTCTGTTAGAGGTCACTATCTTAGGTGACATCAGCACAGGTCACCAGTGGTTTAGATTTGTCTATAAATAGAACAGTGCCTGTACTGTTCTGTTGTATCACACACACAAACATTCTCTCAG
Source organism: Ambrosia trifida (assembly GCA_028751855.1). Taxonomy (NCBI): domain Eukaryota; kingdom Viridiplantae; phylum Streptophyta; class Magnoliopsida; order Asterales; family Asteraceae; genus Ambrosia; species Ambrosia trifida. The sequence continues at coordinate 127,327,789 of CM054128.1, read as the reverse complement.
ACAAACAATCACTGTGTGATCAGGCTGAGGGGGAGTACTTGTATTGATTGTAATCTTTCAATTAATGAAAGCTTTCGATTAAGAAAACATTTATTCCTATTGTTTTGATTATTGTTTATCATTCCGCTGCACTTTCCATATATACTTACATCATTCAATTCCCATCTTCTTCTAAATATATCAAAACAATCAAACTCAGATCCTAACAATTGGAATCAGAGCTTGGTCAATTAAATTCGATCTAATCAATCAATTTAATATAAACAGATCAGCTCACAATTATTGATATCGTTTGTTTGTCGGATTGAAAACAGAGTAATAGTTTATTTTTGATTCAACCGTTTATAAACAGACTTTGTCTTTGAAAAATTAGAGAATGGCTTCAATCAATCACGATCCACATAACACTGGCACGAACAACAAGCCACCGATGCTTGTCAGATCTGAATACAATATCTGGCAACGTCGGATGAGCCATGTTCTAGCTCAACAGAACACTGGGTGTTGGAAGTCGGTTATCTTCGGACCACATGTTCCGATGGTGCCGAGTACCGAAGATCCCAAGGTTCAGGAGCCTAAGAAACTTGAAAACTACCCCGACCAGGATTTTCAGAAAATTGAGTTAGATGCTAAGGCCTTCAGTATTGTGGCCATGGCTCTACCCAATGATATATATGCTGGGTTGTTACACTGTAACAGTGCAAAGGAGTTATGGGATGCACTGAAAGAACAATTTAGTGGGACTAAAGAGGTTATTGAAAACAATCGTGAAATACTTAACCAACAATATGAAACATTCAGTCATGTTAAGGGAGAGTCATTAACTCAACAATTTGAGAGGTTTAACTGTCTCATTAGTGAACTAAAACTGGTTGGTCTAACTTACCCTCATTCAACTTTGAACCATAGGTTTTTAAGATCATTACCAGACAAATGGGACACTATTGCTATAGTTATGAGAAACTCAATTGGATTTAAGGACCTATCACTGACCCAGCTTCATGGTAAGCTCTTGACCTATGAGAGAGAGCTTAACCAGAAAAAGAAGCTCCAGGACTCTGGAAAAGTGTCTGATGATTATGTATTTGGTAATACAACACTTTTGGGTCATGATGAGGTGCCTGGAAATACTAAGGATCAGAGTTATGATCACTTCATTGACATAACTTCAGGTTTTAACTCAGGTTTTAACTCTGATTCTTATTCACCAAACTATGCTTTCACAGCAAGTGGTGGTGATATTCAGGCATCTGATAACATATCCTTTGAGTATGATGACCTAAAATACTTTGACCCTGATGATTTGGAAGAAATGGACATTATGCACCAATTGCCCCTTCTCAGTGTAAGAATTAACAATTTTTACAAGAAAACTGGGAGAAGTTTCCAAGGTTAACTGGCAGATCAAAGGTTGGGTTGGATAAATCAAAGATAAAGTGTTATAAATGTCATAGACTTGGTCATTTTGCTAGGGAATGTAGGAGTCAACATGGTACACCTATAATCACCTATCCAAATCAAAGACCTCAGACCAACACTTATCAAAATTCCTATAATACCCCTAGACCAAATGTGCAAAACACTGCTCATTTTGCACAGTCCTCAAACACTGTTCCTGTCCAGTATGTCCAAACCACTGTTCCTCAGATCCACTATGTGTAAACACCTGTTGCTCAGGCACTTGTGCAAATGACTGCTGCTCCATCCTCTGCTCCTGCAGAGACCAGTCAACAGAGCTTCTTCACACAAGGCTTTGTTGATTGGAGCAGTCTACCAGATGAGTTAACAAATGAAAATTTTGCACTAGTTGCCAAAGCTGAAAATGAAACAGAAAATTTTTGTTTCATGGCTATGGTAGAAGAAGTTGAATCTGAGGAGGTGGTGATTGAATCTAAAGTTGTGACTGATGATGTTGTTGATGAAGTAGTTGCAGGTGAAAAACCTGAAGAAGAGATTGTGAATCTCTCAGATCCCTAGGGTGCATCTGATGATTGTGAGTGCAAGTGTGATTGTGCTTTGATGGCTGCTGCTAAGGTATCTCCTCAAATTCTTAAGGATTTATGTTCTGACAGATGTGTGATAGCATTTGCTAACATCAAAGAGGTGAATGAAAACCTTAAAAGAAAATTTTAGATGATGAAGTTAAATTTGAGAAACTTTCAAAAGAATTAAAAACAAGTTTAACTGAAAAAGAATCTGAAATAAGCAGCTTAAAACATGAAGCAACCATAACCAAAGACCAGCTCCAAACTATGATAACAAAATATCAGAGTTGTAAAAGTGAGCTTAAGTCCACCCAAGTTGAATGTCAGAAATGGGTGGAATCTTGTAGAGATTTTGAAATGCTACTCAACAAACAAACCAAAAGTCACGTGAAGTTTGGTTTTGGTTTTGAAACCACTGCTCCAGCTTTTGAAAACACTGTCAAAAGTGATCAAAAGTCAGTTGAGATAGTACCAACAAATTTGAAGGGTCAAGAGATTAAAATCACTGAACCAAATGGTAGGAAAATTGTTCTAGAAAAACCAGAAGGTTCCTCATCATTCACTGAACTTGAAAAGTATGAATTTAAACCTACTTGGTCTGATGAGTGTGGTACTCTTGAGAATTTTAAACCTGTTGATTTCAAAACTCCTGAAGGAAAGACAACACCTCAGGCAAAAATCATTCCCTTGAAAAACCTTCCAGCAGATGCTCAAACATCTGCTGAAAAGAAGGTTGAAAAAAGGAAGAAGAAAGAAAAGATTGTCCACTTGTTCTGTGATTTTTGTGAAAAGAAGAATCATGTCACTAAAAACTGTTTTCTTCTAAAAGCATATGATATTAACAAAGGAACAAGTGTATGTGATTCCAAAGCCACATGTTCAATATGTGGGAAAAAGAATCACAAAACCAAAGAGTGCTTGTATCTCAAAAATTTTGATGTAAAAATACAAGAGTACAAAGCTAAAACTCTTGCAAGTCAGGTGGTGAGTACTTCAAAAGGAAAGCCCAAACAGACTTTCACTCCTGTCCAAACATATGTTACTAAAAGTCTTGAAACATCTGCTCCTAGGGATGTCCAAGTAACAGATGCTCCACCCACAAGCAAGTACCCAAGAGGATATGGACAACCACCATGTCATAATCTGTCACATGTTTATGAGGAGCCAAAAAGACCTTCTAAACCAAGAGTGAACAGAAATCCCTAAGGGTATTATCATTTGTCTGGAAGTGATAAAAAAACTGTTGCCCCAAGTGTTGACATTCAAGCACTTGCAAATGGTCAGCAACAGTTGTTGAACTTGATTCAAAAATTAGTTCAAACCACTGATCATCTTCCAAAGCTTGAGTCTGAAAAGTCTGAGGACCCATCCAAAGCCAACCTGGCTTTGGACACTCACCAAAACTAATCCATTAATGCAGTGCAGGGAGCTTCTGCTTGTTTAGATAGTCTTTGGTATGTAGATAGTGGAGGCTCCAGGCACATGACAGGATGTAGATCCCTTCTTCTGGACTTCTTAGCTCATGGAGTGGGTGATATATCCTTTGAAAATGATTCAAAAGGTAAGGTGTTGGGTTCAGGGACTGTACAAGCTGGGAAACTCAAGTTTGAAAATGTCAATCTTATTGATAATCTCAAGTTTAATCTCCTGAGTGTTTCACAAATGAGTGACAAAGGTTATGGCTCATTCTTCACAAAGAAAACTTGTAAGATTATTGGGCTAGAAGTGGTGAAAAAGATTGATACCATCATTGCTGAGAGCAAAGCACAACTTGTTGCTCATAGAAGTGGCAATGTGTATGTTGTTGATATGTTAAAGGACAATCCTATGGCAAATGTCTGTTTGTTTTCTGATGCCTCTACAAAGGAGATAGAATTGTGGCATAGGAGACTGGGTCATACCAACCTTCAAACTATCAACACACTCTCCAAACAAAGTCTTGTCAGAGGCTTACCATCAAAAGAATTCAAATGTGATGAGCATTGTGTTTCCTGTTTAAAAGGAAAACAACATAAAAGCTCTTACAAATCCATTGATGAGTCCAAAACAAACCAATGTCTACAATTGTTGCACATGGACTTGTTTGGCCCTGTTAAAATCATGAGTCTAAGAAGAAAAAGATTTTGTCTTGTCATAGTTGATGATTTTTCTAGGGTTACATGGACTTACTTTTTACATTCTAAGGATGAGACTGCAGGTATTTTGAAGGACCTTGTCACCAAAGTTGAAAAACAATATGACTTGCCAGTAAAAGTCTTTAGAAGTGACAATGGAACAGAGTTTAAAAATAAGGAGTTGGATGACTTCTGTGTGTCAAAAGGGATTGTGAGGCAGTACAACATCCCAAGAACACCAGAGCAAAATGGGGTGGTTGAGAGGAAAAATAGAACTCTTATAGAAGCTGCAAGAACCGTGCTAGCAGACTCTGGTTTGCCACTGTCCTTTTGGGCAGAAGCTGTAAACACTGCTTGCTATGTTCAAAACAGAGTTTTGATCAACCCAAGACATCAAAACACTGCTTATGAAATTTTGTTCAAAATCAAACCATTAATTTCATTTTTCAAAATCTTTGGCTGCCCATGTTTCATCTTAAATCTCAAAGATTCCATTTCAAAATTTGCAGCCAAAGTAGATTGTGGTTATTTTCTGGGATATTCTTCTACTGCCAAGGCCTATAAAGTGTTTAACACAAAGACCAAGACAATAGAAGAAACTCTAAATGTAAAATTCAATGAACTTTCATCCCTAAAAATCCCAGCAAATCCTACTGAATTGTTTGATTTAGATAAATTCAAATTTGAAGATATCACTGTTAAAACTAACAATGCAGGTAGTCCACAGTCTCCACAATAAGATTACAGAACAGATGTTGTGATCCCCAGTCACTATAAAATCTTTTCTGCATCAGAGGAAGCAGCTGTTCAAAACAACTGTCAAAACTCTGTCACAGCTGAGTCAACCACTGTTGGCCAGTCTTACCCTCAAACCACTGCTTCACCTCTCACAACCACTGTACAATCATCTGTTGACAAAAGTCAAACATCTGTTGACAAAAGTCAGTCCAGTTTTACACCACTTGGACCCATTCCCCCACTTCCTTTTCAAACATCTGATGGCACTACAGAAGTGCAAACAGATGTTACAACAACAGAGTCACCAAACCTTTGTCCTTCACCTCAAAATGCCATCATACCATATCAGGGAGATCTAATCTACCTAAGAGCTCATCCACCAAACCAGATCATTGGCAACATCAGAGAGGGTGTGCTAACAAGAAGTCAATCCTCCAATATCTGTCTTTTTGCAGGGTTCCTATCTCTCACACAACCTGTCAAGTACCAAGAGGTACTAAAAGACAACAGTTGGGTAGAAGCTATGCAAGAAGAGCTCCTTCAGTTCAAAAGACAACAAGTATGGGAACTTGTACCACTGCCTAAGGATGTTTGTCCAATAGGTACAAAGTGGCTCTTAAAAAACAAGACTGATGAAAGGGGTATTGTTGTCAAGAATAAAGCCAGGCTTGTGGTTCAAGGCTTCAGACAAGAAGAAGGCATAGACTATGATGAAACCTTTGCTCCTGTAGCAAGATTAGAAGCTATTCGACTCTTTCTAGCCTTTGCTGTCAACCACAACATCAAGGTGTATTAGATGGATATCAAATGTGCCTTCCTATATGGCAAAATTCAGGAGGAGGTCTATGTATGTCAACCACCTGGTTTTGAAGACACATTCCATCCTGATCATGTCTACAAGCTTAATAAAGCTTTGTATGGACTCAAGCAAGCACCAAGGGCCTAGTATGAAACTCTTTCCACTTTTCTCTTATCCATTGGTTTCACAAGAGGTAAAATTGATAAAACCTTATTTTTGAAATGGAGAGGGAAAGACTTAATGATTGTTCAAATATATGTGGATGACATCATTTTTGGATCCACATGTAACAAAATGTGTGAAGAGTTTAGGGAACTCATGACAGCGGAGTTTGAAATGAGTGCTATGGGTGAACTTCAGTGTTTCCTTGGTCTCCAAGTGAAACAACTGCAAAATGGCACATTCATTCATCAAAATAAATATGTAAAGAATTTGTTAACTAGATTTGAGATGAATGACTGTAAGCCATGTAGTACACCCATGAGTACAGTCAAGCTACTCACTATTGATGACAAGGATGAACTGGTTGACCAAACACATTACAGATGCATGATTGGGTCTTTTTTGTACTTAACTGCATCTAGGCCAGACATTATGTTTGCCACTTGTGTTTGTGCAAGATTCCAGGCTTCACCTAAAAAGTCAAACCTTATTGCTGTGAAAAGGATATTCAGATACCTAAAAGGTGCTCCCACACTTGGTATCTGGTATCCTGCTAATGGAAACATTAAGCTTTCAGGTTATTTAGATAGTGATTTTGCTGGCTGTCACACCACAAGAAAGTCTACATCAGGAGGGTGCCAGTTTCTTGGGAATGCCTTAGTCTCTTGGCAAAGCAAAAAGCAGGCAGCTGTTTCCACCTCAACAGCTGAGGCTGAATACATTGCTGCTGCAAGCTGTACAGCCCAACTCATGTGGCTTCAAAATCAATTGCTGGATTTTGGGATAACTGCATTACAGACTCCACTTATGCTGGATAGTCAAGCTGCTGAAAATATCATAAAAAATCCAGTCTCTCATTCCACTACCAAACACATTGACATCAGACATCATTTTGTCAGAGATAGCTATGAAAAAGGTTTGATTTCTCTGCACCATGTTCCAACAGAGGATCAGTTGGCAGATGTGTTGACAAAAGCTTTAGACACATCTACCTTTACAAATCTGATTTCTAGAATTGGTATGCTAAACATGGATTAAACAACACAAATGTTTTCAATAAAAGCATTAAAATGTTTCAGAAAATCAAATTCATCCTTAAAAATAGCTTTTTGGTTGAAAAATCTGTTAAAGATAAAACAACCTTTGTTTCATCCATTTTTTCCACTGTTAGGTTGAAAAATCTGTTTCAAACCTCTGATCAGATAAAACAACTATTTTATTATCCATATCTATCATAATGATAATAATAAAAAAAAACAGCTGTCCCCCACCAGATGTTTAACCATCAGATGTTTGCCACGTCTGCTCCTACAAGCAGAGTTTTGGCCACATCAGCGGTTTCACCAGAGCCTATAAAAACCCTGTTTTATCACAACAGTCGTTACACTGTCTCATTGTATTCAAAATACTGAAACCGCCTTCTTCATTCTCAAACCCTTAATCAAATTCCACTCACTCTCACCTTCGGAATCCATTACAATGGATCTTCAAGCTAAATCCACCCACAATTATCTCCCATATCTGGTAAAAACAGATGAAAATACTCCATTCCATTCCACCATCGACATCATCTTAAAATCCAAATACCTGGCAATCCTAACCGCTGACGCCCCTATCTATCTTGATACTCTCCAAGAATTCTGGTTGAATGCTGAGTTTCTACTTCAAGACAAAAAGCCTACTTCCATTATCTCAAAAATTGGTGAGACAAGTATCGTCATTACCCCTCAACTCATATCCACAACCTTCTCACTTAATGACCTGTCAGGTAAAGATTCTTTCCCTAAGGCAGAGCTTCACACAGAGTTTCAGGAAAGGGGGTATGATGCTCAGATGACTGGGTCAACACTTTTCAAAAAGTTTTTCCCACTAGTCATGAAAATTTTCTTCCATACCCTCCTCTGTGTCTCCGCTAAGTCCACTTCCTTTAATGAAATCCCATTGAGGATTCAGTACTTGGGCTATGCTATGTTGTCAGATTCTGACTTCAATCTATCCTAGGGACTGTTTATGGATTTAGTGTCAAATGTGAAAGCCATGATGTCTGGGTCTAATAATGCTTTTCTAATTTACCCAAGAATTTTAAGTGTAATCCTTCAAAAGGTATTACCTGAAAAAGTTTTTAAAAAGGGTGAGTCTATGCAAATGAAGAGTCTAATTGATGAAACTTTCACAAGAATGCTGGGTTCAAACACCCAAGAAAAAGTATCAAAAGTGTCAAAAGTTTCCAAAACACAAACAAAGAGGACTAAGACAACAACTGTTGTCTAAACCTCTGTTGTTGAGCCCACTGCTCCTGGTGATCATGGCACTACATCCAGTGCTGTGAAACCCACACCAGCCATTTCCAAAAGAAAACGTCCATCCACAAAAACAACCACTCAACCACAAAAGAGACTTCTGGAAGATGAGATACCAGAAGATAACTCTGTTGCAACACAAAAGCAACTAGAAACCACTGTTGTTACTTCCTCACAACAGTTGGAAATATCTCAACCTGTCCAAACTCCTCATGCATCCTCACAAAAGGATCATGTTGTAAGCCAAGGGGAACCACATCATGATACATTTGAGTCACTTGGCCATATGTTCACAAGCCCCTCTCCCAGGGCTAATTCTCTTTTTACTCCTCCACCTTCACCATCACATGTTCAACAGACCATGCAACCTCTGTTTTAGGCTATTGATAAAACTCAGGAAAATCCCAGTTCCTCTCTTTCACCTATCAATGAGAGTATACCTCCACAAGTGACTGGGACTGAGGAAATTCAATCAGCCATCCCACAAGCAGAAGAGGAGGTTACACCCCTAGAGTTCAATGCAACTCTAGGTGAGTTTTCAAGTGGAGCAGCCACTACTGATGTAGAGACCATTGTCTCACACCAGGACAATGGTTACATAACTAAGACTCCCTTGAAGGCAACAACTGATGAGGCCACTATAGTGTCCCCAAAATCAGTTGGAAGTCCCCAGAACCAAGAAAAAGGGGCATCTGGTTCTCATCCTTTGGATTCACCTCCTAGGACTGAATCAGTTAAAACTACCACTGGTAGGAATTCAGATGATTCTATTAACTTAGGTGATGAGTTAAAGTACCAAGAATTGACGGCCAGAGTCCAAACCATTGAAACCTCTGTTGCTGATATCAAATCTGATGTCAAGTTAATATTGGAATCCTTGGCTACTCTCTCCAAGAGTCAACCATCCACAACTGATATTGCTAGTGAGCTATGGAAATCTGTTTCTCCCATCATCATAGCTCACAGAAAACTAGCAGATCAGACTCATGAAACTTACATGGCTGAAATCAGAAACATGGTAGATGCTAGGTATAAAGATACCCATGCAGACATTCAGGCCATTAAAGACCATCTGCTGAAGACTACTGGCTCTGCCCCTACCACCATTCTCAGAGATGAAGATGATGATGAATTCACAGCTGATGATGCCAAAAAGGGGGAGAGTGGCAGAGATAGATTACCAAAGTTAGATCCCTTTGGTTTTCCACCTTCACAAAAAGGTCAATCAAAGTCTGCCAACAAACCAGGGTCTACTCAAACAGCACCACAACAACAACAACAAACCAGCAAAGCTAAAGAAGTGGACAACTTTGCTAATGAAGAAGCTGAAAAAGCTACTGAAGATAAGCAAAAGAGGGCTGACACTTTGGAAGTCAAGGCAGAGTTTTTGCTAAAACAGAAAAGGGAACAACAGCAGGAAGTTGAAGATGTGGGTTCCTCTAAAAGGAAAAAATGTCTGCCAAACATGTCAGACAACCACCATCCAAACTGACTGTTAAAACCACTGTTGTCAAAACCACTGCTGCTACTCAAACCACTGATACCACCACAACATCTGACCCTGTCATCACCATCACCAAACCTACATCTGAACCTACAACCACATCACCACCTAAATCCCAAATACCTGCTGGTCCTACTAAGGTGCCAACAGATGTTAACACCACCACTGCTTCTACACCACCATCACCAAAAATCTTGTACAAAAGGAAGAGGAAATCAACCTTTGTTGTACAGGATGAAAACATACACACATCACCACTTACCACTTCTACCACACAATCCAAACCTATATCAGCCATTCCACTTTCATCATTTTCACCACACACATCACAATTCAAATCCCATAGACCACCACCAACCATTACACCATTGGCTGTTCAGTATCCCCTTGAACTTGATCTACTCAAGGGGGAAATGCAATCCTTCTATAATACTGAACAACCATCTGAAAGATCTTTCCCTTCTCTTCCACATTTTCCTGTTCCCCTAAATATAGACACATATCTAAAATACAAGGCTGAACAGGCAGATGCCATCATTAAAGAGAAATGCAAAGGGAAAGATGACAGGACTGCTCACGGCATCCATTCAGCAGAGCTTAGCAAATTGAGAAGGATTGAAGATTTTGCTAAGACCCTGAGCAACTCCATGTCTGCCATGCCTCTCAGCAGTGACATGGAAAAGGAGGTTAGGGAATCAATTCTTGAACAGATCTTGGCAACCATGCCTTATAAAGCAAACAAGAAACAGTTTGCAGGCTGGACCACTCATGCATTCAGAGAAGAACTCTTAAGAATTGAAGAGTTGGCCAAGAATCCCCCAGCTAAAGTCTCTGCTCCTGATTTTAGTAAAGGCAGAGATCCAGCCAGAGCTTTGAAGTTTAAGAGAATGAGACAAGAAATTGTGGCTGCTGACTATGGGGAGATGAGGTTAGTTGCAAGATGGTCTGAGCTGAGGTTGGTTGAAACATACAAGAAACTAGAAGAAAACAGGAAGAAAGATCCCAACTTGCCTAGAAAACCTCTCTATTCTGATGAACCACTGATGAAGAGACCTCAACAGGCTTTTACATTAGACAGCTTACTGGATACTTCTGATCTATCAGCTGCTGCTAGAAGACAATTCAAGAAACAGAAAGAAATGTCTGAAGAAGATCAGAAGAAGTTTGCTGATACTTACATAAAGGAGGGCCTCTTCAATCAAGTACACTTTTTCTTAGATCCCACTACTGATAAGCTCAGAGAACTCATTGGAAGACCTCCATCACCAAACTCATCAAGAATAAAAGTGCACCTCAGCAAATCCTCTGACTCAAAAATTCTAAAATGGAAGGTCAATAAAGACACCCATGAATTGACTTTGCTCAGGTCAGATGGAAAAGCTCAAAAGCTAAGGATGGATGATGCATATAGCCTGGGTGCAGATGACCTCCAAACACTGCTGAACCTTGAGCTTGATAGAGATGCAGAAGACCTATTTCCCTTGGACTTTGAACTACAATTCAAAGGACAAATTAGAGAAAGTCTGATGAGAAATAAAGATCAAGAATAAAGCTTAGTTTTCGCATCATCTGTTCTAGGGGGAGATTGTTGGGTCTGCTGACCTGAAGAAGAACAGATGATTGAAAAGCCAAAATATACTAACAGTTGATCCACACAAATAAACAGTCTTTACAACATACTCTTCCCAAAAGACTGCTGACCCTAACAACTGTTCCATCCAAACAACTGCTATGACAACTGCTGATACAAAGGACTGCTAGATAACAACTGATAGAGAACAACTGCTGACCAAAGGTCTAATAAAGAAACAACTGCTGATCAAGTACTGAAGACTAAAGGTCTGTTGGAGTCAACAACCCTTAGACTCCAACAGATGTTGCAAGACCATCAGAGTTTTCCCTCAACAGTAGTTTACTTTACAGTGTTTTGTAATACAACAGTAGTTTGTACTGTTCTATTGTATCACACACACAAACATTCTCTCAGACAAACAATCACTGTGTGATCAGGCTGAGGGGGAGTACTTGTATTGATTGTAATCTTTCAATTAATGAAAGCTTTCGATTAAGAAAACATTTATTCCTATTGTTTTGATTATTGTTTATCATTCCGCTGCACTTTCCATATATACTTACATCATTCAATTCTCATCTTCTTCTAAATATATCAAAACAATCAAACTCAGATCCTAACATGAAGGCAGAGGCTAGTGGTCGAGGAAGTTCGTAATGTGAGTGTTTTGGGCGATTAGGGTTGTGAAAAGTGTGTTATGGGGTTGAAAATCACGATTAGTAGGTTAAAACACATTGGGACCATGTAGTACACACTCGTATACCGTGTGCAGATTAGAAGAATCTGCTAGCGTACCGCCGCGTGTTTCATTTTTTGTCGGGTCTGGGTTGGTCTATTTTGTTTGGTTTGTTTGTTTTGTTTTACAAAATCCAATTAAGACATCTAGCATGCAATCTAACTAGTTTGCCCAACTAATTTCGGTGTCGGTCCTGAATACGATAACATATAAACATGTAAGCATGCAATTGCAAGTAAATTCACATAAGTTTGCATCTACACATGTTTGCAAATAATTTGACCGACGTTATTCTACAACTATTTGTTTAATTGTTTTACCAACGTCCGGGGCACAAGACTCGTGTGTGTGATCTGATAATTCACCGAATTACTATTTCGTGAATTTTTGTGTATGTTTGATGCACTTAGTTAATCCAATTAATTCTAAAATGCTAATGTTTGACTAAGGTAAATAGTTAATGTTTGTAGGAAAAGTAAACAAAATTTGTCGGGTGTCATGTCAAATGTATTCTTTTTTATGTACCTTTAAGTTCGACTACGTGTTGGCGTAAATTTTGCTTGGAAACAAAGCGGGTCAAATGGTAATACATTTTAATTTGACTTTCGGAAACGAGTCTTGTATAATCTTAATTTCAAAGGTCGGTGGCTATCCCACCAAACAACTTTCTAAACATGGCAAAACAACCCCTCAACTTTGGAATTTGATAGAAAAGACCCCTGTACTTTCTAACTTCGCTTTAACCCTAAATGGCATGTAACTCATTCTACCCCCAAACTTTGCTATAATGTCTAAGCCTTTAACTTTGTAAATGTCATTTTTACCCCCAAGTTATCTAATGTTGTGAACTTACCATAAAATTAATTTCTTATGTTCTTATTTTATGTACATTTCGATTTGGACTTTGTTTTTGACGTTAATTTATTTAGAAACAAATTGGGTCAAATGTAATACATTCTCATTCAATGGTATAAATTTGAGTTACCATACATTTCAATAAAAAAATAGTTCAAAATTGAGTCTGGTCGATTGTAGTCTATACTTTATGACACCGCATATTGTTTAGAAACAAGTCGGATAAACTATAATACATTTTCATTCAACTGTCATACCACTCAGAGGAGGAAACACGTGGCATGGCGAAAAGAAAGATCTCACAGCTAAGATTAGAACAAACACATTTTTCTAGAAAAATCGTTTCAATAAACGTCGAATTGTCGATTTGTTTTCAGAGTTACATGTCCCATAAATAAATCCCGACAGAAATTCGACTTTATAAAACATCCCCCGCCCTAGCTATGCTTGAACGTCATCCATTTTAGTGACCTTAAATATATGTCTGAAAAACGTCAATATATAAAATATTGGCCAGTTCACAGGTTTTAGTTTTCATCTCAACTCATCTCATCGAAAGCAGTGCATGTAACAAAAGTATTCAAGCATCAACATCTCAGGGTAACTACATCCCCTCAGTCTATGGCGTCCCTTAAGCCCATACCAAACCAAGGCTATCCCGCGTTACATTGTTTCATGGTTTAACAACTAATTCATCATATAATGCACCCCATAGGGACCAACGCTATCGATCCAGGGGTGGGCCTTGTTGAGCACCAATAGTACTATTCATCATACTCTATGGCTATGTTACACATACGACTACGTTACACGTATTGTTCCTAATTACCCTCTCTCGGGACAATTGGCTATAGTTCACGATGGGATTCGCCACCATGCGACTCATTTTTACTTAAGTACCCATATTACTTAAAAATGTTTCTTTACGTCACAACACAATTTAAAACACATCCCGGCCCCCCCTCCGAGTTTAAAAACATTTAAAGAGGGGCAGTGAAACTCACCTCAGCACAGCATCAACACCACACACAGTCCAATACAACTTAGAGAATAGCATGCGACTCAACTCAACAACCTATAGCGTTTTATTTCCATAAGACACTTTTTATAGTGCGTGTTTATTCGGCAAGTTGTTTTTACCCAACTCCCAACACTACTATAATACTCAAGTCCCGTTTGATTAGAAACATGTCCTAGGCCAGTTGGTGATGGATTTCCAATGTTAAGTTATTAATAACTTAGTTTTTATAACCTTAAATATTATCCTTAAGTTAGTCGGGTTTGTCGAAGCAAGCCCCGATCGTTATTTACTAACAAGAATCAATATTTAACTCATAATCCCAAGTGTCTGATTTCCTCTCTCACGTCATGATCGTTATTTACTAACAAGAATCAACATTTAACTCATAATCCCAAGTGTTTAGGTATTATTTTTGTAATCATTTTCTCAACACTCCGGCTAGAAATGAGAAGGATGAGAGAGGGAAAAAACATATTTTGAAACTTTGAAAACTTGTCACATTTGCCCCTTCATGTTTGAGCTTGATATATTATTTGTAAAAACTTATAACCTCCTTTAGAATTCTTAAGCAAACTTTCAATCTTTTACAAATTTAAAACCTTTTATAAGCTTTAATATATACTATCTTATAAAGTATTTCACAAGGACCTCTTAATTTTTAAGTAATACAATTATAAATGCTCAAAGTACAACACATAATGCATGTAGTAACTACTTTTTAAGGATATTTGTGTTTTTTCAAACCTAAGTTGCACATATACCCCTTATTAGTTACAGTTTGCCCCTTCATCTATCTATACTATATTATAATTTTATACAATACTTACATATTTGCCCCATCAACTTTACTCAATTTATGTTTATTTAAATACTAATTACACTTTTGCATTTTTATTTTAACCAACTACCCCCACGATTTTTAAACGTTCATAACTTTTTTTGACGATAATATTTTCTTAATAATATTACACCATATAAAAGAGCATTCTATTCTCTATAATTTGAGTATAGTATTGCTATAGTTTTTTAATTTTTAAAAAAATATATTTTAGGGTTAAGCAATAACCGAAACAAAAACAAAAGAAAAAAACAAAAATGAACTTAAATCATCTAAACTTTATTATATTACATTTCCCATTGATGTCTTAAAATTCAAGTTGTACATGTATAATTGCTTAGAGTACAACACACAATACACATGTTAACTAATTACACGATACTTACACATTTGTCTCCTCAACTATACTCAATTTCTTTTTATTTAACTAATAATTACATTTTCACCCTTATTTTAACCAACTACCCCACGATTTTTAAATGTCCATAACTTTTTCACACGTTAATATTTTCTTAACATTATTACACCGTATAAACGATCATTTTTTTCTTTTTAATTTGAGTATAGTATTACTATAGTTTTTTTTTTTAATTTAAAAAATGATATGTTGGGTTTAAGTAATAACCAATCTATACTATCTATATCTATATTATCTTATAAATCATTTCACAAAGACCTCTTAATTTTTAAGTAATACAATTATAAATGTTTAAAGTACAACACATAATGCATGTAGTAACTACTTTTTAAGGGCATTTATGTCTTTTCAAACATAACTTGCACATATACTCCTTATTAGTTACAGTTTCCATCCCTTATCTATCTATACTATATTATAATTTTATATAATACTTACATATTTGCCCCATCAACTTTACTCAATTTTTGTTTATTTAAATACTAATTACACCTTTGCATATTTATTTTAACCGACTACCCCCACGATTTTTAAACATTTATAACCTTTTCAGACGATAATATTTTCCTAATATTATTACACCGTATAAAAGAGCATTTTATTCTCTTTAATTTGAGTATAGTATTGCTATAGTTTTTTTTTTTATTTTTTTTAAAAAAAATATGTTATTGTTAAGCAATAACCGAAACAAAAACAAAAGAAAAAAACGAAAATGAACTGAAATCATCTAAACTTTATTAATACATTTCTCATTGATGTCTTAAAATTCAAGTTATACATGTATAATTGCTTAGAGTACAACACACAATGCACATGTTAACTACTTACATAATACTTACACATTTGTCCCCTCAACTATACTCAATTCCTTTTATTTAAATTATAATTACACTTTTCACCCTTATTTTAACCAACTACCCCACGGTTTTTAAATGTCCATAACTTTTTCACATATTAATATTTTCTTAATATTATTACACTGTATAAACGAGCATTTTTTTCTTTTTAATTTGAGTATAGTATTGCTATAGTTTTTTTATTTAAAAAATAATATGTTGGGGTTAAGTAATAACCAATCTATATTATCTATATCTATACTATGTTATAATGCATGAGGGATGGATATTTTAAGATACCCAAAAGTTAAGAACTAATTTTCATTAACAACCCTAAAATGAGGGTAAAATAGTCATTCATACATTATTTACACTTTAATACCCTATCTTATTTACACTTTAATTCCCTAATTTTTAGTTAGTAATTACATTTTCATCCTCTCCCCTACAAAATTATAATTTCTTTTATTTAATTCTATCATAACTTTAAAACTATTATATTTTAAAAACATTCGAATATACCATGACGACTGGCTCATTTTTGTCGACGTGTCGGTGTTTGTCGTAGTCAATACCGATGTGTGGATTGAAATGTAGAAGAAAAAATGTCTTATGTACAAGTGATTATTGCATTTTATGTTTTAAATACTAACTAGATGGAATATAATATGGATTTATTGTTAATATGGATGTTGAATCATAACACCATTTCATGATCAAGTAAAACTCAAAATTGTATAATTGAATTTGGTGTTAAATACTGTTCCGCCCAATAATGAAAAATTCACATAAATCAAATGCAATGATTTAAAAAACCAAACAGGGCACTCGAAATCCACATATCAACTTTGGTGATTCTTAAAATATGATAATGTTGTTTAACATTATGGTTCTTCCTTACTTTGACAGACAATTAATTTGTCACACGGTAACAAAACAGCAACACAAGACTGGGCTCTAAGAATGCTTTATCACGTTTGTTACTGATAGCTTCAATTGTAGTACCCTATTTAAATAATCAACATTAGCCATATGTGCATATGTATATGGGTATGCATGCATATATTAATAGATATATACATAAATATAATTAACTAAAAGAAATCTCATTAAACTTTTAAATATACATAACTAGCTAAATGTATAAAACTTTAAAATAATTAAGTTTATAAAAATATAAAAATGCATTTTAGATATTAATTGTAGGTAAATTTCTTTTAAAAACCTTAGCTGCATCAATTTGGTAGAAAACACATGATGCATATTATATATCCATGTGATATGAACATCTGTATTAATAACAACAAAACTCCCTAATTTGAAGGGGTTCTTTTTAACAAAGTTTTAAAAAAAAGATAAATGCATTGAATTCTGTATTCACAGAAAACACAATAATTTTTTACACTTTAGTCAAAGATAAACAAAATTTCCTAATTTAAAGGGGTGGGAAAATCATCAATTTCAAAATTTAAACCATGTGCTAACCTACTAAAGTTTAACAAAATTTCATAATTTAAAGGGATGGGAAAATCATGAATTTGAAAATTAAACCATGTGCTAACCTACTAAAGTTTATTCTATAAATACATACTAATGCACACCTATTTCACTTGCTAAAATACGTATGCAAGGATACTGAATTCAAAAGTTGAAGCTTCTAATGTTGGTTATTTGTTAGTTTATGGTTTTCATTCATCTCATTTTACTAATTATACCTTTTTATACATATCTTAATCATTTAAGTGTTAACTTCTTGGTTTGCAGATTCATTTAGATGAAAAACATACGGAGATGAACAAACCAATAGCCATATAAGCGTCTAAAGTAGTGTCTAAGGTTGTATTTATTAATTTTTAATTTTTTAATATTAACATGGCTGTTATTTTATGTGGTATATTGTATGTGTTTTATTGTAGGATAATGGTGATAATAGTGTTGAGATTATTTGCTATGGTGCAATGTTTAGTCCCTACAAATCTAATATTCAACATGAATTCAGTGAATAGGTAATATCAACATTTATTTCATCTTCTATTAACTTGTGTATTAAATATTTTTAATTTATTTTAAGAATCAGATGCATGAAATTAATAGGAAGAGATCCAAGAGGCTCTCTTAATGGAAATGGAGTCAAGTTATTGATCTAGACAGTTCTGATGAAAATGACAAAGAAGACATATTTGATGACACTTTAGATAGGAGAAAATGAGGGAAACTCATCCTCGCCAAAAGATGTAATAATCAAACATGAAGATATACAAGAAATTTCAGTGATTGTTCTTGATGACAAATGGTGGGCAGACAATATAGATGAGATCATGCAGACTTGGAACGTGTATGACTAAATTGATCTCATGATTCAAGTAGTTCACTAGCTTTTATTTTTCTCAACTTTTATGTTTATTAATACTTATTTTTCCTTTTGTATGTTACTTTATTTTATCAAATGTTTCTTAAAAGTACTTTACAATTTAAATGTTAAATCTTTTTAGTTACTAGACATGTGTAACGTTTATGACGTATATCCACTACAATGATGCTACAACAAATACTATATGAATTTGAAATAAGTACCGAAATAAAAAGTGTCACTCCCGCCACATCGCGCAGGTTTCCTACTAGTGTTTTAAAAATAACATGTATGGAAACTTTTATAACTTGTATCTTTTATAAACCTTCTAATCTTTTTTATAACCTTGCAAATGTAGTCTTTCTTTTTTAATTAACTTTGAATGTTTAAAAGTAATGCTTATATAGACCTTATAAACTTTTCTTAATGCGTAGTTTTAAACTAAAACTTTTATAAATGTTAACATGTATTATATTTATTTGGATTAAAAAAAAAATGGAAGGACTGAATTTGAAAATGTATAAATGCAAAGAAGACTAAAGTTGTGACAATGATGAAAATAAAAGGAATGGATGTTACAACAACCTTGCAATTGGTACCCACCGATATCCCTGAAGATGGTGCCAATTTAAGTCACCCAAATCAAATATCAATCTCGATACGGTGGTCAATTTTTCGACATTCCAGGATGACAAATGATGAGGCCGACACTAAACTAGCTATGTTTACTTATGTTGTTTAGTTATTACTAAATTATCCCTGGGGTGCTTTCTAACATGAAATGACAAAATGTGTGTACCGTAAAACGAGTAGATCATTTTTTATGGATTTTTTTTAAAGGATCAACACTCAATAACTCATAAAATCTACTTTAATTCTAAGTGTGCACATCTTGCTCAAGTGAAGTCTCTGTGCAACCTTTTCACTTTCTCAAGACATTTTAAAGTTGTGATGTGAACCCGGAAAAAAAACAACCAAATTGGCATAAAATGATAAGTCATGACGATGATTTATTTAAAAGGTGTGCATGGTGAGGTGGTTAATTATCACTTATCAGTTAGAGATTTACTTGGTGTCTAACAGTCATAGGCTACATCTAACCGGTTTAGCAACCTTTGTAATCAATGTTCCTAGCAACACTCATCAAAATACAAAAAATTAGATTCTTACCAAACTGACTGCATCTGTGAATATATGTAGTTAGCGGGTCTTTATATGTAATAGTAAGTTCAAAATTATATGTAATAGTAAGTTCAAAAACATATATATACTATCATAACATGATTAGTGACTTGCCTAGACATGATTAATGAATTACCTAAACACATTGTGTTTTTTTCTACATGAACAAAAACCCAATAAAAAAGCTGATTTTTTTTCCTGTTTTTTGTATAACGCTATGGTACTTGTTGGTAAGATAATAAAACGCTTGTTTATGTGGTGAATTTATTTTCTTAGAAACAATGTCATATATAAAAGTTACTAACGTTTAAAATTATTGGGGGTAATAAGAAAAAGAAAAAGATAAAAATATTAATTAAAAAATAATTTTTGAGGAAAATCAAGGGGTGTGAAGGCCTCAAAACGCGCCACATGTCACATCCCTTTTCGTTTATTATATACTACTAGTGGTAATGCCGCACGTCGCTGCGGGTGCGTTTGTTTTAGTGCCTCGTAGTTGTCGTTGGGGTTTGTGTTGTGTGTGTACGGTGTTTGGGGATAATTTGTTATGGTGGGGTGAAGTATGTAGAAAGCAACAGCGTAATAGTATGGTGTAACACATAAATACATGTTGAAATATTGGTTATGAAAATTTTAAACGGGTACATCACAATTATTACGAAACAAGAGAGTGTAGTTTTAGTAAAAGTAAATTAAAGTTCAGTGTAGGCATATTAGCGTGCTAGTTATCTAAAAAAACACACAATACACTTTTTAGATGATTTACACTTTGTAAAATTACCATGGACTTGCGTTTAGGTATTAGAATTTAGGGGCATGTGCAACCAAATTCCTGCATATGCAACCAAATACACAATTAAATGTTCAAATTAGGCTTTCACCAAATTCTTACTCAATATTTGTACAATATAATTTATACGGTGAGACATACGATATTTAAGAACAATGACTTTTTATCTTCAAATGTGATATGATGCTAATGAAAATAAGTAACAAGAAAAATGATTCATTGATAAGGAAATTATCCATCGATTTTGAATAAGACTCAAATGGACATCCAAGTCTCATATTGGAGATAATCACTCTTGAATTCTACAAATGGAATTCAAAGTCTACACAATTAGCTGCTATAAACAAATACTGCCAATTTATAAAAATAGAGAATTATATATTACCAATTAATTAACATCCCAAAATAAGCATGCTGTGAATTACAAATTTGAATTTATAGTTTAATGAAACGGTAGAGTTGCAGACTATCAAACCGCACAAAAATAAAAAATTAAAGAAAGCATAAGTGAGATGACTGTCTAGAATTAGAAAAATCCAAAACAACTTCATAAGACTCAACGGTGTGGGGGCGGCATCGGCCCGGCGACCCCTTCCAGCTCCGGCCAACACCGCCCCCACCGTGTTAGGGGCGGCCAATCCGTCCAACATCGGACGTTTGAGACGGGCCATGGGATTGGTTGGGCTAGCTTCTCCTTCTTCCTCCTCGCCGCTAGTTTCTCCGTCAACCACACCGTAGGCACGTCAAGAGGCGACGACCCGGCTTGGCATCTCCTACGTGTCGCGTGGTGGGCGGTGGTCGGTCCGTCAACCACCGTCAACCATACCATTTAGTCTAAGGACTAAGGGCGCTCAACAGTGACTCAAACAAATCTGGTCTCTATTTCAACAACTTCATAAACTATTCCATTGACATTTTGCCAAGAAAATTGCTTTTGTTATAAACTGTAATTCAAGATCAGGTTTCTTCAATATTACCTAAACAACAATATGTTTTTTTCTACTATACGGGCAAATGAAATTACCTGTAAAGAAGACAAGCGAAATCACAATGTAGACCCTCATCTTTTGATATGAGTATTTGAGAAAGTCAACCCTAACATCAATCCTCTCTTCTTTAGCCCAAAAAATTAAGCAAAAGCTGAAAAGAGATGCATTCACACATATAAGTCAAATACGATATATACAAAGTCCCGTTTCATACACAACTTCAATGTCTTATATAAGACCAAAAATATGTAAAAGAACATTCAAGCTCATAACATAAACGTAACTCGTGTATGAATTTAAAATTTTACCTTACAAGTAAGTGGGGTTGTTTGGCATAATTAGTTAGTACTTCTTCTTAATGACTTCCTCCTAAGAAAGGAAAATGTAATAAAAATAGTAGTCACTATATATGTGATACACTACTGCACAATGATAGTAGTCATTTGTGACATTATGAAAAAGAAAAAAAAAGGATATGACATATAGACGAATCCATGAGCTTACCTCATGTCATGATGAAGCCTTACATTTCCCATTCATTCTTCTAGATACTACATCAATGTACATATCTTAATTTAAAGAGTTAATAGCCAAAATCGTCCCTGAGGTTTAGTCACTTTTGTCACTTCAGTCCAAAACCCAAACCTTTTACATCTGGGTCCTTCAGTTTTATTTTTCTTGCCAAATTCGTCCCTGACAAGGTTTGGGTTCTGGACTGAAGTAGCAAAAGTGACCAAATCTCAGAGACGAATTTAGCAAAACCCAAATCTTTTCAGGGACGAATTTGGTAAAAAAAAAATAAAACTGAAGGACCCAGATGTAAAAGGTTTGGGTTTTGGACTGAAATGGCAAAATTGACCAAACCTCAGGGACGATTTTGGCTATTAACTCTAATTTAAATCAAAGGGGTAAGAAGAGAGAGTTATAGAAAGACTAAACATGAATACTCTTCGAGAACACCCAATTGATCTTAATACATAATCAAACAAAAAAAGGATAAATTTTATAAAGATGCTTCATAAAACTACCAATCTCATACCCTTGGTCGATAAAAATCTCAAATGTTACCTTTATAATCATAGAACAAACATCAAACAAATAAAAGGTTGGATGAGGACTTACCTAGAATATAATGAACACAATACCCTACTGATGAAATCCCCCCGTCTTTCAACCCCAAACAACAACAAACGCTAAAGTCTTCTGTGACACCCCATGAAAATCCCACATCGGCCGTGGCCAGGAGAGATCCTTGGTTCATAAGTAATGTCTTGCCTCTTAAATCACCAACGCGTTTTGGGGCTTAATGTTAGTGGATGAGAGGAGAACTCCACAGTTAAGCGTGCTCAGGTGGGAGAAATTTCAGGATGGGTGACCTCCTGGGAAGTCTCCACTTGGGCAACCAAAAACAAATCCGTGAGCTCTGGATGGGCAAAGCGGACAATATTGGTGGTGAGAGGGGCGGGGTGTTACAGATGGTATCAGAGCCACTCCTGTGCCGTTCGGGATGGTGGGTGCACACCTCATCAGGGACGATGAGACTCTAACAGGGGGTAAATGTGACACCCCAGGAACACACCTCATCAGGGACGATGAGACTCTAACATGGGGTGAATGTGACACCCCATGAAAATCCCACATCGGCCGTGGCCAGGAGAGATCCTTGGTTCATAAGTAATGTCTTGCCTCTTAAATCACCAACGCGTTTTGGGGCTTAATGTTAGTGGATGAGAGGAGAACTCCACAGTTAAGCGTGCTCAGGTGGGAGAAATTTCAGGATGGGTGACCTCCTGGGAAGTCTCCACTTGGGCAACCAAAAACAAATCCGTGAGCTCTGGATGGGCAAAGCGGACAATATTGGTGGTGAGAGGGGCGGGGTGTTACATCTTCATTCTATTCAATAACCTCATCATCTTTCCAACATCCCCAACTACAAAGGTATCACCAAAATACCACTTTCTCCAATCTACAGTTGACTTATCTGTTTAAAACTCAGCCGATCGGTGTCCGAAAAGAGTAGATGTCTCTCTGTCTCTCTACGTTTTCAAGTTTAGGGGAAAAACAATCGCAAAATGGTAAAATTGATGACGATGGTCGTAACGGGACGTGTGACAGAAAGTGGTAATTAATGGATGAAGTGAATACCCTTGCCGAATTATTAAAATGTGGGATGTTGTGACGGGGCTGGAAATTCAAAGGACGCATTGAAGGGCAACCGCTTCATCTTTAAACAAAGGGTATTGTTTCCTTCCCATAAACACAATTAAAACAATTCTTAAACACAATTCAATGAATAATCTTATTGTTATGGCCATGAGGGTAGGATTGGAATATAATTTTAAGATGTGAGTAAGATAATGATGGTAAAGTTACAATTATACCCTCCAAAGTATCTTAATTGTCACCAACATCCCAATAATACCCTTATCAAATAAGTTTTATTCTCTTATACTTGTTGCTTCAAAAAATTGTACCCATGTCAAAATTCCAATATAGTACATCACTCCTCCTTAATAAGATAATATAGATATTATTACAATGCATGAGAGATAGGTAGTTTAAGATACCTAAAACTTAATAACTTTATTTTCATTAACAACCTTAAAATGGAGGTAAAATAGTCATTCAAACACTTTGACACTTTGACACTTTAGTACCTCATTTTAGTTACTTTAATTTCCTCATTTTTAGTTAGTAGTTACACTTTCCCTCCCCCCTACAAAAATATAATTCTTTTATTTAATCATATAATAACTTTTAAAGTATTATGTTTTAAAAAAATTTGTAAATACCGTGACGATCTGCTCATTTTTATCTACATTTTGATGTTTGTCTTAGTCAATATCGACATGTAGATTGAAACGTATAGGAAAGAAATGCGCTATGTACAAGTGATTATTACATTGCATGTTTAACTGAAAGAATCTAAAAGAAACGAATACTTATTAATTAACTAAAAGAATCCAAATTTCACCTACAATAAAATACTTTGTAATAAAACTATAAAATATATAACTAATATTGTTATAAGGTACATTTCATTAATGCAAAAATAAACATAAAGCAGCTAATGCGTTGTTTTAGGAAAAAAATATTTAAAGCTTTAATGGACATTACACTATATTAATAAACCATTGAAATTGAACAGTGATTTTATTATTTTTTTTATTATCTTTATGAGTTATAAGCTTATTTATATAGAACATTAGGTATACGTAAACAAATGATGTTGCAGATCAGTTGGTGTGGGTGTTGTTTATGTTTGTTTGATACCCGGGCAGGCGAGTTGTGTGTGTATGTTTTTTTTAAACGTTCCAGCTATCCCTTACTTGTACACGTGTCTTTTCCCTACACTTTCTCATACATACACCCTTACGTATTCTCAGTTCTCACACTCACACATTACAATCTGATCATACACACACACACACACGATCTCGTCTCTTTCTGTCTGTTTCAATACCACCACCGTTCGCCGCCACCTGAACCGATCCCACCGCCGTCGGACTCCTCCGTCACCAACTCCAGCAACCATCGCCATCTCATGTCATTTATACGTTTGTCGTCAGTTATTGATAACCAAATCAATATGACTTAAAACCAAGCATTCAGTCTTTTAACCAGATCTGTAACAATATGTTAGGAGGATTCCTAGGGTGTAACGGTTTCTCTTCCAAATGGTATGTTTTATTATTATTATTATTGTTATTATTATTATTTGTTGAAACTGTGTTCATGCATTGTCATTGCGTATCTTAATCTGATTGTTTAATGTTTTGTTTACGTAGGTAGATCCGGGTTCAAATGGATGTGTTACGGACGGAAGAGTTTTTGAAGGAGATGATGTTCATGCCTATGTAAGCCTACTGTTTTTCGATCATTGCTTTTCATTGTTTCTTAGCTTTAGATGAATTCGGTTTTTGTGTTGTTGATATTGATTTGTATTTCCGTGTTTACATTTGATAAGTTTAGGAGGATTATATAGGGATGCGGATATGATGAATTCATAAATTGATGGTTTGGAATGTCATCGACAGATTTGGGCTCATTGTTGTTGATAGAGGTTTATGTGGTGATGTAGAGTATATATAGCGTAGGCGTTAAATTGATAATAGAGGTTTATGTGGTGATATAAAGTATATATAGCATAGGAGTTAAGTTGAAGTCGTTCTTGATAGAGGTTTATGTGGTGATATAGTGTGATACCCCGCAATTTCAAGTTCTAAATTCAATCAAAACTCTAGTTACTTGCACCTAGATTTCTTGCATTCTACTTGACTAGAGTTAACTAGATAAGTTACACATGCGCACACTAGTTATAAATGTATCTATAAGTTATCCTAGATTGACAAACATATGATTAAACTCATGAGAGTTTATAAATATTAATCTAAATGTGTACATGAATCTTTTATACTTCTAAATATGCTTGTATATATATGTGCATATACACCAGGCTTGATAAGAAAAACTATGTTTAATTAAACACCTTCTAGAAACTAACATACATACATCCATATATATATAAACCCACGCATACATGCATCTATACATACACTCTTGGAAGCTTCCTCTTGTCTCTAGTAGTCGACCTATGAACATGTCAAGTCACCATCATCTTAGGACTTATAGATAGACGCAAACACACACCATCATCTAAATACTCCTACTCTTTCCTAATTGGTATAAAGCAAACATTCTCCTACCTCCTATGGGGGGGGGGGGCGAAAAGACACCACAAAAGCCACAAGAAAACAAGCTTGAAATCCTATGTATTGTCATTGTCTACTCCTAACCCCTACAATAAACATGAGCCGATCCAATATAAGAACCCCACATTAGCTAGGAGAGCATGATGTAAGCCATTCTAGAAACATATGATGCAACCTCTTACACTTTTATGGTAGCAAACAAATTATGACAATAAAAATCTAGATAGGATAACACTCCCTAATAGACTTGCCATGCAACAAATCGGCTAGCAACCTAAGGAAAGGGACATATCAATGACACATGAAGACAAGCTAGGAGCTATCATGATGATACAAAGCATGCCAATGAGAAGTCACAATCAAGTTCCTACCCATTAAAGCATTCGGCTGAAACAAACAAGAAGAAAACATAGGCATAGTTGTAAATAATCACCAAGAAGGAACTCACCCCTACTTTTAGGACCTAACCATGATTAAGCTTGGCCAAAAACGGAAGGTAAGAGGAGTTGCCAATTCTCGGCCAACTCATGGAAACAATAATAGACATGTTGCTATTCCATAGACATCAAAGTGGCATAAAGCCTAAACACATAGCTAAGAAAGAAGGTTGGGAGCTTGCCTTAGAAAACACTATATAAGGAGGTGCCATGAATCTTTCATTCTTGCACCACACCACTCAAAAATCACCTCTAATTCCCTCTCTAAAAACACTCAGCCGAAGACCCCTTTTTGGGTGGATTAGCGAGCACTAGGAGCTCCAATTCTACAAGTTTTTCCCTTCCTACTAGTTAGTATTAAGGTAAGTACTAATTACTTATTTCTTAAGTTCCATCGGCCCTTATTGTGAACCCAAACTTAGACTATTCAATCACTAGGATCGACCCAAACTAAACATGATAGGTTGATTATTGTGAGATTAATCAAGCTTCTATCATGTGCACATTGTTCCACCTATGCAAATCAATCATGTCATCTAGTGTTAGAGTAATTGTTTACACATGGATTCATGAAACATTTTTTATCAAACAACTTATACATGAAACATGATCTACACAACTTAATGTGGTTCACAAAGATAGGTGCCAAACTTGTGTGATAAACAAGAACATAGTTTAATATGTCTTAAATGTTCATAGGGAGATCCTTGTTGGAACGATAGTTACTTTCTTTGTTTTGCTAGATCTCTCGCACAAATACCAGGTGAGTTTCACTACTCTTTTCTCAAAAGCATACGTCTCGGATGAGACAACTTTCTAAACTTTTTCATAGTCCGGTTTGGGACTACTCATACACATCCCGGGTTTGGGGTGCTATGATTCACTAGGTGAATCTGCTTTCACTAATTCATGCTTTATGTCCTTGATGAACTAAACCAACTCTATAATTGACGTCCTTCTAAATACCGATTGAGTTGCCGGATGACAAGCGGGTTACTAGTTGATAGCGCTATTAGGTCTCACAAACCTCACATCGTATGCTGGAGAGCATGGGTGTGAACTATAACTTAACATATTATCATTGTTGATAGACAATGATGCAAGGCACTTTGCTCACTATTGTGGGATCTCGTTGTTTAGCAGTTCGGTATTACCGGTTTTAGTTATCACGAGTGGGCTAGCTACCCCTAGCATGTGAATTAGCTATTACTCAAAACATGGTCTAGAGGACCTATGTATTTACCAAACTTTGTGAACTCACTAACTTTATGTTGACACACGATTATTATACCTTTTTGCAGGACACTAGTTCGAAGCACGAGTAGGGCATGCATCATATAGCATCATGGGAATACGAATAATTACCTACTTTCGCATGTTTAATTATCTATTATGATTTCGAACTCGTTGTTTTACTCTGACTATTTGAATAACTATTATCTTTAAATTTTGCTTCCGCAACTATTGAAATATTTGATTATCAATGAAACTTGTTTTACAATAACGAATTAAATGGTTTGGGCATTTAGAGTCGTTCATGTGACTTATGGCTATGGTGATCCTGGTATGTCACACGCCTCACGGTATAAACCCCACAGTGAAGATTTGAGGGTGTGACAGATTGGTATCAGAGCCATTAGTTATAGTGAACTAGGATTGCATTCTAGTCTATAATCATCATAGCATAAGTATTAGTTACACTCACTACCTTAAGTGCACAACTTGTAAATTTCAAAAATACATGTACTAATCTAGCGTATTGTAGGAAAGACTATGACTAACCCTACTCATAACTATTCTTCTCGTGCTATCGAGGGACAACAAGCTCCATCAGTGGATCCCTACCTACGTTCAGCTTCATTTCAGGATTCACATTGGGATACCAATCGTTGGCATTGGTTTACCGATATGTTGCACTCTTGGGTTGTAGGTTATGGAGTGCCAGCTAGTGTTCCTCCTGTTATAGATTCTTGGGAAAGATCTTTTGCAGGTATGGTGAGGCACGTTCATACTGAGTTGGACAATGCTTTCACTTCTGTGCAACAGTTTAAGTTCTGGAGGAGGAATGCAGATGAGACAATCAGGCATATGGAAGGCTAGATAGGCCACTTGATGATTGAGATGGCAGTCGTCAAGCGGGAAGCTGCTGAGACTAGGCAGGAGTTGGCTGCCACTAGACAGAGTTTAGCAAATACAATGCAAGAATTGAATACCGTTCGTAATAGGCTTATAGCAGCCTTAGGGATAGATGTAGAGGATCTTGAGGAGGAGGATCCCGAGGAGGAACCTATGGAGGAAGAAGATGATGCTATTGGAGCAGCCATTGAGGCAGCATTTGAAGAAGAGCTCGAGCCAGAAGAGGAAAACGATCTATTTGAAGTCGAGATTCAAGACGAAAGCGATGATGAGGGCTCGTGTGTGGATCATGCGGACGATTGATTTCTACTATCTTAAGTATCATATATATTCGTATAATAACTGTTATTTTGTCGTGTGAGATCTGAGAATCGTTTATCCTATGTTATTATCATCAATCTAATACTTTATCTTATTCTCGCTTTCATAATCCTTGTTACATTCTAGTTTACTTATACTGCATGGACGATGGTATGCGGAACATATTATTGTTTTCTCATGAGTATAATGTAAATGTAGAATTGCCATGACGGGTAGAGGAAATGGTAGAGGCAGCATCAGCATGACGCAAGAAGAACTGAGCGTACTAATCAATGATCGGGTTGTAGCAGCCTTGGCAGCTTTTCAGGCTGGCCAACCTGCTCATCACCCTCCGACTTGTACCTACAAGTCATTCATGGATCGTAAGCCTCATAACTTTGGAGGATTTGAAGGAGCGATCAGACTACTTAGGTGGTTCGAAAAGGTGGAATCGTGCTTTGCTATGTGCAATAGCCCCCTAGCTGATAGGGTTAAGTATGCCACCGCTACGCTTGAGAAGGCGGCATTATCGTGGTGGAATGCCCAAGTGCAGCTGCTGGGAGTCGATGTGGCGAACGCTACCTCGTGGGCGGATTTCAAGGAACTCATGAAGGAGGAGTACTGTCCTCGAGATGAGATTCCAAAATTGGAGACCGAGTACCTCAACCTGAAAATGGTGCGGTCGGAGATTGAGAGCTATACTACCAGGTCGCATGAACTGGCGACAATGTGCCCTAACTACTCCACTCCACTCTACAAACGAATTAAGTTGTATATCCAGGTCCTAGTACCTCAGATTAAGGGAATGGTCATTGCTGCTAACTTTAATAACCTCCAGTAGGTGATTCGTTTGGCTCACCAGCTGACTGATTAGAAGGTGGAAGAGGGATTCCTACCCCCTCGTGGAGCTCCATCCTCTAACACCAATGATAACAAGAGGAAGTGGGAGAATGCATCTGGCAGACTCTTGACTAACGGTAATCAGCAGCAACAACAAAACAAGAAACATGACAACGGTAGTAGCCGTAATCAGTCACAGAGTGGTTATTAGGGACACTGTCCCAAGTGCAATAACTGCAACTATCACCACTCAGGACCCTGTAACAGGATCAAGTGCAATCACTATGGAAAGATGGGTCACTTACAGAAGGACTGTAGAGTCAATGTTCCAGGAAGTCAGCCAGCACCTCAGCAAGGACAGCAAGAAAGGAACAATAAGGGTTGTTACCAGTGTGGGAATGAGGGACACTTCAAGAAGGACTGCCCACAGCTGAACGGGAATGGTAACAACAACAACGGTGGGAACAATCACAACGGTGGTGGTAACAGGAACGAGAACAATAATAACACTACCAACAACAATAACAACAACCACAACAACAACAACGGGGCTCGTGGGAGAGCTTTCGTGATTGGTTCAGGAGAAGCTAGGAATGATAACAATGTCGTGACGGGTACGTGTTCCTTAAACGACAACCTTGCTTCTGTTTTGTACGATACTGGCGCGGACTTTAGTTTTGTGTCATCAAAACTTAGCAAACAGCTAGGGATAGTTCCTACTCTTCTTGATACCCCACATTCTATAGAATTAGCTGATGGGAAGCCTGTCGAGGTAACCCACATCTATCGTGACTGTAAGTTTGAACCAGATGGGCAGTTATTTGACATCGATCTTCTACCTATCACCCCGGAAGCTTTGATCTTGTGGTTGGCATGGACTGGTTGTCCAAGCAACGCGCTGAGATCCTCTGTCAAGAGAAGATTGTTCGTATCCCTCTCTCTAACGGAGAACTGCTAACTATTCGGGGTGATCGTGGTGGTTCCATGGTGGGCATCATCTCATTTCTGAAAGACCAGAAGTGTATTCAAAAGGGCTATCCGGCCATTCTGGCTAACATTTCTGATACTCGAGCGGAAGTCGAAACGGGGATTGAGGATATCCCAATAGTCCGTGATTTTCCAGACGTATTTCCTGAAGAATTACCTGGACTTCCACTTGTTCGTCAAGTGGAGTTCCAAATAGATATTGCACCAAGCACGGCCCCCGTTGCACGTGCACCATATCGCCTAGCGTCAGGCGAACTTCAAGAACTGTCTACCCAACTCCAAGAGCTATTGGATAAGGGATTCATTAGACCTAGTTCTTCACCATGGGGAGCCCCAGTCCTATTCGTTAAGAAGAAGGATGGGAGCTTCTGTATGTGCATTGATTATCGAGAGTTGAACAAGGTGACGATAAAGAATCGCTACCCTTTACCTCGTATCAATGATTTGTTCGATCAACTTCAAGGGTCAAGCTTCTATTCCAAGATTGACCTCAGGTCAGGATATCATCAGCTGAGAGTCCAAGAAGAGGATGTGGCGAAGACAGTCTTTCGAACTCGTTATGGACATTATGAGTTTTTGGTGATGCCATTTGGGCTAACTAATGCACCGGCTGTGTTCATGGACCTCATGAACCACGTGTGTAAGCCTTATTTGGACAAATTCGTCATAGTGTTCATAGATGATATATTGATCTATTCCAAGAGCATGGAAGAGCACGAACAACACCTGCGGTTGATATTGGAACTCCTGAGAAATGAGCAACTGTATGCGAAACTCTCCAAATGTAACTTTTGGATTCGAGAAGTCCAATTTCTAGGACATGTAGTCAACAAGGCCGGAATACATGTCGATCCCGCCAAGATTGATGCTATTAAACAGTGGGAGGCACCTAGGACTCCTACGGAGGTGCGCCAATTCCTTGGTCTTGCGGGATATTATCGCAGATTCATTGAGGCATTCTCTTAGATCACTCATCCCCTCACTGCTTTGATGCAGAAAGGTATTACTTACCAGTGGGGAGATGCCCAGGAATATGCTTTTCAACTATTAAAGGCAAAACTTTGCAGTGCACCAATCCTATCGTTACCAGAGGGTACAGACGATTTTGTGGTGTACTGTGATGCGTCTATGCAAGGATTAGGGTGTGTACTGACGCAGCGTGATAAGGTAATCGCGTATGCTTCACGTCAATTGAAAGTTCATGAGAAGAACTACACCACCCATGACTTGGAACTAGGAGCAGTGGTTTTTGCCCTGAAGATCTGGAGGCACTATCTCTACGGAACGAAGTGTACGATCTTCACTGATCACAAGAGTCTTCAACACATATTCGATCAGAAAGAGCTGAACATGCGACAGTGTCGATGGGTCGAGCTTCTGAATGATTATGACTGCGCCATCAAATACCATCCAGGGAAAGCTAATGTAGTAGCAGATGTCCTCAGTCGTAAGGAGACGAAGCTAAAGAGAGTGCGAGCGTTACAATTCACTATCCATTCCAATCTTCCTGACAAGATACGCGAAGCCCAGGGCGAGGCTCTGAAGGAAGAGAACGTCAGACTGGAGACACTGCATGGTGCGGATAAACATCTGGAACTGAGAACAGATGGTGTTCAGTACTTCATGAGTCGAGTCTGGATTCCACGTTTTGGAGATCTCAGACAACTTGTGCTCGATGAGGCTCACACCTCTCGTTACTCGGTACATCCTGGTTCGGATAAAATGTATCAAGATCTTAAAACCCTTTACTGGTGGCCAAACATGAAAGCCGAGATAGCCACTTATGTTAGTAAGTGCTTGACTTGTGCGAAGGTTAAGATTGAATATCAGAAACCTTCAGACTTACTCCAGCAACCAGAAATCCCTATGTGGAAATGGGATGGAATTTCCATGGACTTCATCACGAAGCTCCCTAAAACGCCAAGTGGGCATAATACGATTTGGGTTATCGTCGATCTCTTAACCAAATCGGCACACTTTCTGGAAATAAAGGAAACTGACACGCTGGAGAAACTGGCCAACCACTATCTCAAGGAGATCTTCTCTAGGCATGGGGTGCCTACTTCTATTATATCCGATCGCGATTCACGATTTCCCTCTCGTTTTTGGACTACTCTCCAAGATGCTTTGGGAACTCGCTTAGATATGAGCACAGCTTATCACCCCCAAATGGATGGACAGAGTGAGCGTACCATCCAAACGTTGGAAGATCTGCTACGAGCGTGCGTAGTAGACTTTGGCAACAGTTGGGATAAGCACTTGCCGTTAATCGAACTCTTGTATAACAATAGTTACCACACTTCTATTCAGTGTGCGCCTTTTGAGGCACTATATGGACACAAGTGTAGGTCTCCCATCTACTGGACTGAAGTTGGGGATAGCTGTGATACCTCGCAATTTCAGGTTCTCCCTTTAATTAAACTCTAGTTACGTTCCTTGCATTATACTTAACTAGGGTTAACTAGATAGGACACACGTTACATAGTTGTAAGTTAATAACTGCATAAGGTGGTAATTCGAGGAATTACCAGACTGTATACATGATTAGTGAACCTCGGACGTTGGTGAATAATGAAGTATAATAATAGTGAGTTAACTGTTTTGGATTGATTGCGATTATGTGCCTCTGTGATATTCGGTGAAACTATGTGCAAACCATATGTGATTATGTGAACTTAAACCGAATACGTTAATAAAAATCGTTAAAGGTGGACCATTAGGATGATTGGGGTCTTAACACATGGGGTTACACTTATTACGGTCCGAAATAGCGAAAACGTCAAAGGAAAACACGTCGGGTGACGAAACGGGCCACCCACGCGGGCCAAGGCCCTGTGAGCGGCCGCTCACAGGGACCGAGCGGCCACGCGCGGGTGTCTGAAGCCACTAAACCGACTTAATCACCTATTTAAGCAACCCTAAGCCTCTTGTATCACCTAAACTCAAACCCTAATCGCCCCTACTGCCCTACCTATGAAATATTAACCTCAAACCACCTGCTAAGACACAAGAACATCGATCGAGAAGCTTCAAGAGCATTCGGTTGGTTGTTTCGAAGAGCTTGTGGTATAATCCTTAACCTACTATGTTTTAATCTTATTATTATGTTAAAACTTGAAGTTTTTGAAGATTTAACGAGTTAAACATGATGATAGGCGATTAGTGATATAATAGATTACTTGTTGCGCAAGTTGTTGATGTGTTGATCATTAGGGTTATGATTCTTGCATGTATTATGATAGATTCTGATCTTAATAGGTCTTAGGAATGTTTTGTAATGATTTGTGATGATTGTTGATCGATTATACGCACAAGTGAGTCGTTTAAATAAAGGTTTATGCATGATTAAAATCTGGACAGAATGTTTAGGTTAACGTGTAGGGTCTGTTACGGAGCTTTAACATGATGATTTTGATGATTTCTTTGCATGATTAAATCACCCCTGGTCTTAGCTTTTCATAATGGGTAAAATCGAGTAATTTGGACGTCGTTTGAGTCGTTTTTGGAATTTTCTTTGAAAATAGGTCATATCAGAATTTCGGGTTAACAAACTGAGTCGACTTTAATCCATCATAACTCGAGTTCTATAAAGAATTAAGTTATGAAATTTTTACAGAAGATTAACATTGGAATAATTTGGCTTTTCCAAGTGAATTCATCCCGTTTGGATGAATACACAATTTTTGGGAAGTTTTCTACTAAACTGACCTGTTGTGAAAGCTTTCTGAACATAGCTGTGTTGAACGAATTTTAATAATTTTTGTGTTTGGTTTTGAGACAAAAAAAAATATGGGTTGTTAAATGGATCCCAAAGAATATTCAGTAAACATTTGGGAGTTTAACTCACCGATTTAGTATTTTACTTATGCATGTAGAATCACTAGATGTCACTTACACACTCTTGAACATTTAAACGTCTTGGACAAATGGGTTATATGGTGTAAGGGTATTACACATATACTTACTTGGTGACACTTGTACTAGGGAGTCGGTAGTGCACCTTACTTTGAAGTTTGGAATTTAGTGCTTGCATGCTAAGGTGAGTTTCACTACTTTTTCTCATACGCATGCGTCTCGGGTGGAGACAACTTTGGTAAACGTTTTCTAGTCCAGTTTGGGACTACTCAGGTTTTGACTCCTTGTGTGGGTCGGGTTTACGATTCCTTGTGTGGATCGGGTTTTTGATCAGTTTAAAACTTATTGGTCCTTTGTGAACTTCTGACCACATTTGAGAACTAGTGTTGATAGACACCAGTTATTGAGGCAAATTATTATGTTACTGAAGGTGTCCCAATAATTCTGTTTAGCTGCAATGAGTGGGTTAGCTACCCCAGACACGCTTAAACTGATAACTCTTGAACATTTTGGTCTGGAGGACCTACGCTTTTAATTGGTTACATGGTATTGGAAACCGGCACATTTATATACTCATTTGCTTTACTTTGTGAACTCACCGACTTTATGTTGATACATGTTAGCATGCTTTTGCAGGTAACTAGGTATGGAGCACGACTAGGACATGCATCATGTTATGTCATGGGACAATAAACATTTAAACTGTTTTTAACATTTAACTATTTACTTCTGGTTTTGGGCGCGGTGTTTTGCGCAGACTTTATTTAATTGTTTTATTTATTCGCTTCCGCTATACTAAATTTTGTCTGGTTAAAACTTTTCAACTTGGTTTTACAAAAACTAACTAAATGGTTTGGGCATTTAGAGTCGTTCATGTGACTTATGGCTATGGGATCCCGGTTTGTCATGCGCCTCGCGGTATAAACCCCTTAGTGGAAATTTGAGGGTGTGACAGATTGGTATCAGAGCAATTGGTTATAGTTAACTAGGATTTGCATCTAGTCTATAATCATCATAGCATAAGTATTAGTACACTCACTATCCTAAGCACACTACTTGTTACTTCTTGGATACGTATACTGATCTAACACATTGCAGGAAAACATGACTAACCCTGCTCATCATAACTACTCTTCTTATCGTCCTCTTGGGAGTTCGCAAAACACATCTTTGGACCCGTATGAACAGCCAGCCCAGGCAGGGAATCCAGATGAGAATACAAATCGTTGGGTGTGGTTCACAGACATGCTACACTCGTGGGTTGTAGGGTACGGAGTGCCAGCTCAGGTCCCTCCCATTATTGACTCATTGGAGAGGTCTTTTGGCAGGGATGGTTAGGCATGTGCATACAGAGCTAGAAAATGCTTATAATGCTGTAAGGCAATTTCAGTCTTGGAGGCAGAATGCCGATGGGGCTATTAAGCGCATGGAAAGGGAAATCGACCACTTGTTTGGTGAATTGGAAAGGGTTAATAAGGAAGCTGCAGAGGATAGACATGAGAGGTCGATCGCTATTCAGGAGACAACACTTTTAATGGAGGAGTTGACCTTGGTCCGTAACAAGCTTAAGGAAACTCTAGCTCAAAATGGTGTAGAACCAGAGGAGGAACCAGAGGAGGACCTAGAGGAGGATCCAGAGGAGGATCCAGAAGAGGATCCCGAGATAGAGCCTGCAGTAGGAGGATTTGATTCTTTCGGGGCAGCGATGGATGCAGCGCTCGAGGAAGAGCTTGAGCCTGAGGAGGAGGAGGAGCCACTGGAGATAGAGTTCGAGGATGAGAGCGAGGATGAGGGCTCATGTATCTCCATGGATCGCAGGGATGATTGATTATTTTTTTATCTACTTGTTATCTTAGTATTCCATATACATTCTTATTACGACTTCTGTTTTTATCGTTGTGAGACTTGAGGATTGTTTATCTTATGATTGGATTCTTATTTACTACTATTAATTGATTTCTTTATTCTATTCTTGCGCATGTTATTTATATTCTAGTTTACTTGTACTATGTGAACGATTGTATGTGGGACATATTATTGTTTTCTCATGAGTATAGTGTAAATGTAGAATTACTATGGCGGGAAGAGGACACGGGAGAGGCAACATCAACATGACTCAAGCGGAGTTGAATGCACTTATCAACGACAGGGTGGTGGAAGCCTTCGCAGCTTTTCAAGCTGGTAACTCTATCTCGCTCTAAACTTTCCTCTAGACTCCAACGTTACGCTCTTTTATTCATTTGTGGTTTCTTCGCCTTTTGTACTCAGGTCAACCTGGGCATCACCCTCTAGTATGCACCTATAAGTCCTTCATGGACTGCAAGCCGCAAAACTTTGGAGGATCTGAAGGGGCTGTCGGGCTACTGAGGTGGTTCAAAAAACTGGAATCTTGCTTCGCCATGTGTAACTGTCCACCAGCTGACAGGGTGAAATATGCCACTGCTACTCTAGAAAATTTGGCATTATCCTGGTGGAACTCCCAAGTGCAGATGCTAGGTGTGGAAGTGGCTAACGTAACACCTTGGGCGGATTTCAAGGAACTGATGAAGGAGGAGTACTGTCCTCGAGATGAGATCCAAAAGTTAGAGACTGAGTATCTCAATCTGAAGATGGTGGGATCGGAGATTGAGAAATATACCACCAGATCGCATGAACTGGCGGCGATGTGCCCAAATTACTCCAATCCGCCCTACAAGAGGATCGAGTTATACATCAAGGGCTTGGTGCCCCAAATCAAGAGCATGGTCACTGCTACTAACCTCAATACCATCCAGCAGGTTATTCGTATGGCTCATCAGCTGACTGACCAGAAGGTGGAAGAGGGATTGTTACCTCCTCGTGGTGCTTCATCTTCTGGTACTAATGATAACAAGAGGAAGTAGGAGAATGCATCTGGCAAACCCCCAGGAAATGGCAGTCAGCAGCAACAGCAGAATAAGAGGCATGACAACCATGGCAGTATGAGGGGAACCAACCTAAGTGCAATATGTTCAATAGGCATCACACTGGGACGTGTGGCAATGTTAAGTGTGATCGATGTGGCAAGATGGGTTATAAGCAGAGGGACTGCAGGGTGTATATCCCGGGAAATCCGCCAGCTGCACAGCAGGGGCAACAGCAGAGTGGTGGTAAAGGTTGTTACTAGTGTGGAAGTGAGAATCATTTCAAGAGGAACTGTCCACAGATGAATGGTAATGGTAATGGCAACAACAGGGGTAAAAACAACAACAACAACGGTGGTGGTAACAGGACAGGAAACAACAACACCACTAATGCTGAAAACAACAACAACAACGGGAACAACAACAATGGGGCTCGTGGGAGAGCATTCGTGATTGGCTCTGGGGAGGCTAGGACTGATAATAACGTCGTGATGGGTACGTGCTCCTTGAACGACACTCTTGTTTCTATTTTATATGATACTGGTGCGGACTATAGTTTTGTGTCATCAAAACTTAGTAAACAATTAGGGATGGTTCCTACTCTTCTTGATACCCCATACTCTATTGAATTGGCTGATGGGAAGCCTGTCGAGGTAACCCATATACATCGTGGCTGTAAGCTCGAGTTGAATGGGCAATTATTTGCCATCAACCTCTTACCTATCACCCTAGGTAGCTTTGACCTCATGGTTGGCATGGATTGGTTGTCCAAGCAGCATGCTAAAATTCTCTGTCAGGAGAAGATTGTTCGTATTCCCCTCCTAAGTGGAGAACTTTTATCTATACAGGGTGATCGAGGTGGTGCCATGGTGGGCATCATCTCCTATTTGAAGGCCCAGAAGTGTATTCGTAAGGGTTGTCCAGCCATTTTGGCTAACATATCTGACACTCGAGCTGAAACTGAAATCAAGATTGAGGATATCCCAGTAGTCCAAGATTTCCCAGATGTCTTCCCAGAGGAATTACCTGGACTTCCACCTGTTCGTCAAGTGGAGTTCCAAATTGATCTTGCGCCTGGAACAGCTCCAGTTGCACGCGCACCATACCGCCTAGCACCAGGCGAACTTCAAGAACTATCTACCCAACTCCAAGAGCTATTGGATAGGGGTTTCATTAGACCTATTTCTTCGCCATGGGGAGCTCCAGTTCTGTTTTTTAAGAAGAAAGACGGGAGTTTCCGCATGTACATTGATTATCGGGAGTTGAACAAAGTGACGGTTAAGAACCGTTACCCTTTGCCTCGTATTGATGATTTGTTCGACCAACTGCAAGGGTCGAGTTTCTACCCTAAGATTGACTTGAGGTCAGGATACCATTAGCTGAGAGTCCAAGAGGAGGATGTGGCAAAGACAGCCTTTCGAACTCGTTATGGACATTATGAGTTTTTGGTGATGCCATTTGGGCTAACTAATGCACCGGCTGTGTTCATGGATCTAATAAAACGTGTGTGCAAACCTTATTTGGACAAATTCGTCATAGTGTTCATAGATGACATACTGATTTACTCCAAGAGCAGGGAAGAGCACGAGCAACACCTGCAACTGATCTTGGAACTATTGAGAAATGAGCAGTTGTATGCAAAATTCTCTAAATGTGACTTTTGGATTCGAGAAGTCCAATTTCTTGGACATGTGGTTAACGAGGCAGGAATACATGTTGATCCCGCCAAGATTGATGCTATTAAAAAGTGGGAGGCTCCTAAGACTCCTACTGAGGTGCGCCAGTTTCTTGGTCTCGCGGGATACTATCGCAGATTCATTGAGGGATTCTCTAAGATCGCTCAACCTCTCACCACCTTGACACAGAAGGGTATTACTTACAAGTGGGGAGTTGCCCAAGAATCTGCTTTTCATTTATTAAAGTCGAAACTTTGCAGTGCACCTATACTATCATTACCTGAGGGTACAGAGGACTTCATAGTGTACTGTGATGCGTTTATCCAAGGGTTAGGGTGTGTGCTGATGCAGCGTGATAAGGTAATCGCGTATGCCTCACGTCAATTAAAGGTTCATGAGAAGAACTACACCACCCATGACTTGGAACTAGGAGCAGTGGTTTTTGCTCTAAAGATCTGGAGGCATTATCTCTATGGGACGAAGTGTACGATCTTCACTGACCACAAGAGCCTCCAACACATATTCGATCAAAAGGAGCTGAACATGCGACAGCGTCGATGGGTCGAGCTTCTGAATGATTACGACTGTGCCATCAAGTACCACCCAGGGAAAGCTAACGTAGTAGCTGATGCCCTCAGTCGGAAGGAAACGAAACCTAAACGGGTGCGAGCCTTACAACTTACCATTCATTCTAATCTTCCTGATAAGATGCGTGGAGCCCAGGGCGAGGCCTTGAGAGGAGAAAACATCGAGCTTGAAACATTACATGGTGCTGATAAGCACTTGGAACTAAAGACAGACGATCTTCAGTACTTTATGGATCGAGTCTGGATACCACGTTTTGGGGATCTCAGACAATTGGTGCTCGATGAAGCTTACACCTCTCGATACTCGGTACATCCTGGTTCGGACAAGATGTACCAAGATCTTAAAACTCTTTACTGTTGGCCAAACATGAAAGCCGAAATAGCCAGTTATGTTAGTAAGTGCTTGACTTGTGCGAAGGTTAAGATCGAATATCAGAAACCTTCAGGCCTACTCCAGCAACCAGAAATCCCTATGTGGAAATGGGACGGGATTTCTATGGATTTTATTACAAAGCTTCCTAGAACGCCAACGGGCCATAACATGATTTGGGTTATTGTGGATTGTTTAACCAAATCGGCACACTTTCTGGCAATAAAGGAAACGGACTCGCTGGAGAAACTAGCAAATCTCTACATCAAGGAGGTAGTCTCTAGGCATGGGGTGCCTACTTCTATTATATCTGATCGCGATGCGCGATTCACTTCTCATTTCTGGACTACTCTCCAAAACGCTTTGGGAACTCGCTTAGATATGAGCACAGCCTATCACCCACAAACGGATGGACAGAGTGAACGTACCATCCAAACATTGGAAGATCTGCTACGAGCGTGCTTGGTGGATTTTGGCAACAGTTTGGATAAGCACTTGCCTTTGATTGAATTCTCTTATAACAACAGCTACCACACTTCGATACAGTGTGCGCCTTTTGAGGAACTTTATGGACTCAAGTGTAGGTCTCCCATCTGCTCGACTGAGGTTGGGGATAGCCCGCTAACAGGTCCCGAACTCGTGCACGAAACTTCTGAGAAGATAGTGCAAATCAGAAACCGGATGGCTGCTGCTTGGGATTGACAGAAAAGTTACGCTGATAAGCGTAGAAAACCTTTGGAGTTCCAGGTTGGGGACAAGGTTTTGTTAAAGGTGTCACCTTGGAAGGGGGTGATACGCTTTGGGAAACGGGGAAAAATGAACCCACG
The DNA here is from genome assembly GCA_028751855.1 of Ambrosia trifida. Classification (NCBI taxonomy): domain Eukaryota; kingdom Viridiplantae; phylum Streptophyta; class Magnoliopsida; order Asterales; family Asteraceae; genus Ambrosia; species Ambrosia trifida. Next base: position 127,286,990 of record CM054128.1, on the reverse strand, counting down.
ATACGTTGGACCATTCGAGATTGTCAAAAGGATTGGTCTGGTAGCTTACCAGCTAAACCTGCCTGATGAACTCAGTGGAGTGCACAATGTATTCCACGTATCAAACCTGAAGAAATGCCTATCGGATACGACACTGGTAGTGCCACTGGTGGAGATTCAGGTGGACGACCAGCTACGGTTCGTGGAAGAACTAGTGGAGATTCTTGAGCAGGGCGTCAAGAAACTCAGACAAAGCACTATACCTATTGTTAAGGTACGGTGGAATTCCCGTCTAGGACCGGAATATACGTGGGAGCGCAGAGATCAGATGCGGCTCAAATATCCACACCTCTTTACTGAACCTGAACCTGATAATAGATCGAATGCCGAACATAAAGCAGCTCGCTCAAAGTGAATTTCGGGGCGAAATTCCTTTCAACTTGGGGATGATATGACATCCGGGAACCAAGCGCACACATTTCTAGCTGGCTTTATTGTTTACTTGCTGAATTTCGGGACGAAATTCTTTTCAATTTGGGGATGATGTGATACCCACAATTTCAGGTTCTCACTTTAATTAAACTCTAGTTACGTTCCTTGCATTATACTTAACTAGGGTTAGCTAGATAGGACACACGTTACATAGTTGTAAGTTAATAACTGCATAAGGTGGTAATTCGAGGAATTACCAGACTGTATACATGATTAGTGAACCTCGGACGTTGGTGAATAATGAAGTATAATAATAGTGAGTTAACTGTTTTGGATTGATTGCGATTATGTGCCTCTGTGATATTCGGTGAAACTATGTGCAAACCATATGTGATTATGTGAACTTAAACCAAATACGTTAATAAAAATCGTTAAAGGTGGACCATTAGGATGATTGGGGTCTTAACACATGGGGTTACACTTATTACGGTCCGAAATAGCAAAAACGTCAAAGAAAACATGTCGGGTGATGAAACGGGCCACCCACGCGGGCCAAGGTCCAGTGAGCGGCCGCTCACAGGGACCGAGCGGCCGCGCGCGGGTGTCTGACGCCCCTAAACCGACTTAATCACCTATTTAAGCAACCCTAATCCTCTTGTATCACCTAAACTCAAACCCTAATCGCTCCTACTGCCCTACCTACGAAATATTAACCCCAAACCACCTGCTAAGACGCAAGAACATCGATCGGGAATCTTCAAGAGCATTCGGTTGGTTGTTTCGAAGAGCTTGTGGTATAATCCTTAACCTACTATGTTTTAATGTTATTATTATGTTATTAAAACCCTATAACTAAGTTTGTCCAGGTCTGAGACCTTTTTATAAATATTAAAACTTGAAGTTTTTGAAGATTTAACGAGTTAAACATGATGATAGGCGATTAGTGATATAATAGATTACTTGTTGAGCAAGTTGTTGATGTGTTGATCATTAGGGTTATGATTCTTGCATGTATTATGATAGATTCTGATCTTAATAGGTCTTAGGAATGTTTTGTAATGATTGTTGATGATTGTTGATCGATTATACGCACACGTGAGTCGTTTAAATAAAGGTTTATGCATGATTAAAATCTGGACAGAATGTTTAGGTTAATTGTAGGGTCTGTTATGGGGCTTTAACATGATGGTTTTGATGTTTTCTTTGCATGGTTAAATCACACCTGGTCTTTGTTTTTCATAATGGGTAAAATCGAGTAATTTGGACGTCGTTTGAGTCGTTTTTGGAATTTTCTTTGAAAATAGGTCATATCAGAATTTCGGGTTAACAAACTGAGTCGACTTTAATCCATCATAACTCGAGTTCTATAAAGAATTAAGTTATGAAATTTTTACAGAAGATTAACATTGGAATAATTTGGCTTTTCCAAGTGGATTCATCCCGTTTGGATGAATACACAATTTTTGGGAATTTTTCTACTAAACTGACCTGTTGTGAAAGCTTTCTGAACATAGCTGTGTTGAACGAATTTTAATAATTTTTGTGTTTGGTTTTGAGACAAAAAAAAATATGGGTTGTTAAATGGATCCGAAAGAATATTCAGTAAAAATTTGAGAGTTTAACTCACTGATTTAGTATTTTAAATAAATTAGTTTTGGTGACGCACAATCTATCCTAAAAACGCAGATTGTGTATTATGTGTTTACATGACTAATTGAAGTCCTATGTGTTATGTATTTGATATATAGTTGAATGGGCACTTGTATGTGATGCATATAGAGTGTAAAACTAATTGTAAGCAACATATTCACCAACGAGTCCGTAGGGTTTACTTATGCATGTAGAATCACTAGATGTCACTTACACACTCTTGAACATTTAAACGTCTTGGACAAATGGGTTATATGGTGTAAGGGTATTACACATATACTTGGTGACACTTGTACTAGGGAGTCGGTAGTGCACCTTACTTTGAAGTTTGGAATTTAGTGCTTGCATACTAAGGTGAGTTTCACTACTTTTTCTCATACGCATGCGTCTCGGGTGGAGACAACTTTGGTAAACGTTTTCTAGTCCAGTTTGGGACTACTCAGGTTTTGACTCCTTGTGTGGGTCGGGTTTACGATTCCTTGGGTGGATCGGGTTTTTGATCAGTTTAAAACTTATTGGTCCTTTCTGAACTAAACACTCTATCATTTGGAAAGTCCTTGCATATTATTGGGTTAATCGCTGGAGGCGAACGGGGTATTAGTTGATAGCGCTATTAGGTTGTGCAGTAACTTCATGCCTGAGGTGCTTGAGGCACGGGCATGAACTTCTGACCACATTTGAGAACTGGTGTTGATAGACACCGGTTATTGAGGCAAATTATTATGTTACTGAAGGTGTCCCAATAATTTTGTTTTGTTGCAATGAGTGGGTTAGCTACCCCTGACACGCTTAAACTGATAACTCTTGAACAGTTTGGTCTGGAGGACCTACGCTTTTAATTGGTTACATGGTTTTGGAAACTAGCGCATTTATATACTCATTTGCTTTACTTTGTGAACTCACCGACTTTATGTTGATACACGTTAGCATGCTTTTGCAGGTAACTAGGTATGGAGCACGACTAGGACATGCATCATGTTATGTCATGGCACAATAAACATTTAAACTGTTTTTAACATTTAACTATTTACTTCTGGTTTTGGGCGCGGTGTTTTGCGCAGACTTTATTTAACTGTTTTATTTATTCGCTTCCGCTATACTAAATTTTGTCTGGCTAAAACTTTTCAACTTGGTTTTACAAAAACGAACTAAATGGTTTGGGCATTTAGAATTGTTCATGTGACTTATGGCTATGGGATCCTGGTTTGTCATGCGCCTCGCGGTATAAACCCCGCAGTGGAAATTTGAGGGGTGTGACAATAGCCAACTGACAGGTCCCGAAGTAGTGCACGAGACTTCTGAGAAAATCGTGTAAATCAGAAACCGGATGGCTGCTGCATGTGGTCGACAGAAAAGTTACGCTGATAAGCGTAGGAAACCTTTGGAGTTCCAGGTTGGAGACAAGGTAATGATAAAGGTGTCACCTTGGAAAGGTGTGATACGCTTTGGGAAGCGAGGAAAATTGAACCCGCGATACGTTGGACCATTCGAGATCGTCGAAAGGATTGGTCCAGTAGTGTACAGATTAAACTTGCCTGGGGAACTCAGTGGAGTTCACAACGTGTTTCACATCTCAAATCTAAAGAAGTGTCTTGCTGACACGACACTGGTAGTGCCACTAGAAGAGATCCAGGTGGACGACCAGCTACGGTTCATGAAGGAACCGGTGGAGATTCTTGAGCAGGGCGTCAAGAAACTCAGACAAAGTACCATACCTATTGTTATGGTACGGTGGAATTCCCGTCTAGGACCAGAATACATGTGGGAACGCAGGGATCAAATGCGGCTTAAATACCCACATCTCTTTACTGAACCTGAACCCGTACATAGATCAAACGCTAAACATAAAGCAGCTACCTCAAAGTGAATTTCGAGACGAAATTCCTTTCAACTTGGGGATGATGTGACATTCAGGAACCAAGCATACATTTTTCTAGCTAGCCTTACTGTTTACTTGCTGAATTTTGAGACAAAATTCTTTTCAACTGGGGGATGATGTGATACCCTGCAATTTCAGGTTCTAAATTCAATCAAAACTCTAGTTACTTGCACCTAGATTTCTTGCATTCTACTTGACTAGAGTTAACTAGATAAGTTACACATGCACACACTAGCTATAAATGTATCTATAAGTTATCCTAGATTGACAAACATATGATTAAACTCATGAGAGTTTATAAATATTAATCTAAATGTGTACATGAATCTTTTATACTTCTAAATATGCTTGTATATATATTTGCATATACACTAGGCTTGATAAGAAAAACTATGTTTAATTAAACACCTTCTAGAAACTAACATACATACATCCATATATATATATATATATATATATATATATATATATAAACCCACGCATACATGCATCTATACATACACTCTTGGAAGCTTCCTCTTGTCTCTAGTAGTCGACCTATGAACATGTCAAGTCACCATCATCTTAGGACTTATAGATAGACACAAACACACACCATCATCTAAATACTCCTACCCATTCCTAACTGGTATAAAGCAAACATTCTCCTACCTCCTATGGGGGGGGGGGGGGGCGAAAAGACACCACAAGAGCCACAAGAAAACAAGCTTGAAATCCTATGTATTGTCATTGTCTACTCCTAACCCTTACAATAAACATGAGCCGATCCAATACAAGAACCCCTCATTAGCTAGGAGAGCATGATGTAAGCCATTCTAGAAGCATATGATGCAACCTCTTACACTTTTATGGTAGCAAACAAATTATGACAAGAAAACTCTAGATAGGATAACACTCCCTAATAGACTTGCCATGCAACAAATCGGCTAGCAACCTAAGGAAAGGGACATATCAATGACACATGAAGACAAGCTAGGAGCTATCATGATGATACAAAGCATGCCAATGAGAAGTCACAATCAAGTTCCTACCCCTTAAAGCCTTCGGCCGAAACAAACAAGAAGAAAACATAGGCATAGTTGTCAATAATCACCAAGAAGGAACTCACCCCTACTTTTAGGACCTAACCATGATTAAGCTTGGCCAAAAAGGGAAGGTAAGAGGAGTTGCCAATTCTCGGCCAACTCATGGAAACAATAATAGACATGTTGCTATTCCAAAGACATCAAAGTGGCATGAAGCCTAAACACATAGCTAAGAAAGAAGGTTGGGAGCTTGCCTTAGAAAACACTATATAAGGAGGTGCCATGAATCTTTCATTCTTGCACCACACCACTCAAAAATCACCTCTAATTCCCTCTCTAAAAACACTCGGCTGAAGACCCCTTTTTGGGTGGATTAGCGAGCACTAGGAGCTCCAATTCTACAAGTTTTTCCCTTCCTACTAGTTAGTATTAAGGTAAGTACTAATTGCTTATTTCTTAAGTTCCATTGGCCCTTATTGTGAACCCAAACTTAGACTCTTCGATCACTAGGATCGACCCCAGCTAAACATGATAGGCTGATTATTGTGAGATTAATCAAGCTTCTATCATGTGAACATTGTTCCACCTATGCAAATCAATCATGTCATCTAGTGTTAGAGTAATTGTTTACACATGGATTCATGAAACATTTTTGATCAAACAACTTATACATGAAACATGATCTACACAACTTAATGTGGTTCACAAAGATAGGTGCCGAACTTGTGTGATAAACAAGAACATAGTTTAATATGTCTTAAATGTTCATAGGGAGATCCTTGTTGGAACGATAGTTACTTTCTTTGTTTTTCTAGATCTCTCGCACAAACACCAGGTGAGTTTCACTACTCTTTTCTCAAAAGCATACGTCTCGGATGAGACAACTTTCTAAACTTTTTCATAGTCCGGTTTGGGACTACTCATACACATCCAGGGTTTGGGGTGCTATGATTCACTAGGTGAATTTGCTTTCACTAATTCATGCTTTATGTCCTTGATGAACTAAACCAACTCTATCATTGAAGTCCTTCTAAATACCGAATGAGTTGCCAGATGGCAAGCGGGTTACTAGTTGATAGCGCTATTTGGTCTAACAAACCTCACATCGTGTGCTGGAGAGCATGGGTGTGAACTATAACTCAACATATTATCATTGTTGATAGACAATGATGCAATGCACTTTGCTCACTATTGTGGGATCTCGTTGTTTAGCAGTTCGGTATTACCGGTTTTAGTTATCATGAGTGGGCTAGCTACCCCTGGCATGTGAATTAGCTATACTCAAAACATGGTCTGGAGGACCTACGTATTTACCAAACTTTGTGAACTCACCAACTTTATGTTGACACACGATTATTATACCTTTTTGCAGGACACTAGTTCGAAGCATGAGTAGGGCATGCATCATATAGCATCATGGGAATATGAATAATTACCTACTTTCGCATGTTTAATTATCTATTATGATTTCGAACTCGTTGTTTTACTCTGAGTATTTGAATAACTATTATCTTTAAATTTTGCTTCCGCAACTATTGAAATATTTGATTATCAATGAAACTTGTTTTACAATAACGAACTAAATGGTTTGGGCATTTAGAGTCATTCATGTGACTTATGGCTATGGAGATCCTGGTATGTCACACGCCTCGCGGTATAAACCCCGCAGTGAAGATTTGAGGGTGTGACATATAGAGTGTATATAGCATACGAGTTAAGTTGATAATAGGGGTTTATGTGGTGATGTAGAGTATACATAGCATAGAAATTAACTTGGAGAAGATAAATTGAAGAGCATTATATAGGGATATGGATCTAATGAATTGGTAGTATGGAGTGTCATGGACAAATTTAAGTTTATCATCCTTGATAAAGGTTTATGTGGTGATATCAACTAGGTACAACATAGGTGTTATTGTTGGATAATTATTCGTGGTTAGTTACTATCTGTTGCCGGAATGGCAGCTAAGCATGTTCAATCAAATCGTTTTTAAAGCTGATTAGGTTATTTGGGTGGAAAGTTTATTTATCAACACTTTAGAGCTTTATATGTTGATATTAGAAGGTTTATTAGTGTGTTAAATTACTGATAATGATGCTCCACATATGTATACAAACAAATAATATTCTCGGTATTTGTTTGCTAGAGGAATCAAAAGTTGTTGTGTAGTATGTAGAGAAGAATGAGGAAGATCCGAAGATAGGTAGTTGGTTCACATAAGAAAGTGAGTCAAATAGATATGTCCATTTTCCTGATAGCTGGATCGGTAGATGCAAATCAAGACTTGAAATGTCTCTGACCTAATCCCGTAAACTGGAAATCCATCCTGACCAGTTAACCATTTTTCAGTTCCATGTTAACTTATTTTTGTCACCTGCTTATACAGGAGATTACAGTCTTTGCTGTCTGTGTAAACCTGATAGAAGATGGTGTGTGTTTCTTGGAGCTTAACATTCCATCAAGAGGAAGAATTAGAGACAGTTTCTGGGATTTTCTACGTGGATATGGATACTGTTATGGTGGTGAGGGCATTACTAAGACATTACTTCCTTCTAAGGTAAAACATTAGATTAAATTATTGTTGTTATAATATAATCAGTGTTGCGCTCAAAGATTTTTGACTATTTGTACACGTTTTATGTTGTAAACATATGTGTTGTAAACATATGATAGGTAAGTTTGTGAACAGCCTGAATTCCAATTGATCTACTGATGTTGAATAGCCTTGAGTCTTGGTGTGACATCCGTCACCCTCGTCTTTCATCTAATTGACAATAATAGCCCTTCAAATATTTCCATTATAGTCCCTGTAAGTTTCGTCGTTTTCAAATTTAATTTTAAGCAAACTAAAACTTAATCAATTATATTGGATCGGGTATACGTTTTAAGCAAATGTATATGTTGAAACGTCATCCGGAATGGATATTATAAAAATTTCAAGTTTTATAAAAGTTTTAAGTTAAACGTAGTTAGCTTGGTTAAGTTTTATAAAGGGAAAACTAACTAAATTAGAATAAAACTAACTTAGTTATAATTGAGGGACCATAAGTGTCAATACTTAAAAGTTTTAAAAAAAATCCAGCTCTCCCTCCTCTGGTTCCCTTTTCCGGCGAGGCTGTTTCCGGCCAACTCGTTTATTGGTTTTTTTAAAGCGTTTTATCGTGCACTAAATGGTTGTTAATCATTTCTCCATCACCTTGAACCGTTATACGAATGCTAGAAGGTTTTAAACGTTATTAAATCATGTATTTAATCGGGTCTCCAAATATGTAACCGTTGGAAACTTTAAATCGCATCAAGCGTCCGTTTTCTTTAGTGTGATTATAAATTGACCATTGCTTAATGTTTCTGCACTGATTTCCTTTGCAAACCCACTAAAAACACATCAAAATCAGTTAACAAAGCCTCTGAATCGATGTTTGTATTCACGACTATCTTCATCAAATTTCCGCCTCTTTTTTGTTCTTGTAAGAACCTCTTCTTTATGCCATTTTAATTCTACACCTTGCCCGATCAAAAGCCCTCTATTACAGAGCATTATCGCGTTCTGAATTGGGTTTATTCGATCTAGGTTAGGGTTTGGGTTCTTGCTTGTTAATCGGGGAAGATGATGAGCTTTAATTATTGTTTAAATAAATTTGCATTTTAGATATATCAACAAGGTGCTCATTTTTCTTGTGGTTAAGGTGTGGGTGTTATATTGAAGGCTCACGGGTTCGTGCCCTGTAAACAACATTTTTTTTATTGTTCCTTTTTATTTAGTTTATTTTACTCTATTTTCCTTTATTTATCATTATATAAATCATAATAAAGTAAAATATTTATAATAAATCCAATTTTTACCCAAAAACTATAAAACTTTAGGTGTAGCATCTTGACACCATAAAGAATACTACCACACTTTTATTTTCTGGAAAATGTCTTATTTTTATATTTTTATTTTTATTGATTTAATTTGTTTAATCATATTTAATTGATTAAAAATTTATTTTTAATGATTTTAATCTCAAACTTTTTGGGGAATTATTTCTAATCATCATGTACTGAAATAAAAATTATTGGTTCAGAAAACATTTGATTTTATTGATTTTACTAATGTTAATCATTTAAACATGATTTAAATTCATTAAATCAGTTTTAAATATAAATAAGCTTAGAAAATTATGGGAAAATTAATTTCATTTATTTACATCAGAAAGTATTTATTTTCTATAAAAATAATATTTTTGGATCATGTCTCGTATTTTTAGTCTTATTTACGTTTAATTAGATATAATTAATCATTTATTTATTTATTTATCCTATTTAACATCTATTTTATAAATACTTCTCTTATAAAATAGAAATGTTCCTATATTTCAAAGTATTAATTCTCATTTGTTTGGATCATTGTGTAACTCATAATTATTGTTCAAATATTTATGATTATTGTATTTCATTTACAATAAATTAGTTAATGCAATTAACTAAATTATTTTGTCTTAATTATTCAAAACATATTTTTATCTAAATATTCAATTGGTAATAATTATATTACCTAAACCACATTTACAAACTTTTACATATCATCTTTGATAAACAACTTTTACATTAATTCGATTTATCATAAAAACTCAAATTCCCCAAATCGACTTAGCAAACCCTAATGTCTTAGACCATAGATACCTTAGACTTTTTAGACATTTCCTTATTAGTACTCTTATACATTATAGGTTGAATTCCTCGGAATTCCCATTACTTAGCTCATGACCGATTAAGTTGGATTTTGATCGCTTTAGCAAACTGTGAGTATATCTTTCCCCTTTTCATTTTACTTTTTGGGGCTACTCATGTATCGATTATCAAATTAATGTTTATATTTACTAAATAGCAATTCTCATGTGTGTTTGCTTGTGTTATTTTGTGTATCTATGACTTGTCAAAATCATTAACCGTTGCGGCCTAACATTTTAATGAATAGTACTATGGTCTATACCCCTTGTAACACTATATATATTTCATTACTATGTGTTTCATTACTATTGTTACTAGCGCATACTATATATATTTCATTTCATTTCATAGGGTTGATTTGACCCGGATATCACTTATTACATATTTGCAAACACTATATAACACATGAATTGCTAACTTTTCTTTACTATATGTACCAAACAGGGTATGCTCACCAATACATTTTGTATTGACAAAATTATTTTCGTACATGTTTCAGGTTGTTATGAGATCACTTTTAAGCTTTTGGAACTTAGACTTAGACTTGAGATTTAGTAAATTTCATTTTAGATTGTTAGTTCTTAAACGTTGTATTCTTATAATTTCATTTCAATGTAATAAATTACTTAGTCAATGTATCAATATTTACATTTCTAGTCCATAAGCTATTGAACAATCGTCACTACGTGACACCATGATTTTTCCGCCATCGGTTGGGGTGTTACACCTGGCTCGACCCTAAGCCTATGTTAGACCTCATTTAATAAACAAATTCGTATGTTAAACCCGACTTTCATATGTCGGGTGTGGGTAGGGTTTTTTAGGCATATTTAAGCACACCTTTTATGTATTTGTAAATGCTACAGTAAATATATGTTTACCATTCTACACGGTTGTTATTATTATACCAACGATATTAACCACACGGTGCATGCCGAGATATATACGTCGTGGATAAAGATTAGGTAGTTTATCAATGAACGGTGGTTCCATTAACTTCATGTGGTGATTGGTGTATATTTCATACACAGTAACTGTCATCACTTGAGATGCCTGGCCTGTCTCACCCCCACCTTCTACGCCTTCCTAACTGTCATCACCCCCATCATAAACCACTACACCCAAAACGTAAACCAGCCACATAATCGCCAGCCGGTGACAAAAACTGTGGTACTGGATGCTATGTAGCAGTGGTGATGGTGTTGTGATGATGATGTAACGGTGATTGAAATAGTACCGGTAGGATGATAACTTTGGTGGACAGATCGCAACCCAATTTGACAGCGGTGGTGGATTCTCTCTTCCATGTCCCTTTCCACCAATTTTTCCCTCAATGGTAGTGATGGTGACGACGTTGGTGATGACCATGAGGTCCATGAATCATGACAATGGTGATTTAGAGGCTATTCAATTCAGTTTGTATATTAATATGAAGGGGTTAGTTAAAACCTGTAAAATAGAGCATGTGCTGAAAATATCAATTCACAAAATACATAATATTAATAAACCTTTCTTTGGTTTCTATTGTTTAGGAAATTCTGCAATGTGAGGTAAGGTCCTCAGCCCCCAAAGGCACGTATCGTAGACTAAGCTCGCGTGGCAGAGGACTTTTTGGTTTTCTTTATACACTAGATAGAAGCTTGGAAGTATCTACTTGGCTACTAATGCAACTGCCATGTCAAAACCTTCCTATAAGGAAGTTCTTGATTCTTCTCCAAGCAGTAACAAGTCATGGAATAATGCCAAACCTTGCCTATAAGGCAGTTCTTGATTCTTCTCCGAGTAGTAACAACTCTTGGAATATGAAGAAGGTAATTTTTATTGTTCAAAGTTAAAATAAATTGAATGTTACACTTGTACATTGGTTGATTTAAATGTTGGTTTATTTATTATTTTGTATTTTTCCTTAGGGGACTTATTGTGATGATAATAGAAACGACTTGGACGAAACCTATGAATGTAAGTTTAAGAAGCTATTTTCCCTTTAGTTTAGTTTTTTACTTTTGTTTATGTACTAAATAGACATTGCGATTTTCATAGGTTTAGACTTTAAAGGAGTTGATTACAGACATGAGTCACCACCATGTCAAACCTTACCTACAAGACAGTTCTTGATTCCTCTCCAAGTACTAACAACTCATGGAATACGAAAAAGGTAATTTTTTCCCATAGTTAGAAGAAATTGAATGTTTTTCCCCAGTTTTTAGTTTTGCTTATGTACTAAATAGAGATTGGCCATTTGATATGTATAGACTTTAAAAGAATTGATTACGGACATGAGTTGTGAAATCTGCTACTCTTAAGCGAACAAAACGCGTATCTACTTGGTTGCTAATGCACCTGCCATGTCAAACCTTACCTACAAGGCAGTTCTTGATTCTTCTCCACGTAGTAACAACTCATGGAATATGAAAAAGGTAATTTTTTTTGTCTGACTTAAAAAAATTGAATGTTTTTTTGGGTTTGTGATTTTTGACACACTTTGTTCTAAAGGGGTTGGTAAATCCAAATCAACACATAATTTGACGTAGCTCATTTCAAGTCATATCTATTTGACATTTTGATTCTTTTACAGACATAATATTAATAAACCTTTCTCTGGTTTCTATTGTTTAGGAAATTCTGCAATGTGAGGTGGGGCCCTCAACCCCCAAAGGCACATATCGTAGGCTAAGCTCACGCGGCGGACGACTTTAGGAAATTCTACTCTATGACTGAAATTTAACCATGTTTGTACCGATGCAAAAAACGAATTGCATCTATAGTTCATTTCTGTTTTGACTGTAATTTTCTTTAAATATATATATTCAGCTTAGAAACGTTGTATGCTACCTTTTTTTGTAAATCGAATTACCGCCGCCGCAACGCGTGGCTAGATAAATACCTAGTTAAATTAAAAACTAAAATGTAGGTGAAATTTGGATTACAGATTAACATAATTTGGATGCAATTAATGAAGTTAGGCATGCTTACTATTAATACGGATGTTGAATCATAACACCATTTCATGACTAAGTAAAACTCAAAATCGTAAAATTGAATTTGGTTCTAAATACTCTTCCGCCCAATAATGAAAATCTCACATGAATCAAATGCAACGATTAAAAAAACTAAACAAGGCACTCAAGATCTATAAGTCAGCTCTGGCGATTCTTAAAATATGATAATGTTCTTAAACGGTATGGTTCATCATTTTGGCAGACAAATAATTTATCAAACCATAACAATACTATAACACAATCCTGGGCTCTAAGAATACTTTATCTCATTTGCTACCAATAGCTTCAATTGTAGTACCCTGTTTAAATAATCAACATTAGTAGTATGTGCATATGTATATGGGTAGCATGCATATATTAATAGGTATACACGTAAATATAAATATAATTAACTACAAGAAATTTCATCAAACTTTTAAATATACATAATTAGCTAAATATATAAAACTTTAAAATAATTAAGTTTAGAAAATGTAAAGACGCATAGTAGATATTAGTTGTAGGTAAATTTCTTTTAAAAACCTTGACCGCATGAATTCAACAGAAAACACCTGATGCATATTATATATCCATGTGATATTAATATCTATGTTAATAACAACAAAACTTTCTAATTTGAAGGGGTTCTTTTTAGCAAGTTTAAAAAAAAAATAAAAACACTGAATTCGGTATACACAGAAAACATAATAATTTTTGTACACTTTAGTTAAAAATAAACAAAGTTTTCCTACTTTAAAGGGTGGGAAAAGCATGAGTTTTAAAATTTAAACCATATACTAACCTACTAAAGTTTATCCTATAAATACATAGTAATGCACACTTATTTCACTTGCTAAAATACTTGGGCATAGATCTAATCTGAATTCAAAGGTAGCAGATTCTAGGGTTGGTTCCTTGTTAGTTCTTGGTTTTCACTTGTCCCATTTTATAGATTCGTTTGGATAAAAAAACATACGAAAATGAACAAACCAATAGCCATACAAGCATCCAAAGTAGCGTCTAAGGTTGTATTTATTAATCTTTACTTTTTAATATTAACATGGTTGTTATTTAATCTGGTATATTGTATGTGTTTTATTATAGGACAATGGTGATAATAGTGTTGAGATTATTTGCTATGGTGCAATGCTTAGTCCCTACAAATATGATCTTCAACGTGAATTTAGTTAAGATGTAATATCAATATTTATTTCTTGTTCTATTAACTTGTGTATTAAATATTTTAAAATATTTTTAAGGAGGATGCATGAAACTAATAGGAAGAGATCTAATAGGCTCTCTGAAAGTTATTGATCTAGACAGTTTTGATGAAAATGACAAAGAAGACGTATTTGATGATACTGCAGATTCAAGCACTAAACTGAAAACTCCATTTAAGATACCCTAAGTGTCAATTCAGAAGCGCAACAGATTTCATGCGGTTTAATATTATACGTTTCTTTAACAGTTGTGTTATTTTAGTATCGTATTTTATTTTGTTCATTCCAGTAACTTTTCATTTAATTTAGTCGGTTATGATATGATTTTTCATCATTTTAATTATCATGTTGACTTCGCAAATCAACAACAAGAAAATAAAAATACATGTATCCGCTGAAAATGTTAAAAATAGATTAGAAGCAAGAATTTGTTCTAGATTTTGATTAATGAAATAAATCTCATCCTCTAAAAGATGTAATAATCAAACATGAAGACATATAAGAAATCCCATGGATCGCTCTTGATGACAAATGGTAGGCAGATAATATAGATAAGATCATGCAGATTTGGAAGGCGTATGACTAAATGGATCTCATGACTAAATTGATCTTTTCGTATGTTACTTTATTTTATCAAATGTTTCTTGAAATACTTTATAATTTAAATGTTAAATCTTTTTAATTACTAGACAAGTGTCGCTCCCGCCACATCGCGCGGATTTCCTGCTAGTAGATATAGATATAGATGTTTTTTAGATTAAGTTAGGTTTATTTTTATGTAATGTTATGTTTTTTTATCTACTTTGTTTATTAATTTAAAATAAAAATGAAAAGCAAAACAAAACAAAACAAAACAAAGTTGACGTAAAGGCCACCCAGCCACTATCCACCGCCACCACCGACCACCACCACCCATCATCATCGCCGCCATTGATCACCACTACCACCACCATCACGGTCGCTACCACTACCACCGACCGCCACCACCCACTTTCCCACCACCAACTACCGTCACCGCCACTCCCACCGCCACCACCCACCAACCACCACCACCTTCGCCACCACCAACTACCGTTTCCGGCTCCTATTGTCAACCACCACCCCAGACTCATCACCATTCCTTCATCTTTTCCTACCTACCAAACAATACAAAGTAATGATTCATTCCATTCTTATGTGGTAACCAAACAAGACCATGAAATGGTAATCATCCATTTCATTCCTTTGTCTATTCCATTACCTTATCTATTCCATTCCCTTGTCCATTCTATTACTTCATACCAAACAGACCCCAAGTTTTTTTTTTTATTTATTTAGGAGAGGAATTCCTCCTACGTTGAAATGAATGTCACATGTCATTCCATGCCCCTCTCATGAAATTTTATAACCAGAATACATAAAATTTACAACATTGATTATATTTTTAAATTTTCTATTTTTTTTTTTCAATTTACTCATATTGGGGCTACTACAGGGGTGCAGCAAGGGGACCCCCTCAGCCCTCTTCTTTTTACATTGGTCCTCCATCCGCTCATCCTTCGTGTGCAGGGCGCCTGTTCCTTGCCCTTCCATGCTTGGTATTTGGACGATGGCACTATCATTGGTAAAGCAGAGGAAGTTGCGAGGGCGTTGGGCATTATTCGCTCGTAGGGGGTGTCTCTGGACTTAGGCTAAATATTCGAAAAACTGAGATTTTTTGGCCATCATGCAATGGTTCGAAGAAAGTGCCAGGTTTATTCCCCACCGAGATTAGCAGGCCTGTAGAGGGGGTTAAACTCCTTGGTGGGGTGGTTAGTCGTGATGCAAGGTTTATTCAATCTTTGGCAGCTAAGAGAGCTCTGCGTGCTGTTGAACTTATGAAACGGCTGACGGACTTAAAGGATCCCCAAAGTGAGATCCTTCTGTTGCGCTCGTGCATGGGGGTGGCTAAATTAGTGTTTGGGCTCCGGACTTGTCAACCTGAACATGTAAAAGAGGCTGTGTCTATCTTTGATGCAGGCTTGCGAGGGGCAATTGAAGACATTGTTGTTTGCGGGGGACCGCATTTTGGGGACCTCCAATGGAGGTTGGCTTCCTTCCCTATGCATTGCAGGGGCTTAGGGCTTGTCTTGGCTGAGGACGTCTCCGCATATGCCTTTGTGGCGTCTAGAGCCCAATCGTAGAAATTGCAGGACCACATCTTGCGAAGCGCTGGTGTTGTGGGGGTGGATCCTGAACCTTGATCTAGGCGGTTTTACTGATAAGGAGACCGCCCCCAAGAAACCCCAACAAACTCTGGCGAGTGCTCTTTATGGTAAACACGTGTAGGAGATGGAGGAGCGGTTCAATATGACCCTGTGTCAAAAGGCAGTTTTTGCTTGTCTCAAGGGGGCTCATGCCCAGGATTTTTTGACTGTTATGCCCATTGAAGGTAACGGATGTCAGCAGTTGAATACAGAGCCATCCTCAAATACCGGCTCATGATTCCTTTTCCCCCAAATTATTTATGCCCCCATTTGTAAAAAAAAGTTTGTTTGGATAGTGACGAGGTAGGGCCCAGATAAGCCTGGCCCATACCACAAAAACACAAGCCCAATAAAGAAAGGCCCACCAACTCTAGAGAGTCAAAGAGGTCAACATAGTCAGTCAAACACAATTAATACGAGGCTGGTCATAAGGCAAAATCAACGAGGAAACAATCATGCAGGAATTGTCTCTTCTCGTCAGCAAACATCAACTATAAAAGGAGAATGAAAGGTAAAGGAACATTATCACTATCACTACTACTACTATCAATTGCATTCTTACCCCCATTAAAAGAAAACAATACTTATTCTCACGCCGGAGGGTGGTCACAGGATTACCCCCAATCTTGTGGCGAGTCCTAACAGTGTTCTGTTTTGTAGGTATTACCTTCACAGTCACCTTTGATCGAGCAGAGGAAAGATCCTTTTTGTATCATTAAGAAGATTCAGAGCACAGCGCAGGTTCTTACTTCTTCATTGGCGCCATCCGTGGGACGGAGACAAGGCAAGAAGACATCTTTCCCACTCGGTTAAAATGACGACAAACAACACGGTTCATCATGGATTAATGTCCGAAGGCCTGGGGAGGCCAGGAGAAGACCGTCATTCAGAAGATCATATAGATGAAGAAATATTAATGGAGCAGCCCCCGGGATTCACTACATTCACCACAGCGCTACAGTCCGCGCCTCCCGTGGTTTCAGCTGTCTCTGCACCCTTGTTCGCTGGGCCGGCTCCAATCAACACTTACTCAAGATCAATAGCGACACCTGTAGCAGCTATAGGAGGCTCGTCTATCACGGCGGCCACGTCATGGATGAATGCGGCATCAAGTTTACCATTGTTTTCAGCAGCTATGAACGCGTCCTTAGCATCCGCCCCTATGTCCCTATATGCCCCGGTCAGCCCCGGGAATCACTCGTACTTCCCGCAGTTTCCGGTACCGCCTTACGGGTATATGTACCCTCCGGTAGCGGGGAGTCCTCATCCGTACACTTTTCCTTACATGTACCCGCCGGTCCAACCCATGCCCACAGGACCGGGAAGTACAACCCATCCGATTCAACAAAATATGGAAACCCACCTCGGAAGAGTAGGGACGAGGTTGTCTTATGAAGACACACCGGTATCGAATCAGCCGTTACCTAGGGTGTCGCAGCCCGGGGTGCGAAATACAACACGCACCCAAGCAACCGGTGATGAAGAAGAAGGGGATGACGAAGACTTGACTCGACCCTACCGACCACCAGCAATGATTACATACTCGAAGTTCACCGCCCGGATAGCCAATGCCCCATTACCTCCCAATCTGAAGTTACCATCAACTGTGGGAAAATATGATGGGACCGGGGACCCGGACGATCATATGAGCATTTTCGAGTCGGTAGGACGGTCGAAGGATTGGCCCATGCAAGCCTGGTGCCACATGTTTGTCCAGACCCTTGTTGGAGCCGCACGGGTCTGGTGGGATAGCTTACCACCCGGGTCCATATCCAACTGGAAGGAAATTGTACGGGGTTTCTCGCAGCAGTTCAGTCAACAGAGAAGACATACCAAGTATAGAGACGAGGTGATGCATATACGACAGAGGGACAATGAATCAATGGAACACTTTATCATTCGATTCAATAAAGAGAGATTGCAAATCCCCGGGCTCACCGAAGAATTAGCATGTACTGCTTTCACCATGGGGGTGAATGACGATGGTTTACTACGGAAATTGCACGGCCCGACGGGGTATCCGCAGACCATGGACGAAATGATGACTATCGCAAAAGCTTACGTGAAGCAAGAGAAGTCCATAGCCATGAACCATGCTGTAAGAAAGAGACAAGAAGCGACAAAAAGTTCTGATGGCTCCAGGGATCAGCAAAGTTCCAAAAATAAGGGAAGATCGGACAGACATCCGTACTCCCGGAACGACAGTCGGGAAGACCGGAGAGACGACCGACGATGATTTGAAAGGTCCCAGAACACTTTCGTAGGAAAAGGAGAAAGCTCGAAGCCAAGGTTCGAGTACCCGAAATTGACAAAAACACCACTCCAGATATTAGAATCTGAAGACTTAAGGCTTAATACGCCCCGCCCACTAAAGGAGTCACCATCACAAGATAAATCTAAATACTGTGCTTACCATAAAGGTGTGGGACACGAAACAAACGAATGTTTCCAGCTGAAGAAACAAATCAAATATTTCTTCAAGGCAGGAAAATTAGCACATTTGGTGAGAGATGTAAAACCAAATACCTCGTCATCTGGAGCGGAGAAGGCTGCAGGAAAAAGGCCTTGGGAAATAAATATGGTAAAGTTCGAATCAAGATACGATCGGAAGAGATCGTTTGAGAAAATAGAACCATGGATGGAGGCAACTATTACCATACCTCCTAACTACCGGATGTTAAGCATGGAGGCCTTGGTAATCTCCGCGGCGGTGGGAGACTATAGCATGAGGAGAATCCTGGTAGATACGAGGAGCTCGGAAGATATCATATATGAACCGTGTTTTCGGCGTATGCGTCTAGAAGACCAGAGGATGCTCGAGCCAGCCAGAGGGCCTGTAAGAGGTTTCACGGGGGAAAGCATTGAGCCCCTGGGACAGTTAACATTTCCAGACACCATAGGGGATGGACGAAAAGAACGCACGGTATTGGTCACTTTCTTGGTCATCCCAGCCAACTCCCAGTACAACGTGATCATGGGACGATACATTCTCGGAAAGATTGACGCCATGGTTTCAACGGCCAGGGGATTTATGACGTTTCCTACCCCTCAAGGGGTAGTCATGGTGTCCGGAGACAAAGCTTGTGCGACCACCGACCGAAAACCATATTGTCAGGCACCTACGGGGCTCATCGGTCCGGAGAGGTGGGTATTGAACACAGAATACCCTGAACAGATGGTCACAATAGGAGATACCTTGTCTACAACGGCACGGGACAAGCTTAAGCATGTGTTAAAAAATAACATGGATATATTTGCTTTTAAACACGCTGACATGACAGGCATATCAAGATCGAAAGCAGAACACAGGCTGTCGACATACCCGTCCATCAAGCCTGTCACCCAGAAGAGGCGGAGCATGGCCCCTGAAAGGAGGGCAGCGGTAGTTCAAGAAGTGAAAAAGCTGGAAGAGGCGGGCATCCTAAAAAAGACTAAGTATCATACGTGGGTTGCCAACCCAGTCATGGTTAAGAAGCACGGCGGAACCTGGCGAATGTGTGCAGATTACAAAGATTTAAACAAGGCATGCCCAAAAGACGCATACCCTTTGCCGGAGATTGATCTCAAGGTAGATTCCCTAGCACCATACAAGTTCAAGTGTTTCCTCGATGCATACAAAGGGTATCACCGGATAAAGATGGCGCGGGAAGATGAGGAGAAGACGGCATTTCACACCGATGTCGGCATATATTGTTACACAAAGATGCCCTTCGGATTAAAGAATGCAGGAGCCACATATCAAAGGTTAATGGACCAAGCATTTGAAAAGCAGATTGGCCGGAACCTCGAAGTGTACGTCGACGACCTCGTCATCAAAAGCTGCACCGAGGAAAAACTCATAACGGATATCGAAGAAACTTTCAAGACGTTGTGGGATTACAACATTAAACTGAACCCGGGAAAATGCTCCTTTGGAATGGAAGAGGGGAAGTTCCTCGGGGTGGTAGTATCAAAGGATGGATTTCGGGTCAACCCTGAAAAAGTGATAGCCATTACCAGCATGCCATCTCCAAAGACATTGAAAGAAGCTCAGACCTTGAATGGAAGACTAGCAGCCATCAATCGTTTCTTGGAACGACACGCGGAGAGATCTCTTCCTTTCATATCAACTTTGAAAGAATGCTTGAACAAAAACAGATTAAAATGGACAGAGGAAGCAGAAAAGGCATTCCAGGAGATGAAAAAGTTTGTCAGTAACCTACCAACACTCACGACCCCGAGAACCGGAGAGATCCTGAAGATGTACCTAGCGGCCGGACATCACGCGGTCAGTGCAGTCTTGCTAGTGGAGCGAGAAAATCTACAGACACCGGTGTATTACATTATCCGGGTCCTCTCCAACCCAGAGGGGAGGTATCCTACGTTGGAAAAGTTGGTGCTAGCTTTGGTACATGCATCCCGCCGGCTGCGTCGATATTTCCAAGGGCACAAAGTGGAGGTCTTAACCGGGTTCCCTCTGGCACAAGTTCTAAACCGACCAGAAGTATCGGGCAGGTTGGCAACATGGGCCATTGAATTAGGGGCCCTGGACATATCATTCAAGAAAAGAACGTCCATCAAGGGACAAGTAATAGCAGACTTCATGGCTGAGATCCCGGAAAACAAGACGATACAGGTGCCGGGGAGCAACAGCATGGCTACGCCAGAAGGTGACAGTCCAGTATGGCAATTGTATACGGACGGTTCGTCCAATAGCAAAGGGTCAGGTGCCGGACTCGTGCTAGTTAGCCCAGAGGGGACGAGATCCCTACACGCGCTGCGTTTTGAATTCGACTGCTCAAACAACCAGTCAGAATATGAAGCACTCCTAGCCGGTATGCGGCTGGCACTAACGATGGGAGCCAAGAAGGTGGACGCCCACGTAGATTTGTTGTTGGTGAACAACCAAGTTAATGAATCCTATGAAGCTAAGGACGACACGATGGCGAGATACCTGGGGATAACAAGAGAACTGATGTCAAAGAAAGTTACACTAACTCATGTACGAAGACACAAGAATGACATCGCGGACGCCCTCAGCAAGTTGGCGTCCTCGGGCACTGAAGAAGATGTCCACATCGAGACTTTAAAGCAACCATCAACCCGGGAAGCAGAAGTGCATAACATTTGCATGACAGAGGTGTCGTGGATGACCCCGATCCAGCAATACTTAGAAAAAGGGACACTGCCGGAAAACAAGGGCGAGGCAATGAAGATACGGACCAAGGCCCTGCAGTACGAGATGCATGGAGGAGTGTTATACCGGAAATCATACCTGGGTCCAGCCCTGCGGTGTGTGACTCCATCCGAGGCAAGATTCTTAATACAAGATATCCACGCGGGAATGTGCGGCATACATGCAGGTCCTCGCGCAGTAGTGGCCAAAATAACCAGCGTAGATTTGTTGTGGATGAACAACAAAAATGCATTAGTTTCCAGAAGTACGCACCACAGACCATACGCCCAAAGAACAACTTAATTCCGGTCACAGCCGCGTGGCCATTTCAAAAATGGGGGGTCGACTTGGTGGGACCTTTCCCTTTGGCCCCGGGGAAATTGAAATACTTGGTGGTCGCGGTGGATTATTTCACCAAATGGGTGGAGGCAAAACCACTGGCAAAAATCGAGGTAACGAACATCAAGAAATTCCTGTGGGAACACATAGTTTGCCGTTTCGGAGTTCCATTATATCTCGTCAGCGATAATGGAACACAGTTCACAGATAAAACACTCAAAGAATGATGCAAAGAGCTACACATCCAGCAGATTTTCACTTCCGTGGCACACCCACAGGGCAACGGCCAGGTTGAAAGAGCAAATTGAAGCCTCCTGGACGGTTTGAAGAAAAGACTGGACGCGGAAGGAAAGTCATGGGTCGAGCAACTGCCGCATGTCCTGTGGGCACACAGAACTATGCCAAAGACGAGCAATGGAGAAACACCATTTAGTCTGATGTTCGGCTTAGAGGCAATGATCCCGGCAGAGATTGGGATCCCTTCCCTAAGGAGAAACAATAATGAAGACAAGAACGAAGAATTAATCCGGGAAAACCTGGAGGTACTGGAAGAACGCCGGGAAACAGCATGCATCAACGAAGCACGGTACAAAAGACTTCTGGAAAAATATTATAACAAACGGGTGCTAGAAAAAAACATTCAAAGTGGGAGAGTTGGTGATGCGGGACAATGAAGCAAGCAGGTCTGCGGCCCAAGGAAAGTTGGGGCCAAACTGGGAAGGGCCATATGAGATAGCTGAGGTACTGGGGAAGGGAGCATATTCCCTGAAACAATTAAACGGGGAACCAATACCTCGAACATGGAACGCGGCACAACTAAAGAAATGTTACGTTTAAAGAGGCACAAGCAAAGACACAAGCAATTAATGTTTCATGATAAACATGCTCTATGTAAACATCATAATAATCACGGCGTACCGTGTTAATAAAACGCCTTTTACGGCATATATTAGTTACATTTCTATACATTTGCATTGTTATATTCAAAATATAGTCATACACATGACGTCATCAAAAATAGGGGGCAGGACAAAAATCCATACGCCATTTTCCTACAAAATGCTAGCTAGCCCAAACAAAAACAAAAATCAGCCTTTCGACAGGCATACATAACATTCAAAGCCTACCATCCAGAATTGCCAACACCTCCGAAGGGGTGTACAACAACTCTTCTCCCTGAACAGGCAGAGGAGCTGAAGGGTCAGGAAAATCTTCAATAACTTCAACATGAAGATCCTCTTGTTCATCCACAGGACCATCATCATCTAACAAAACAACAGGATCTGCTGGAACAGGAACAACCGGCACATCGACGTTCTCGTCCGGGTCACGAACCACGGGCATTTCTTGAATCACATTTGGATCATGACCAGGCAAAAGAACTTGACCAACATCATGATCCACCTCAAAAAACAGCTTTCATGGACCACGGGAGTATGTTTTCCCATATCTACGTGCAGGAACGTAGTTGGCATACCTAATGTTAAAGTCCTCAAGAGCGGCTCGACGGGCATCCATCTCACGGGAATATTGATAAAGCATTTGAAGGGCATCGACAGCATCAAGCTCCCTCGATAATTCTGTTATGGAGGATGAACGGCATGCCATGGAAGAAGGAAAAAGCAAAAAAGCAAAGTTTTTGAACAAAAAGAGTATGATCTATTTGATAAGTCAAGTGACTTATATAGATCCTTTTGGGAAAAACAAAAGATACGCCTTTAATACCTCTGACACAGATATCTATGCAAACAGTGTAAATGGCGACTCGAACCGTCATGTAATCATGACATGCAAAAGCCCATTAATGGTCATCAAATCATTGTCAGCACATTTCATTATATTAACGATAAGTGGCATACACACACCACACAATCATAAGAACACACATGCAACATAAAAATATAATTAAATAAACAGTCATGAGTACAAAAAAGTTTTTTTCTAATCCTGGCTAGGAGAGGAACTTTCAACATCAGACGAGCCTTTAACAAAAGGCTCAAGTAAGGTTCGGAGAGATGAGATACCATCATCGCCAACTTGACTGCTCAATTGTGAGATAGGTTCCAGGGAATCACTACTCAAGGCCTGCATAGAATCAGCAACTCGAGTCCCAATTTCTTTTTCCTGCTCTGTGGGAGGGGGCACTTTCTGACCAACGAGTCCAAGATTGTTCCCATATGTGAGCCCGCCAAGATACCCGGCCTCCATAGCTACCTCATAAAAATCATTAATACAATCCTGGTAGACTTGGCTGGTCCGAATAAAACGCCACGACGCAGGAATACCCCGGGAAACCAACCAATCACGGTCACCTCGGGAACGCTCCAGCTGAGATTGAAGGGAGATGGCAAGATTCTTGGCAGCTTCATTAGCGTCCACAGCCTGGTCAGCACGGTCATTGGACAGAGTCAGTTGCCTTTGACATTCATTAAGTTTTTCAACCATGGAATCCTTCTCCTCCTCTGCACGTCTGATCCGGGACTCAAAATTCTCAACCTCGGCAGACAGCAGTTTGCGTCTTTCCATCTCTGCCTGGTTCCGGGCAACAATGTTCTTCTCAGCCGCAAGCTCTTTGGACAACGTTTCAATCCTACCCTCAAGACGGGAGATAATGCCACCCTGGGAATCATTAGCACGAAGCAATTCCAACTTCTCCTCCATATGACCCTTCACCATCCGGGCCTTATCTCCCTCCAACTTCTCCAAAGCAACTTGCCGGGACACTAGCTCTACCTCAGCTTCAGACAACTGTTTGGCCAATCTCTCATTCTGGGACAAGAGCGAGACCTGCCTATCACGAACCTTAAGAAGATTAGCAAGGTCTGATCGCCATCGACGAAGCACCTCATAGGAAGCAGCAGTGTAACATGCACCAGAACCTAGGACATTTTCAGCAAGCTGGGCATTATCCAGTCCTTGCAAATAAAACCTTTCAGCTGGGGGGAAGGCATGTTCTGCCCAGTGACGGATGACTTCCGGATGTATTAAGCGGCTCGACTCAGCAATATGCCACCTAGGGACATACCGGATATCTTTCAGAGTTGGCCGCCAGTTAATACCAGGAGAGTAAACATTACTGGGCATATCATTTGTACCAGAAGACTGACCTGACGAACTGCCAGTCCGGATCCCACCAGGAAACTGAATAGGATTTTTCTGCACATCCCGTAGAAGCTGAGAAAAGCTCTGTTCAGCAGAAAAGCTAGTAGTCACAGATGGTCCGGCTTCAAAGGAGCGGAAACTGGCGCGGAAGAGAAAGGCAAAGACGAGGCTACAGCAGCCACCGAAGCAGGGACCGGAATAGACACAAGGGCAGTTGTAACAGGGGCAGCAGATGACAGAACTGCACTGACTGCAGGAGAAGAGGTAGGAACAGTAGCCTCCTCGGAGCTGCTTTCAATAATTGGGACAACTTTGGCAGCATCAACAACAGATGTAGACACACCTCCGGACGCAGAGGCGGACGTACCAACAGATATTCTCTCACCTGTACAAGACAAACAAAATTAAAAAATGAAAAAACAAAACAAGACCAAATACAGAAACACACAAATGCTTACCAAGAGATTTTTGTTTCATCTCCAGCAGCTGTTTTCGTCTAGCTAACAAAGCTTCAATATCAAGAGCAGTAGTGGCTTTCCTCTTCTTGGATTTGTCTTGTTTCTTCTCCACGCTTATTTCACACACGGGGGGAGCAACATTAATAGGACTGGCGTCCACAGGATCAATAACGTCCTCCTCAACATCTATAGGCACGGTCTTCACATTAGATGAAGACGGGCCAACAGCCTGCTCAGTGGTAGGAGCAACAGGGGCTGGAATAAGGAAATTAGAGATTGTTTGACTAAGAACATCAAGCTCATCAGGACCCAATGGACGGTCATATTCGACTAACTGAGACGAAATTTCCGTATCCAGGACATCAAAATATTGCCACGTCCCCTGGTCTTGACGCCTATATTCTGGAAATACAGTCTCATCCACCCACAACCGGCTCATACCAACGGCAACCAAGGCCCGTTCCGGAATAAATGTGCATTCTGTTGGGTTGTTGGTTAAGGCAAGATATAGTGGATCCTTCTCGAAAATAGAAGGGGGAGGGCATTCATCAGCCAACCGGGATTTGGCTCCCGGATACCTAATCGGGGCCTGAACGGGAAGAACACGTTCGTCAATATAAAAGAACTTCTTCCTCCACTCCTTATCACGAACACTCTGGGGAAAATTGTCTATACACGGCAAAGAACCAGGACGTCGATCAAAAGTAAAGTACTCTCCCTTGAATTTCAAAACATATAACACACGGAAAATCTCCAGACGAGGAGCCCTACTCAGACCTAGGGCACAAAATTCAAAATGGCGAATTTTTATTAAACCTAGGGGATGTAATTGGGAGGGGTTTACCTTGTAATAAGACAAGATATCAAACAGGAAATTGGTAGCCGGCAGACGAAAGTGAGAAAAAGTGAAGAATTCGCCGTATAATGTAATTTTCCCTTCCTTGAGAGGAAAAGCCCGGTCATCCTTGCCTGGAAGCACCGGTCCCCATTCCAAAGGAATCTGATAGTCACTGATGAAAGAGGGAAAAGAGGGCCAGTTACAGGGCATGTCGGACACACTCATAACAACTCGTGAAGAACTTGCCTTGGGAGCCATTTGTTGTTAAGACGATGGACGGTAATAGGTTCGATTGATGAAGAAAAACTGTTCGTATAGGGTAATATTGGGGAAGTTTAAAATTCAAATGTAAACAAACGCCAGATGTCAACTCCCTAGGCACTTATGCCTATTAAATAGGAGGGATGATGCGACGGTTATAGTCATCATCACATCACGTGCCTCAAACCATAAAACACGAAACCCAATTGAGATTCATACTTTTCTTTTCTTTTTCTAAAATAGTCTAGTAATAATCACACGTTCTTATCACTAGACTGGGGGGACATGACGAGGTAGGGCCCAAATAAGCCTGGCCCATACCACAAAAACACAAGCCCAATAAAGAAAGGCCCACCAACTCTAGAGAGTCAAAGAGGTCAACATAGTCAGTCAAACATAATTAATACGAGGCTAGTCATAAGGCAAAATCAACGAGGAAACAATCATGCAGGAATTGTCTCTTCTCGTCAGTAAACATCAACTATAAAAGGAGAATGAAAGGTAAAGGAACATCATCACTATCACTACTACTACTATCAATTGCATTTTTACCCCCATTAAAAGAAAACAATACTTATTCTCACGCCGGAGGGTGGTCACAGGATTACCCCCAATCCTGTGGCGAGTCCTAACAGTGTTCTGTTTTGTAGGTATTACCTTCACAGTCACCTTTGATCGAGCCGAGGAAAGATCCTTTTTGTATCATTAAGAAGATTCAGAGCACAGCGCAGGTTCTTACTTCTTCAGATAGATTTGGAGAGCATGCCCTCCATTGTAAAGAATTGCCAGGGTTCAAGTATCGTCATGACTGGGTTAGAGATGTTTTATGGGATGTGCTTAGGCGTGCCGGAATCTCAGCTAAAAAAGAAGCCCTTGTTAACTTTCTGACTGATCCGCGAGAGGGAAGATCTACCATGCGTCCTGCGGACGTCCTTGTGTTTGGCTGGGTGGGGGGGGTAAGCATGCGTGTGTCGACCTCACTGGGGTGTCCCCATTGGTGGGATTGAGAGACTGTGGTTTCGTTCCGAGACAGACGGTTTTGAAGGCGGAAGCTAGGAAGGTTGCTAGCACGAGGTAACATGTTTGGAGAATCAACACGTGTTCATTCCGTTTGTCTTCGACACATTTGGATCTCTAGCCCCTGAGGCGGTTCACTTTTTGGAGCGGGTGCAGAAGGTTGTCCACAGTGACTCGCAGAGCCCAAGGAACCAAGGCTTTGTATTTAGTAGAATAGGATTTGCGATTCAAAAGGGGGATAACGGCGCAGCTTGTTGCTCGCTTACCCATTATCCAGATGTAATTTGATTTTTAGTGTGGAATGAAATATATAATAGATAACATTTTATCATCCTAAACATCAGTTACGCTTGTTCAGTTTTTTCCTCTTCATAATCGAAGAAATAAAAAATGAGATCCATATCAATTTATATCATTTTAACCTGATTATCCTAAACATCGTTCATCAAACAATTTACCATTTTTCGGATCGTATACAACACCATCAAAATATTAAAAATTCTCATGTAAGTTCTTCAAATCTTTGTTTTTTTTTTTTTATTATTTCGTAATCGTTCAATGTAATATGCGATTTATGGATCAGATTTACATATTATTGATCATGTATGATTCACGTACTTGATGTGTTTTTGCATGGGGGATATTTAGGGTTTCGTTTTTGTTATTATTATTATATATATATTTTTTTAAATTGTAAATTACGCTTATTAATTTATATAACTGATAGATAAAATGAATTCATTTTCTAGAATTTCTTTGATGTTGTAAATCATTCTAATCTAATGTGTAACGTACGGATGAACGTATACAATTGGTGGTCATGCATGACTCATGAGTTAACTCGGCGAGTCGCGGAGAGATGATACCGAGTCAAGATTGATTGGGTTTTCGTGTCGAGTTTTACGTCTAAAATTTGAGATGGGCTAACGAATATTATTATAAGCTCGAGCTTGACTTATTTATTTGTTAATTATGTATAATTAAACTACATAATTAATATAAATATATATTATTCAGTTTTACATATGTAAAGCAACATTTTTATTTATTAATCAACTTTCATTCCCGGACAAAGTAAATTACATCAAGATAACAGGCAGACGGGCAACAAACTGCGCCGTCACCCCTTTCTGAAAATATAGCATCTATATCTATCTATCTATCTATACATATAATAAACCAAAGCCATTTTAATGACATGGCACTCAAAGATGCATTATTTTCTTTGAGTGTGCCATGTGTCATCCCATATGGCATTGAAATATTTTAGGAAAAAAATAATTTAAAAACAAAATTGGATTTTTCACCCTCATGTTTCCTCCCATAATTTTTAAACGTTAATATCTTTAATATACTAGATTTTTTAAAGAAAAAAATTACACCAAATTAACGAGCGTTTTATTATCTTTCCAACGAGTACCATAGTGCTATATAAAAAACGGAGAAATTTTTTTGTGGGGTTTTGTTAGAGTTATACGTTGTTTTAAGTTAGGTATCAATATTAGTATGTTAGAGTTGTACATTTGTTTAGTCTTTAGGATAGGTGTTAATATTAGAGTTACATTAAAGTTCTACATTCTTTTAGGTTAGGTGTTAGCATTGGAGTTGTACATTGTTAATTTGTTTTAGGTTAGATATTAATATTAGAGTTATACATCAGTCTTTTTCATATGTAAAATTAATGTATCATATTAAATTTCTCAACCCGGGACGCTCCCAGGGTATAATCTAGTATATAATATGAGTCTACATTGATATGATCAATAATATAAATATTATAGTTATTATAAAAAAAACAATATTCTTTAGACTCATGAGCTTAATCAAGCTTTGTATATAAAGCTTGGACTTAAGCTCGTATATTAACTAAAACTCGGTGCAGCTTGGGCTTGAGCTCTTTTAAGAATAACTCCGTTCAAGCTTATAACAAATTGATCTCGAGTAGCTCATTAATAATGTAGAAAAAAGAAGTTTCCCTTGAACTATCAACTTAATGTGTTTGTCCTTATTACAAATACTTGTGTTAGCATACAAAAGTCAACTGTTGACTCCTTTTGTCTTTTCTTTTTGTTTGTAAAAGAAGAGCTTTGCAGAATGAATCAACAGAACATATCAAAGGCACCTGAACAACTAGTGAAGCGTAAGCGCGGTCGTCCGCGCAAGGATGAAAGCGCAGCGAGAAACGTTAAACAACATACTCAACCACCTCTAGCTATGGCCGCACCACCAGCACCAGCGCCACAACCAGCAGCCACACTCTTTCCTACTAGCAACAATGTGGCTAAGGTTGACCCTAACATGGTGGGACAAGTAGTTACATGTGTGATTGATGGTATTTTCGACAACGGGTACCTCCTCTCGGCCTGTGTGGGTCCCAATAACACGCTCCTTCGTGGCATAGTGTTCCAACAAGGACATGTTGCTCCCATCACGCCTGCGAATGATGTGGCGCCACATGTTAAGATGTGCACAAGAGGTGAATTTCCAATACCGCCCTCGAATCCAGGAAACCCGATACAGATTTCTACTCCTGAACCAGCATGTTCAAAGCAGCCTGCGCAGTCCGTGGCAATGCAAAATTACCAAAATACCCCTGTAATGGTGACAGGAGGAAGTAGTACCTCTCTACAACAGGAAAGTTTAACATTGATTCAGCAAGACAATCTTATGCAGGTTTTTGAAGTCTCTAAACCGGTCGAAGGACCACAAGATTGTGATCAAAGGGCTAAAAACGAGAACGTGGTATCTGATCCAACGGCTGAGAGTTTCCCTGAAACAGATGCCATTGTTAACAAGGCTAATGAGCTTGAACCAGTGGTTAACGAGCAGCCTGCAAAGGAGCACGAAGGTGAAAAGCCCGAGGTTATAACTCCTGTAGAACCCATTGTGGAAAATCAACCATCAGTGGCGAACGACGGGCTGCAGCGAGAAATTCAAGCACAAACAGGTATGGAACACACCAAAAGTGAGTGTTTGGACTTTGAAAGTGATTATATTATCGTTACAAAGTGTGTAAAATTTATTTTTGCAGGCGAAACGAGCAACATTGATGCAAATCAAGATCAGAATCAAGAAATAGGTGTGGATCTTTCTCTGAGCAATTTTCCTGAAATCTGAATTGACTGAGCAGAATCAAGAACAGTCTGTTTTTTTTTTTTTTTTTTTTTTTTATTCTTTGTTTTGACCAAATTTTGTTAATCGCTTTTTGACGTTCTTACAATCGATTTACCTGCATGAATGTTGTTAGTTTTTGTTTTTATGGCGTTTTTTTCTTGATAATGAACCAAAAATGTTGAAAGTTTAACTTGATCACCAGGTAGCGTGGTTCAGTTTTGGTTTATGAACAATGGGCGAATTAGATAGGTTGGGTTGATGCTTAAAACTCAGTGAACTTTAACGCTTGGCCATCAGTTTTGGTCAGGGTCGTTTGCTAATTCCCCCGTCGGTGTCTGGTTTTACAAAACACGTTTTTTCAATAAAGCGATATAGGATGTTACAAGGACCTGGATTATATTATATATGATTTGTAATGTGTCTTTAGGGCTACCTACTAGTTTATTAGATTAACCCATTAACAATAACATGAAACTTTCACCAAATGAGTTGAAATTGATCACCTTGGCTTTGATACCTTTGGCTCCCTAGCGCCAGAAGCTACTCGTTTCTTAACCAGGGTCCAACGGGTCGTCCACAGCAATAGTTCACCTCTAGGGGGGCAAGGATTTGTCTTTGGTAGACTAGGGTTCGCAATTCAGAAAGGGGTGGCGGTGCAGCTTATTGCCCGTCTACCTTCTATTGTGATGTAACTTTCGTATTTCGTTTTAATATGATGATTATTGAAAATGAAAGATAATTGATCACAAAGTTATGTTAAAATGGAAATGTGTCTATATTCAGGTAACCTGGCATTATAAAGATGCATTCAAGCTCTTGAGTTGCTTTATTAAATAACACAGTTTTTATAATAATATTTGAAGTATGTAAAGAATTACTAAAAAAAGGATAATAATCAATATCAAGAACAGGTTGAAAGTAATTGAAATTAATTCAACTGCATAAACACCTTTAAAAATATTGATCTTTATATATAGTCATGCAACCACATTTATAACACTAAATATTTATAAATGTAAAATGGATAAATAAGTTTTTGCAGCTCAGTCCACCTGCCGGATCCGACCCGTTTGACCAGCACCAAAATGTTATCTGCTCTATGTGCTGAATTGAAAGACATAGTTTGGCAACTTACCATGCTCTCTGAAACTCTGTGACACCATCGTTGCAACAGGCGATGCAGCGAGTATGTAAATGTACAGTTTTGCCCTTCCCTTGGCGCAAGTAGTTCACACTTCACACATGACAGGAACGGAACATTAGAAGTTTCTATTGGGCCCACCAAGGAGGTCCAGCCTCGTAGAAATGGTCACCTTCATCCCATGAAATCTGACAAGCTTGCAGCGCAATAGCCAACTTTGGTTCCTTCCCATGTTTTGCAGCCCATTCTTCAGCAGCCAGTTCTCTATCTGCCTCACTTTCGAATTGCTTACTGAACTTACCAAAGGGGTTTAGCCCAGGACTCGCTAACTCTGCCATTACAGCTGGCATATACATCGAATCACCCACTATTGGCGCACCACACCCTGCCAGTTGAGCTCGAATCTGTACTGCGAAAATTTGTAATTAAAAAAAAAATAAATAAATAAAAAAACATGACAGAATGATGGACAGCATATTTCAATCAGAAAGGAGGGGCGTAAAGGAGCCTTGCCTGAGCTCGGCTCAGGTTCAGCTCGTTTATTAGCTATTCAATATTTAATTACTTTATTTATATAGATACGTAATTATTTATAGATAATTATATATACTTGTATATTTATAATTTTAGATATATAACAAAATATATATTATTTACCTTTTTTTATCATAAATTATATATGTAATAATTACCATGTAATTTGAATTTATTATATAAAATAATAATTATAATTATTATATTGATATAAATATAGGATCATTTAGGTTCAATGTGTAAAGCTCGGGCTCAAGCTTGTTTATTAAACAAGCTCTAATTTAGGCTTAGGCTCAAGCTCGTTTAAGGGCAGCTTGCTTCGAGCTTTAAGAGAGCCGGCCTCGAGTAGCTCACGAGCAATCTGGCTCGGCTCGTTTGGACCACTAGAGAACTTTAGGCTTAGGCTCAAGCTGGTTTAACTGTAGCTTGTTTCGAGCTTTTAGCGAGCCAGCCTCGAGTAGCTCACGAGCAATCTGGCTCGGGCCGTTTAGACCCATAGAGAAGTTCCGATGATTAAATAATTAGAAGTATAAGCATCAGAAGGCCCTGAAATGTATCATTACCTGGTGAGTACGACCGGTCAACAGGTTGACTTTGCACTCATACGCAAACTCTTTATTAGGCCAATCAATATTCTCGATTCCATATTTCTCTTCGACTAAAGCATCTGGCCAGGGAACTCTCCTGCATTCTAGGACCTCGAGTTGGCATAAGTTCCATCCCTTGATGAAGCCTGCACGATTAAAAGATAAGGGCACGTGTTTAGGTATGAAAAACTCACAGTCCTCTCCAATACCCTGCTAACAAGTGGGACCAAGTAAATCGCACCTCACGCTAGGCAGGTGCCTTCAAGGGTTAACAAAGGAAACTAACTGGATTTGAAAAAGTACCTTCAGATATAACTTTAGGGGACTTTCTAAACGGCCGCATGTAATGGGTCATGACTCCACATGGTACGGAAGCAGCCGCAAGTGCAAGATAAAGCTTCTTCACTTGTTTCTCCTGAATAAATCGGTTACTTAGAAGTGTAAACGCATTTAAAATCGAATATAACTCAGACACAGTAACAGAGACTAGTACCCTGATCTTTCTATGAAAAACCGAACAGTAATCCTTAGTTCTAGCTAGCACAACACTACAAAACAAATATTATGTTCAGTAAGTTATAAAAGCGCTAAAATTGAGACGGTGATCAAAATTCGAACTTGAGATAGTACCAGCCTTCGGTGCAATTATCAATCTGATGAGTTGTCCTCAATGGCGTGGTTAATTCCAACGCACGGGTAGCGAAAGTTACACAAGTTTCTTCAATGTTGTCTGTAGTTCCACCTACCTAAGAAAAAGAGAATTGAGCGACACAATGAAGAGACAGAAACCTGCTTACCCAACCCAACCGTTTTTCTAGGCTTAAAGTAAAATAAGATCAAGGGGAAGAATGATTCACATACTGATGTGCCAGCAGGCTTGTTGAGAACCACGTAGGACTCTGTCACAGCAATTATTCTGGATTTCCAGTCAATTTCATAGCATCTGGTGAAGAATTAGCGCATCAATATAATCAGAACTGTCAACAAGTAATATTGTCTAAATAGAGTCCCAATTTGCTTAGGAGTTTGTCCTACGGGTGCGAATTTTTAACACAACACAAACCTAACACAAAATTCTTGGCTTTGTGTTTAGTATAAACGGATTTGGGTCAGTTGCAGTCAATCCCACAAACAAGTTTAGCTAAACGGGTTGGCCTGCCATATCGAATCCATGTCTTTTTATAAGTTTCCTAAAAACATGTGTTTTAATTTTTGTCATAAACTAAAGTAATTTGGTATTACATGCCAAAATCTAAAAGAAAAAAAGAGAAGTTAGCATAAGGTTTTATAAATTAAACATAATCAATTTATATACATATGATCGCCCCACTTACGGTGTGCGCATATAATGTATATATGTGTGGCCCTCAAGGGGCAAAAGTAAAGTTGCACTAGTTTTAATGTTATTTTACTAATTTTGTAAAAATAACGTTAAAATTTAAAAACGATGGACGGTTAATCATGCATCCTGTGGTGGCGTTGATAGCCAAAAGACAAAGGGGTACATGCACCGATCGGGTTTGTCCCGATTGCTAAGTGTTATGTGCCTTATGTCCAAGGCTTGATACCAAACCACATCGAGCCGGGGGTCTCACTGGAAGCATCCTCTCTATTCTTAGGGGTAGAGGTAAGGTTGTCTACATCTTACCCTCCTTAGACCCTACCTTAGCTTTGCTATAGGTGGGATTAACTGAGTATGATGATGATGATGATGATGATGAATTTATATACATGACTTTTTTTCTAATTTTTCATTTTAGAGTATTAGTATGAATAAATAAAAGTAACAAATAAAATCTCAGGTTAATAGGTCTGTTTATGTCAACTTGCGAAAACTTGTGTCGTGTTCAGGTTCTTTGTCTGACACGATTTTTGGGCTCCTGTCAAATCGCCGTCTGTCCGCCGCATATAATATAGAAAAAAAACTAAAAAAAAGAACTAAATATCATCTTATCTTATCCTGTCTTATTATAAATTCCATTACCATGGGTATCCATAACTAAAATGATCTACCTGATTCGGCAATTCGCCAACATAACAAACAATGTTTTTAACCAACTTCTCATATTGATGATAAAACTGCTACACGGCATACCACAATGCATTGGCGTCATGCCAAAAATTATTATAAATGATAAAAAATCGCAACAAGATATAATATAAACATTAGTTAGACCTAATCATTAGTAATATAAACTTGTTTGTATATTATGCAGTACCTTGGAAATCGTTTTGGACGTACATGCACCCTCACATAAGTCCCTGCTTCAACCGACTGATCAGGTTGAGTAACCCTGAATGTATTTTGTGCCTCTCTTACGGTTTTTCCTTTGATTGAAGGTCGCTTTCTTAGGACTGATGGTTTAGTAAATTCTTTATACAGCTTGATCTCCTCTGAGGTGGCAGTTAAAGGAGGCTTTGGGCATACAAGTGCATAGTGCACTGCTCCAAAATGAATAAGATCTGCAACATACCTTCAAATTACAAACATATTAATCAACATAATTGACTTAGTTTTTTTTTTTTTTACATAACCATTTTTATTACAACAAAAATTACCTTCTCCAAAGTCCAAAGCATTACTGTAATAAGTATGTTATACATAGGAAAGTTTTATGTTTATGGAATATAATCCTACATAGTTCCAACATGCCAACCTTCAAGGGGTGCCGCAGTGGTAGCAGAGACCTTATGTTCGAATACACGTTGTCCAGCCTTGGTTTAAAAAAGCGCAAGGCGCTCCGAGGCGCGGGGCTTAAAGCGAGGCGAGAGCTTCACGTATGTGAGGCGCCCGTAAAAAAGAGTAAAAAATATTTATACAAGCCAATACTACATATTCTACTTGTTAATCAATCCTAAACACAATAACATAATTACAAAACACACTTAAACACTTCATTAAACATACATTGAAGCCGAAACACACTTAAAAATCTTTTTAAAAAACCCTGATTTTGACTTTTGGCCAAAAAAACCCTAATTTTGACTGAGGCAGCGCCTTAGCGCCTCGCGCCTCAGGCCAAAAAAAAGCTCTTTTCCTAGCGCCTCGCACCTAAGCCGCGCCTCAAGCGCGCTTTTTTAAACCAAGTGTCCAGCTTTCACAGGTTTATCCATATAATTCCTTGAAGGCCAGCTACCTACTGAGCGTAAGTTATGCTTTACCTAGTTCCACTGGTTAGCACGGTAATTTTAAAGTTTACTAAATTCCTATGGTCGATAGCTCAAGGTCTCAATTCTCACAGTTATGTCACTAGAACAAGTTTACATTCGTGCAGAAAGATATAACCTGTAGCTTTTTAAAGATTGGATCTTATGAAAGTTGGCCTCAACATAAACATTAGATGAGTAGAACATGCACTGAGTGAGTAAAATCAAGTCATCTTCAATATTAAAAAAAAACGCTTTTTGATGGTTTAAAAAAACGAGTGAGGTGTACGCCTCGAGGCGAAACTCTAAGAAAATGAGTCTGAGGCGTGCCTCATGTGGTTCAGATTGTACATACGCCTCTAAGGGCCGAGGCGCTAAGAAAATGTGCGTCTCAGGTGCACCTCGGGTGGTTTAGGGTGTTTTTGATGCGTGTTTTTGGTGTTTTAGACTTTTTGGGTCAATTATTTTATTTTTGATGTTTTAGA
Organism: Ambrosia trifida; assembly: GCA_028751855.1. Classification (NCBI taxonomy): domain Eukaryota; kingdom Viridiplantae; phylum Streptophyta; class Magnoliopsida; order Asterales; family Asteraceae; genus Ambrosia; species Ambrosia trifida. Next base: position 127,250,710 of record CM054128.1, on the reverse strand, counting down.
CTTTTCTAGGTCAAGTATTTGATTTTTTATAGACCCATATTTTCAAATTTATTTTTTGACTGCGCCTCGCACTTACGCCTCGGTTCGCCTCAAGGCTTACGCCTCATGAGGCAAAGGGAAAACGCCTCGAGGCTCATTTCCATTCTTTTAAACTTTGGCTTTTTCACAGCCACATTTGACAAAATTCTTTGTCTGCCGCTGATGTAGACAGACTTCAAGTAATTATCACAAGGGTTGTGCTTAATGTTAATGTACCCCACCCCTTATCAAATCCATCATCCAAACGCTCACTCGCATTGTACACACCCGTATACATATTGGATACACCTTCTGTGCATCCATATGCATTGGTTATACAACATGCATTATACGCTCGTATACATCTCTCCTATACAATATGTGCTATTGGTTCGTCCATATAATAGGCGCTTTAACAAGTATATAGGGATACATTTAACAATGGTATGCAAGGTAAAAGAACATATCAACTCACAAAGGTGGAAGATCCAAAGCCTTGGCAATGAAGTCAAGAATAGGCCCTTCTTCTCTAACAACTAAGTGTTCAATGTTCCTTGGTAGAGTATTCTCGGAAGGGCATGGAAGCAGGCGACCGTATTCCTCATGCCTGAAGAAAACATATGTCAATTACCAGTTAATAGAAACAAAAACACAAGTTAACAGAAAAGTAACAGATTGTGAGAAAACAAAAACAAAATTTAGAAACTAATAGAAACACAAATTTACAGAACAATTACAGACTGAGAAAATAGAAACATAATCTTGAGTCTAACTGAATATTTGAACTTGTGGGCTATAATGTTTAAAACTTTGATAAATGCTCAACTTTTTAAAAATTTTAAAACCCAAATTGAGTAAAAGCTTAGAAGCAATCTGGGTTTTAAAAAGTGCGCCTAAGGCGCGCCTAGGCGCGAGGCGCATCCTAGGGCGCCTCAGGACTTTGCGCCAACTCATTTTCTCAGAAACGCAAAAAAACGCCGATTTTGACTTTTTTTCTCGTCGCTTTTGGCCCTGAGGCACGCGCCTCACGTACTCCATGTATTTTTATGCATAAAAATGTTGTACCTGGGTGTTTTTGGCTTGTACATATAGGTAAAATCAGATAAAAACCTTATTAATAGCTATATTTTGGGTAAATGAAGCTAAAAACCTATGGGATATACATGAGATATATAAAAATATATATATATATATATATATATATATTAGTGCACGCTTCGGGTACGAAAAGCCCACGCTTTTGGCGCTTTGCGCGATGCGCTTAGACCTCGTCGCTTTTGTGCACCTAGCGCTTTTTGAAACCAAGGAACCAATAAAAATAAGCCCAACCTTGAAGTTGAAACTTAATTAAAAACTATTGTGTGCCTAGGGTGTGGGCTTGTGGAGGAGCGAGAAATAAACAAAAGGGACTTGACGATCTCACGATCGAGCATCACGCAAGCAACAACCACCGGCACAACAACAACATCGACGTACCAACACATCGACGGGCCGGAATTGAGGTATATTTTTTATATATTATGTTTTGTTTAACTTATCAAACTTGTTATGTATACACTTGATTTTGATTCCTAAAGACCTTTAGGTTTTAGGTTACACATGTTAACTAAGATTTAAGACTTGAGAATTTAAATGTTAGCCTTTAAGTTCGGCTAGGGTTACATATTTATCCAAAACGACATATGTCCCAAGAAAGACTTAATGGATTAGCTATGGTATTTATTAAAAACGACATATTAGAGACAATGCATTGTGAAAACTATGATCGAGAGCTTTGTTTCCAAAATCACTAGCTAGGAGAGTCGCACGATCCTCCTAAGTCGGTAAAAATTCAGATTATTTTGGTACAATACTTTTGTTTTGATAATTGTTATAATAATTATTGCCCGTATTGTGTTTTTTCATATATTATAATTATTATTCATTTATTCAGTTTAAATTATATAGGCCTGATATATTTTTACTCGCCTCAAGCCCAAAATGTTTCATTAAACATAATTTAGCAGTACAATAAGAAATTATAGTATCTATTAAAAGAACGACACTTCTCCAGTGTCGTTCTTTTAATATATATTGGCCACTAACTTTTAGGTTAACTTTATTTTCTTTCAATTTGATTATCAAACTTTTTGCTTTTAGAATTTAAAACTTTAGCCATTAACTTTTAGCTTAACTTTATTTTCTTCTAATTTGACCATCAAACTTTGCCCATCAAACTTTTAGCTTTTAGGATTTCAAACTTTGACCACCAAGCTTCTATCTTTTTGCCGCGAGTATTTTTTTTGAAGTCCACACGACAGTCACTTAATATTATCTTTTATGTCCACGAAACCCTCCACGCAACAGGAGCTCCCACAGCGACGCGCAATCTTTAACGTCTACTAAACCCCCAACGCAACAGGAGCTCCCGCCGCGAAGCGCAGGGTAATAGAATCCTAGTTAATAACTATGAACCGGTCAAGTTAATATATATTTTTTTTGTTATAATATTTATTTCATTCCATGGACAAAATAAGCTATACTACCCAGGGAGAATAAGAAGTAAGATGTTAATATGTTTTTATTACCGTACCGTACAGACTTGAGGGTAGAAACAGTTTGAGAAGTGTCTGGATTAGATGCGACAGCTGTCGTTGTGTAATTGGTGGCGACGGTTAAAGCTCGTTTAAGTAATATAGGGGTGATAATAATGTTTCGGAGTTTGGGAAACCATTGAAGTGATGAAGCCATTAGTAGTTAGTACTACTGAAGGAGTGTATGCAAGGTAAGGTTGTTGAAGAGAGAGATGGGGAAGAGGTGATTTGAATCTTTTTTTTTTCTCTCTTTCATTGATTTTTTATTTTGTTTTTTTGTTTTTGTTTTTTTTTTTTTTTGGAAAATGGATTTAAATACTCTCAACTATCGCTTATTGGCGGATAATACTCCCAATTTTCACTTTGGCCATTAACACTCCCAACTTGTAACTTATTTTCTTCCATCACTCTCAAACTAACGGATGTCTAACCTGATTAATCTTCGTGGCCAAAATATAAAAACCTAAACTTAAGTAACAGTCTACGTGGCAAAAATATAAAAAAACTAAACTTAAGGGACCTTTTTTGAAACTTTTTATTTTAAAACCCAAACGAAACCCCCCCTCTCTCTCTCCCTCTCCCTCTCCCTCTCTCTCTACTAAAAACCCTAAACACACATCTATCTCTTCCCTCTATCGATTTGTAGGTTTCTACATCTCTCCATTCCTTTCTATTATTATTATTATTATTATTATTATTATTATTATTCCCTTCTATATTAAATTAAAGACAGTTTAATAGTTACCTACTGCTAACATGCACCAATTCAGCCATCATATTTGAAGAGCAATAGGCTGAACGCTGATGAGAAATAAATACAGTTAATATTAATTTTCGTTGCATAGCCTACGTATACCGCTACTATTATATAAGCATATTTTAGAATCAATGGTGGGCCTTTAGGAGCAATATTTGTACAAGTAGTAAAACCTTTTGTTATTATCTTATTATCTTCTTATCTTCTGCTGCCTTTAGGAGTAATATTTGTATAAGTGGTGAAACCTTTTGTTATTATTTTATTACTAAATAGGCAACCCAGGTAACGTTTGTGTGTAATTTAATTGGTTGTGAGTAATTTTGTGAAACCCACGCGAGCATGCTAGTCACTTAATGTTATTTTTTATGCCCACCAAACCCTCAACGCAACAGGAGCTCCCGGTAGCGAACCGACGCCCATTGTGCTACTAAACACTTCTGCACAACAAACGTGCCCCGCGATGAAGCGCAGGAAAATCGTGCCCCATAGTGCTACTAAACACTTCTGCACAACAAACGTGCCCCGCCGCTTTGCGGTGGGTTAACAAAAACCCTAGTTATTATTATTATTATTATTATTATTATTATTATTATTATTATTATTATTATTATTATTCAAAGCAAGAATCTTTTATAAAATATAAGTTTCAAGAAATCAAGAAAATGGTGAAATTCAATGAATTGGATGTCAAGATTGGAACTTTATTATTAAAACCACATCACCCACCAATTTGTTTAACTTTTTTTTGAAAGATTACAGAAACCCAAAGAAAGTTGCAATGATTTAAGAGCTTTATAAGCTTTATTAGCACAACCCACTAAGAACAAGAACATAATTCTTGAAAATAATTATGCTAACCAAATAATTCTTGCAAAAAAGAGAGAAGAAAAGCTCCTCAAGACTAGAAAAGCAAATACACTTTCTGATCAACAACAATAATAATCGACTTGTTTATTTGTTGATAAATCGATAGCCTTACCTTATTGTTTTGCTGAATAATAATAATCGATTTGTTTGTTGAGGAATATGTATTGGATTTTTTTGTTTATGTGTTGTGCAAAGCAGAGATGAAGATGAAGACTAACCAGATATGAAGGTTATAACTTTTGGGGATTAGGGTTTTAGAGAAAGAAAGGGGGTGGAGATGAAGTTAGGTGATGGGGTTGGTGGTGGTGAAGTTATGTTCGGTGGTGTTGACTGTTAGGCGGCTGGTGGTGGTGAAGTGGGTTGATAATGGTGTTTGGTGGCAGATGGTGGTGTGTTGGTGGCAGATGGTGGTGGCGATACTAGGGTTTCTGTTCGGTGAGTCGGTGGGGTGGGGTGGTGGTGGGTTTAAGTGTAATGAAGAAGAAGGAAGGGGGGTTAGGATTTATAGAATTTAAAATAATAATAATAATAATAATAATAATAATAAAAAGTTTCAAAAATACCCCTTAAGTTTTGGTTTTTACATTTTCGGTCACACAGAAGTTTTGGTTTTTACATTTTGGCCACGAAGACTAACTAGGTTAGGCCTCCGTTAGTTTAGGGGTGAGGGAAGAAAATAAGTTGAAAGTTGGGAGTGCTATTGGCCAAAGTGAAAGTTCGAAGTGATATGCGCCAACAGGCGATAGTTGGGAGTATTTAAATCCATTTTCCCTTTTTTTTGCTATTATATATATTACTAGTGGGTAGTCTATGCGTTGCGAGTGAGTTGACAATACTGAAAATGTTCATGGTTTGTAATTCTTTGTGTGTTTCTATTATCATGTGAAACCCTTTAAATAGGGAGTGTTACAAAGAGATTAGCCCTATCTCTAATAAGGAATTACAATCCCATAATAATACAAATACATCAATATTATAAATAAATATAGACACCATAATAATAAAGTTCCAAGTTCCATGGCTTGGTCTTAGAAGATCAAGTAGTTGAAGATTATCCTCTTCTTCACCTGCACTCCATCGTTCCATGACATCTACAAGTGAAGACAAATATTAGCAATTATACCTTGCTTTAACATCAAACAAAATTACATCTTTTAGACCCAAATGAAATCAGATGCAACTCTTTTTTTTTTGCACCTAGAAAACAATCGCGATTGCCAACGAATCTTTGTGGTGGCACACAACGAGATTTGATGGTCCAGAGGTTTGGTACAACTTTGGTTTGGATGTAAACTGCGAATGTTTTTAGGATTTGATAATCCATGTGAGGTCGCTGTAGAAACACCATGGGACAGTGGATGATGGAACTCGGTGGGAATCGAACAACGATCTATAATTCATTTTTCCTCCCCTTGCTTGATGTCACACTTTATAGGTTAAAAAACTAACTAATTAAGGCCATTATGTGCAGGTACATGAAGGTTGTAGTATTCATTTATTTGACTTTGGTTTTACGAAGTCAATAAGTTTTAACCACATAATTATTTAGTCTGTAACTCATATATGTTTAATTATATTTTGATATCCACTTCTAGTCTTCTTAAATTTGTTAGGATTACATTTATAGGATTTAATGAAAATTATATATATATATACATATCAATAGAGAACTCATAATTAGGGAGAGAACTCGAGAACTCCTTAAGTATGGGGGTATTTTTGTAAAGTTGCATAAAAACAATTATCTAAGATATTCTATCTATTCAATCTATAATGTCAACCCAAAATCTTATCGTAGATCTACAGATCTCCTACCATATTCAAGATTATTTACAACGATTTACAGCAGATCTCCTTCCATATTCAAGCATATGATGTTGTATTTCATCTTTCTCAATCGATCATCATGTCAATCGATGGTTAGTTTTCATGATTTTAAATCTGTAGCTTTATTCTCAATCGATTCAATATATATTGTTTTTTTTGTGTAGATTTGTTAAGTTCTTATGTTTTGTTGTTATTAAATCGACTAGATACATAATCCTATTCGAGTCCAAACATTGTTGTGATGATCACAGATCTACATAATATTTGATGTTAATTGAGGAAAAAACATACATTGGTAGATGATTATGAAGATACAAGCTCGATTAAACCTGCCTCTTCGATTTCTGTTACTCCTTCATATGATAACTTGAAATTTTGCTGGAGTTGAACCTTGAGGTATATAATTTGCTTAATATATTGCATATGTGTATTATAGTGTTGCTAAACATCAATATGTTCATAAGTATTACACGTATGTATTACATTACATTATTATTTTGTATATGTGACACTGCATCAATAATGTTTGAACATGTTTATGATGTTATTATGTTGTATATTACTCGTTGTTTTAAACAACATATAGGTTTGTGTTTTTTAGTTACGTACTGCACATGTGCAATACATCCGGATTGTTACTACTCTATTTTTTCAAACATAGATATATTTGTTAAAAACTTATGTATTGCGCATGTGCACAACATTCGTTATGGCGTTCTTCATATTTCATACATTGCATGTTTTATATTTTGTGCACATGTTCACTTTATATAATATTAATAATATTAACGATACACATATTGTTTTTAAGTGCAGGCCGTGTATCTAGCATGTTTATAAATATGGATTCTTCATCACATATAAAAGTTAAATGAGGAAAACAACCTATCGTGGTAGACGATAATGCAGAATCGACATCAAACGTTGTTAAATCTGCTTCAGATGATACAAAGCTTGGTGCTATTGAACATAGAGGTACTTATTCTAAAATTTTCGTACTGCACATGTGCACTAAATTCAGTTTGTGTTTACATAATGTTTTACACAACCTAGATGTATGAGTTTTTTTTTAAAAAATTTACGTATTACACATGTGCACTATATTCCAATTGTATTTGCTGTATTTTTTTTTACACAATATTTACGTGTTTTTAAATTTACGTATTGCACATGTGCAGTACATTCAGTTTGTTTCTGCTATATTTTTTAACACATCATAGATACATGTGTTCAAAATTTAAGTATCACACATGTGCACTATATTCATTTTGCGTTTACTGGAATTTTTACGCTACATGTTTTATAATTCATGCACATGTTCACTGTATTATAATAATAATAATAATAATAATAATAATAATAATAATAATAATAATAATATTTTTAAACGCAGGTTGTGTATCCGGCTATGTCTATATTACTCCGGGTGGAACCACCTATTGGGTACTGAAGTATTGGATTGGATGATGTTGTAACATGTGACAAGTGCGATCATGGAGACCACAATAGGAGAAATTGCAAGGGGCAGTCACAATAGAATGGGGTTAATCAATAATAATATGCTATGAACATGTCTTTTGGATGATGTATGTTATAAACATGTCTTTTGGGTTATGTTTGTTATGAACATGATTTTATGGTATTAGGTTAAAAACTTGTCTTTTTTGGTATGTAATCAACTTGACGGTTCCATGTTATGGTATTTATCACTTATGTAATGTTGTTTGTTTTGGTATGTGTTAAAAACTACAACAAAAAAAAGTGTCGAAACGTGTTAAAAGCTCCGACCAAGAAAGTGCCGAAATGTGTTAAAAACTGCAACAAAAATGTATCATAAAGTGCAGCCGAAATGGGTCATAAACTGCAACAAAAAACTGCAGAAAAATGTGTCGAAATGGTTCAAAAATTATGCCAAAAAACTGCGACAAACATATGCCAAAATACATAAAAATTGCAGCCAATAAAGTGCCAAAATGTACCATTATGCAGCCAAAAATGCCGCTCAAGTTTAAACAACCAAACTAATATTAACATGCCATTCATTCATCCGTTAAACTTGGCACATACACAAATTCAAAACACATATCCATTACTTTATACATCCAAACTTAGTACCTGGGTTAATTCATTGTAAAACACATACATGATGAAAATGACCTAACTAAAAAAAATCAATCTTTTATTCTTCAATGCCATGATTCTAGCTCGTTCTTCATGTCGCCCAATCTGAGATTTCCTTATCCTATCTTGATAGTCATGGTTGTTAATCGATCCCAATAGCCCTGACATCACTTCATCAGCTCCTCCACACAATAGAGTCTCAGCCAAACCCACAACTCATTCCCTGTAGCATTACACTATGTGAAATAATGTTCACGTTTAACATTCGATATAAAAGTCGCATTACACGTATGAAATACAGTTACATCAATAATATATGGCAACACATGCCAACCAAAACATTATATCATTTTAGCATTAACTATCACAAATTGAATTACCATACATGTGTAATACATTATACATTTTAGAACACGAGTGTAGTACATTGCATACAAAGTCTATTCACACTAAACATCAACTAAAACAAGACTACCAAACATGTGAAATACAATTACAGATATCTCATATGTGCAACATATGACAAGCGCATCAATCTAACTTAACACTAACTATCACAAATAATATTATCACACATGTGTAATACATGGAACAATTATCACACATGTGTAATACATGTCATACAATGCCTGTCCACGGTTAACATAAGTTACACCAAGCATATTACACATGTGGACTACAGTTACATCTATAACATACATGCAACACATGACAAAGAAAAAATCACAATAAACACTATCACAAATTATCACATGTGTAAAATACTAATATTTATAACACATGTGTGGAACATGACATACAAATAGTGTTCACAATTAACACTAGCTATAACAATCACATTACACATATGAATACATTTACATCTATAACATATGGCATCACATGACAAACAAAACAACATATCATTTTAACATTAACATATCACAAGTTAAATTATCACACATATGTAATGCATTGCATACAAAACCTATTCACATTTAATATCAACTAAAACAATCCTACTTCACATGTGAAATACAAAGCCTATCACAAATGATATTATCACACATGTGTAGTACATAGCATAATTATCACACATGTGCAATACATGGCATACAATGCATGTTCAATGTTATTAGCTGAAACAATCATATTACACATGTGAACTATAGTTACATCTATCACAAATGCACAACAAATAACAAACAAAACCTAACCTCATATAAATACTAACTATCACCAAACGTATTGACACACATGTGTAATACATTTTCACGATTATCACACGTGTGCAATACATCGCATACAAGGCCTACTCATGAATAACATTAGCTAGAAGAGGCATAATATACATGTGGAATGCAGTTAAATCTATCACACAGAAAGATAATCTCATTTAACACCAACATTAACCATATCTCACATACATTTAACGAATAAAACATGTAATGGTACTCGACATTTTGCTATTTATACAAAACACTCAATAATCGATGCAATACATACACCAAATAGGTGACGATTGTATGAGATTATAATTATTTATGACTACAGATTCGTACCTGATGTTGATCCTTGATGATTTTACTGATCTTGGTGGTGGATTTGTAGAAGGAATTAGGGTTATTGAAACCCTAGAATGTTGTATGAATGATATTGATGAGAGAGTGATAGAGAAAGAAAGAGAGAGATGGAGAGGATTTCTTGTGAATGATGTAAAATGATTTATGTATTTTTTTAATTTCCAATTTTACCCTCCCTTGTTTAAAATCCTCTCTTTTTTAAGTTAGCAATCTCCTTTGATCACAACCATTGATCTTGTAAGATCAATGGTTATGATTTAGTTCTCGAGTTCTCTCAATAAAATGAGTTTTCTATTGAACCATCCCCTATATATGTATATATATATATATAATTTCTTAACATAATACTATTCAATGTATAAAAGTTGTATTTTATTTCAATTCATATTTTTTTTTTCATACAAATTTATGAGAACAACTTCAAGATTAATGTTATTTCAGTTTAGAAACTGTTGAGTGCTTATTATCATTACTGATGAGTGTATATTATCATTATCAACCTCACTTAACCCTAAATGATTTTGTTGTTATGCAACGGTTAGCTTTGTGGATGATCATCTGATTTTGTTGTGGTTTGCTTCATACTACTGTAGCATAATCGGTAATGATCGTTATTATTATTATTATTATTATTACTATTATTATTATTATTATTATTATTATTATTATTATTATATAACTATTAAATTATTTGGTTGAAAGCTTAAAGACTTTCCTTTAATTTAATACATGCATTAGTCATTTAAATCTATTTCATGAACAATATAATATTCATTTAGAAAATACTCTTTTACCCCCTTACTAACTTCATAAAGTTGTTACCATAAGCATTATATGTTGTAATTACTTAAATTTTGTTGATATCCTTCCTAAATGTTTTGTAATATATAGTATAGATACTAACATTTAGGAGTTAGTGAAGCATGTTGTACAATTTATAATAGCATCAAGATACCTCCACGTTGCCTATGCCAGCTAATACGTGTCACACGCTCCCTACCTTCGCCATTCGATCAATACGCTGTATATTCACCCTTCTGCTCATCTCTCTCTTGAGTCTCTTCTGATCTTTTCCATAAAAATCTCTGTCTGCCACAATCAGAAGAACCATGGATGAAAATCTGTTGCTGGAATCGATTTCCATCGATTAAAGCAACCCTTAATCGGTGGGATGTAACCAGAGCAACCAACGAACCAGAAAAGCATCGTCGAAGCCGTCGCAACTATGGATGCATCTGCTGTCAACGCATCTAGCGTCGCCGATGTTTCTCACCGGACGGATCTTCGCTAGCACCAATCAGTCATCATGAGATTCTCAGTCATAGGCTGTCAATCTCTATTTTCTTCCTTTTCTTTTTATCTCAATTTTAGCTAGATTCAAACGCTAGAACGATTTTGTTGATCCACTACAAAAAAATTGCCATCTAGTGACATACAAAAAATGCCACAAAATATCAAAAAAGTGTCACTAAAGACCACCGTAGGAATGGGCGGCACACAAAATAAGTGTCACTAGAAGTGCTAACACTAAAGCCTTTTAGTGACACTTTTTCAATGTGCCGCACAAAGTTTTAGGCTTTTAGTGGCACTTTTTTTGCCGGAATAAGTAATCCTAGTTACATATTCATACTAGTTTTAGTGGCACAAATTTTGTGTAAGTAAAACTTCTAGTTGAAATTATGTACTATTTTTAGTGTCGCACAATTTTTCCACAAAATCACATTATTTACAGAATAAAATATAAATAAAAGTTCGATAAAATTGTAAATGTAGACACCCTAATATTATCGCTTCAATAATAAGTTCGATCCGAAATATATGTCAAACATTCGCAAAACATTGCGTAATAAGTAACATTCCAAATGTTTAATTACACCAGTCTAACACTACTACATAAATAGTTTGTTTGGGCGGTGTAAACACAGTTTATGGTCGGTTTTGAGAACGCCCAAACAACCATCGCTTGAAAAAGGTAAAGATGTATTCTAGGCGGGTAATAACCCGCTCAAAAATACTCATCCACCGCCCGAAAACTCCACCAAAAGACAAAGATTTAACTCGCCCAAAATCTACACAAACCGCCCAAAAAGAAATAAATATTAGAGCCTGCAACCTTAAAAAAACAGAAATGGCTAAAAAAAATTATATATAAATGCAGCCAAATGTCAACAAACCCAGATAAACATAATAATACAAAAAAACATGTATGATTATCGTATGTGGTTTACAGAAATTGTTCAAATATAATACTAAGCTAACTCTAATTCTTGTTATCGTCAAATACCGCTTTGAAAAACCGATGCATAACATGTTGATTTCCACTTCCGTGATATATCTTGTGTCATTCCAAATCTAAAAACACAAATAAAAAATTCATAGTCAACAAAAAGATTGTAGAAATTGTCAAATTACACTAGCAGATTAGGAAAATAATATAATAAGTGGCCTACCACTCGTCGACGGAAAATAATATAATAAGTGGCCTACCACTCGTCGACATCCATGCTTGAACGAAATCATATATGGGTATGCTCACCAATACATTATATGTGTTGACAAAATTCATAGCACATAAATTGCAAAATACTTTTTGAACGAAATGGGTATGCTCACCAATACATTATATGTGTTGACAAAATTATTTTGTACATGTTTCAGGTTACTTTGAGGCGTTTCTTTAAGCTTTTGGATTCATATTTAAGTTTTGACTTCATTGTGTTTTAGTTAGACTTGATACTTTAGAATCATTATATTTTGTATTTCATTACAATGTAATAAACTATTTATTCAATGTATTCAAATTTACACTTTAGTACCATCAACTATTGAACAATTGTCACTACGTGACACCTTGATGTTTCCGCAATCGGTTGGGGTGCTACAATGTATCCTCAAAACCCTAAGAAAAATACAAAAACATTGAAAAATTCAGAAAATGAGATTCCTTGGTGCGAAAAAGAAGAAGTGATAGTACATCAACGGTTGAATTGTCACACCTTAAAATAAAAAAAAGAAAATTAAGTCAAGTGTGATTGCAGCTCCATTATATGATGTACTGGTAGGCAAACTACATAACGAACTTAGTCTAAAATTCATGCTAAAAGTAAAGGACTGTGTAAGTTATGGGTAATACATCATTAGCGTATGATTTTATGGTCTTAAATCTTGCATTGATAGATGGCCAGAGTCTGAGATTTCAGGTCTTTAAATTGTTGATACATCTTGGGATGTCCTGGCTGTCCTTCTGCTACATCCATATTCTATGCTGACCTAGGCATAGTCAGGATGTTTTAAAAGAGCAATAAGGAAAGGCCAAAATCTAAATTCTCAAAAAGAATTCAAGCTAAAGGAACAAATCAAAAGCCTAAAGCAATGAACATGCCGAAATTTTGGTATTTTCCATAACCCTGGTCGAGAATCCACTGGTCTCTCTGTTGCATCTAGATATATGCAGACCTGATCACCGATGATCTTGACCTTATCAAACATACAGTTGTCAACATTATACTCACCTGTTACGAAGGAGCTTTGTGCGTATCTTGATCGCGAGGGTATGTCATGATGTGGGACACACAATTATCTATACTATATTAATAAGCATAAATGAAGGGCATAAATGGTCATTTACCACTTTTAAGAGATGTACAAGCCTTGAAAGCATGTACTAGCCCTTCATGCAAAGGAAAAAAAAACACAGTACATCTGATTCTGATTTAGGGTTTATCTATGACAAAACATCCTCATTTATCCACCCCTATCTCCAGTCCAGTAGAGGCGATTCAAGATCCTAGGGTTTTCTCCAAGCCGATTCAAGATCTAGGCTTTCTCAATGACACCAGATCGATGATTCTCTGTCAATCCAACACCAGATCCACTGGTTTTGACCTCTTGGTATCGTTTTTCCTTAACCATATATCCCGTTTTTTGTTTGTTATTTGAGCCGGACATGTGTAATACTTTCAAATTTGTTTGTTTTTTGTTATTAGAGTCGGATCTGCAAGGATGGATACAACAGGGGTGAGAACCAGAATGGATACAACCGGGGCAAGAACCAGAATGGACACAATAGGGGCTTGTAGTTGCAGGTTTATCAGACTTTGTGTTTTACGGTTTGATTTTTGACATTTTGAGGGGATTTTATGTGGTTTTGTTTTATCAATGTGATTCTGTTCGAATATGTATTTATGGTTTTCATAATTGGATCTTTTTATGGTTTATTGGCTTGTTGGTTCTTGATTAGGGCTGGAAAGGGTCTTTAAGGATGTGGTGTTATATTATTTATTAAATACTAATCATCATACTTGCTAAAATGCAAATGAACAAGATAATAGATGCAAATATAATTAACTCTGTGAGCTCTTAAGAAATGGGAGCTCAAGATTCTTTTAGCCTAAAGCTTTCTTAACCAAAATATTTTTTTATCATGTATCTAAACACAACTTCATTGTTTAGGTTAGCAGGAAATATGCTTGAAGGATAAACTGTTGGTGCGATGGGAGTGGGTCATATTGGATATGCGTTAGGTAGAATGATGGTGAATTCTTGTGGCGAACAACTTGTAATTACATGGAAACGAGCATTGTTAATTTTTCTACATGAAGGTATTATTGTTCTTTAGTTGATGTTCAATGTCAAAGTTGAGTGTTAACAAATAGTTCCTGCTTTATGCAGTTCACTCTCGAAGGAACGACCACACTTGCTGCTTTAAACATACTGGTATGCAACTTTTTGAAACGACACTTGACCCGGTTCCAGTGGTGGCGGCAATTGTATATATGTGGTCTAATGTTCACGACATTTGATAATTTTCATCTAAGTCAAAGTAATATACATTCAAAGTAAAGCAATGAAATTATTGGTTTCTAGATTGTATTTTCAAAACTTCTGCTGACAAGCACCTCATTTTAAATTTGATAAAGCTTTTGATGTCAATTTTGGTTTTGAAGTTCCCGGATTGACTTTAAAAGTATAAACTTATACATTATGTCGAATTGTAATGATAGTTTAAATGTATTAAACTAAGATACATATCAAATGAAGGGGTTTGTGTTAAACTCGGCCCTAATTTTTGTTTTAGGTTTGATTAGTTGGTTGGTGCTTCCACAACAATGCCAAAGAAATCTGTTTTAGTACGATACGCAAATTGTTTAACGGGTGTTTGACTTTTGGATTTGGATTTGGATTTGGGGGTATAAGTTTGATCGTATTTCTATTTGTTTGATTTAAGGGTATTAGCATTTTTAGTGCTAGCCAAACTCCATATGAAACTATGTGTCTGCTTGTTCTATTTCGATCTAACAGTCCATTGTTTAGAGTGTTGGGATTCTTTTTTTATTTTTTTGTCTAAACTGCTTATTTTATAGAACCCATTAATAAGCATGGGTTGCCATGCTAGTTTAAACCTTCTTAAATTAATCTAATTTTCTCTTTTTATTGTTTAAATTACCGCAAAGGAGTTTTGAAATATGTGGACCAAATGCCCAACTGAAAGCTTGTTTTGGTGGTTTTCATGTTACAGTATCTAATTATACCATTAATTAATTTTCTTGGGATAACAGTAAACTGAGTAGACTAAGATTCTTGTTGCATCTTTAGGGTCAAGTTTGACCTTTTTACTGGGATAGCAATGAATGTGTTGATTCAAAAACTAAATTTTAATCGCAAGTTTAAAGGTTCCTTTAAGCCACTAAATGGTGAAACATAGTTATGTTGTAGATGTATTTTTTCGTTACAGGTTCAGTTTCGCTCCACTTCCCACTTGCCTTTGCGGTTCCTTACAGATAATATTCATGTTTACACTCTTGCGAATAAATGTGCTTTTCTTCATAAATTTAAGGTAATTTTCAGACAAATAGCTAATCCTAATAATTATGTTTTAAGCAAATCACTATTTGTTGCTTTTGAAATCAGGGGTATGATTCCTTTCATATGGTAGAACATGTTGAAAGCGCCTTTCATAGAATTCAGTGTAATGTCATATCTTGTTATTTACAATAGTTTTAACTTATCAAATTTTGTTCTTTGACTTCTGAATTCAATATCACATAAACACTCGATTTATGTTGTACATGTGTAAAACAAAAATATGACATGTTAGGAATTAGAACACGTTGTGAATATAATCACTGTAGATGTTGAGTTCAAGATGTGCTTTGTTTAATTTTTGTAGTATTGACGTTTGACCTTTATATGGTTTTGTCACAATGTGGTTTCTTCTTTACCAAGGGCTAAGGGGTCTTAATAATACATAAATACAAAAAAATTTCATGATCATTAACTAACAAAAATACACTATAGGTACCAGTCTTGTTTGATTCTTGTTTTATTTAGAAATTTTTTATATTTAAAAAAGTCAATTCGTAATCTAAAGTAAAGTTGCACTAGTTTTATATTTATGCCCACTTACGGTGTGCGCATATAATGTATATATGTGTGACCATTGGGGGGCAAAAGTAAAGTTGTACTAGTTTTAACGTTATTTTACTAATTTCGTGAAAATAACGTTAAAAATGACAGACGGTTAATCATGCATCATGTGGTGGCGTGGATAGTCAAAAGACAAAGGGGTACATGCACCGATTGGGTTTGTCCCGATTGCTAGTGTTTTGTGCCTTATGTCCAAGGCTTGATACCAAACCACATCGAGCCGGGGGTCTCACTGGAAGCAGCCTCTCTATTCTTAGGGGTAGAGGTAAGGCTGTCTACATCTTACCCTCCTCAGACCCTACCTTAGCTTTGCTATAGGTGGGATTAACTGAGTATGATGATGATGATGAATTCGTAATCTAAACCTTACGCCACTATTATTTTTTCCTTAACAACTAAATAAGGACAATATAAAACACAGACTTAATGTGAATTGTGAGAGCTTTTGTGTCAAGCATTTGGTTCGACTCTCCTATAGATATAAAGTTATTTTGGACATTCTTTACAGTAAATGTAGAAGTGAAGGAGATGATACCAGAAACAAATCATGTGGTAGATGTAGAAGTGAAGGATGGGAAGTCGGAAACAAATCATTCGGTAGGTATACGAGTGTTCATTGGACCTCATGATTGGTTGACTTTATGGTTTTTTTTAAATCCACAAGACTTATGATTAAAGGAATCATATTTATTGGAACCATTGATGGATAATCGTGACATTGTTGAAGATTTCTTGGGTCTCATGCAACATGAACTTTGGTATACGAGGCTATTTTGTTTGATAAAATTTCACATGATCAGTCACCGGTGAAATGAGACTATTCCCTATATTGCTTAGTAAAAATGCACGTCTATTTATTTGCGTATTTCGGATTTACATAAGAATAACTCTGCACATCAGATGTAGCACATAAGGATTGATATGTTAATTTAATTGAGTTGTAACATATTACACGAATAACAAAACTAACTTAAGTACTACATAATATATCAGAATCCAATTGATAAACTAACAAGAAATTGAGTTCTGTGTTTTAAATTGTTAGCGCCGCCGCATCGCGCGGGTTCGCTAGTAGTTTTAGTATAATACACATTAAGAAAATCAGAAAAAATAAAGAGCTTGAGGATGTGTGTGTATGTTTGTTTAAGTAGATAAATGTTGCCGGTAATCGTCTTGGACTGCTTTCTGACACTTTAATAAGTTAATCAACACATATATACTAATGGTGTGTTGCAGTTTGACAAAGCTGATCTGATCTTCTTACGCATGATTCTCACAAAAAGATGCATTGTAAATAATTTGAGATTTCATTCTTATCTTTTAATATTTCATTTTGATTTTGTTTATCTTTTATAAAAATGACCATTCTTGAAGATTTGACCGATTCTCGAAAGAAATTTAGGTTTTTGAAATTTAAAGTGAAAGTACATTGATGTTCTTGGTATTGATGTACTTGGTAGTCATGTGTATACTGTACCCTCTGTTGCATAAAATTGTTTGCTTACAAAATTCTGAGAATTTTCATAATTCATATAAAATAAGAAACAAGTGTTGATAAAGAATGAAAGAGTTATGGTTGCTAACTAGCATGAAGCACCTCAATGATAAGATGTACCCGAGTCAGAAGAATCTGTTGTTAATCATCTTCTGACAGTGAAAGTACACCCGAAGAAGTATCTGAAAAGTTGCTTGAAAAAGAAGATTGATAAGGAAAAAAGTTACAGAGAATCCTCCTCTCACGTTCTCTTTTAGCAAGATGTTCAAGCAAAAGTTGACGATGATTAAAATGCATGTTTCCTGCGAGACTAGAAGAAAGAACCCAAGTCTGGAAGATCAAGATATGAAGTTTCCTCCTACTGAGTCATAATAAAGACAACATCAACCTAGGGGGATATTGTAAGGCCCTGAAAGTGTATAGGTTTACGCTTATCTTTATCAAGCACGTTTATTGTTATTGGGCTTAGTTTAACTATTGGGCTTGGGTTAGGCCATGTGGGTTGATTAGTTAGTGGACCCTATGTAATGTATAATTTAGTTCATTTTTTAGGGTTAAGACTTCACATTTTGTAATTCTTTAGCCACCAAGAGAGGTTCTTAAAAGAAAACATTGTACCAGACAATCGTAGAGATTGTATGCAAGGTTAATCAACAATAAAATTGATTTTATCGTTTTTATATCTTTTGTTCTTAATTATTCAACTGATTTTCCACATCCTTTGAGTGGTTTGAATGATACCTAGAAGGATTCTGGATTTACAACACTATGTGTAAACATTTGGATTCATATAAAGTTACAAAAAATAGTTTATGTTGATGGTGCATTGGTGTGTATATCCGGCACAGTGGATGAGCTCGGATTAGACAGAGCAATTCATCTACATTACACGTCAATTTCTAGTTTTACAATAATTTTGTCATTAAAGAGTATTGTGCTCAAATATCTGACTAGCTTACTGTTATTAAATAGTTAGGTCCTTAATACCTTAAATAGTTTTGTTCTCAAATATTTTAAGTAGTTTGTGCTCAAATATCCAACTAGCTTCAAAGGTAAAAATAATTTCAGAAGCTTTATATGTATCCTTTACAATTGGCACTCATCGCTCATCCGACCCAAACCTCGCTACTAAGGTTTATGTTTGTCTTTTGTTAATTTTGAACTTTTAAATTCTTTTAAACAAAAAGTTTTAACAGTTTTAGATTTAGGATTCTCTACTGGAATGTATTGTCTTATTTGTTATTTATACTTTGTATTAGTGATAAATCCTCAAATAACAAAGAATGGTAGAAAAAAGTACTTGCTGATTTTTTAACCATAATCATGTTTCAACATTGGAAACTTTATAGTTTGTTGGAGAATTATTCATTAATCATCATGGAGAATCAAGATATTACTTTACAAACTGACCTAACCCAAAAATGTTCTGGCCCAAACCTGTTCCAACCCAAACCCAAACTAAAACAACCTTTTTTAATAGCACCGTTTGATCGAACCGATTTTGACTGGCATGTCACCTGACCCACCCGCCCATTTTGCTAGTTGTAGATGTTATTATATGGTACCATCTTTCCTTCTACGAGCACATTTATCACCTCTCTTTAATGTGATAGGGCCAATACCTGGAAAATGGGTGGGTTGGGTTAGGGTCTTAGATCACGACGTGTTGTTTTAGAAGATAGTATTTTTGGTTTCGGCCAGTCTGTGTGTTATAAAAAATCGCAATTTTGGTTTGGGCAAGGAAGAGTTTTGAGAAAAAAGTTTATGGGTCAAAATTAACTGTTTTGAGAAACTTTTGATTTATAAACGACTAAAAAGAGACATACATATATTTTTTTTGTTGATATAAGAAAAATATTTCAATACAAGTATATATGGTAACTTCCAAAAATATTTGGGTGTTCAGAAAAAGAAAGGTTTAAGGTTTGAAGTCGTTGAATCATTTCATATTGTATGTTTGATTTTTTTCCCATAATAACGTAATTAATGTGAGCGATTCCTGACACCAACACTAAAGGTATAAATGTTGCAGCACACTGATCTTCTAAAAATACAAGTATATGAGCATAAATGGAGGTTAGAATATCACAGGTATGTCTTATTTCAATGCATTTTAACTTGAATCATCTTGTTTATAAGTGTTGAGTTTGAGAGAAACAAAGATCCCACTACAAGAATATTGACCCTTAACGGCGACCTGTCAAAGTGTCGTCGCTAAAGGTCAATTTTAACCTGACCTCACAACAGCCGCCGATCAATCTTTGATGGACGCCCAAGAATTCATTGTACCATTATTATTAGCGGTGACCCCGTCGCCGCTAAAAGCGACCCAAAATTTCACCTACCCGCCTTCACCTTCACCTTCTTCCTTTCCCTCTCTTTCTTTTTCACACCTTCTTTCCCTTTCAGCTCTCTCTCTCTCTCTCTCTCTCTCTCGCACTCTCTCTCTCTCTCTCTCTCTCGCACTCTCATCTGTCTCTCTCTCTCTCTCTCTCTCTCTCTCTCGCACTCTTCACCTTATTCTCCTTCTTAACCACCATCGAACACCCACTCCTTCTTCTTAACCACCACCGCTGGAGACTACCACCACCGGAGCAAACCCCCACCACCACCACCACCGGCTCTCTCTCCCTCCCTCTGCTCTCTCTCGTAAGGCTTTATTTTTTTCTTTTCTATTCTTTTTTTCGATTTTTTTTTGTTTTTTTTTGTGTTTTATTATTTTGTTTTCTATTTTTTCATTTTATTTTCTTTTTTTTTTGTTTTTTATTTTTTTTAGTTTTTTTCTTTTTTCAGCTTTTTTTTTCTTTTTTCAGTTTTTCCTTTTTTTCTGTTTTTTGTTTATATTCTATTTTTTTTATTTTTTTTCTAGGTTTTTTTCTTTTTTTTTTTTCTGTTTTTTGGTTAATTTTTTTATTTTTTGATAATTTGTTTATGTTTGTAGGAAATAACCGATCTAGGAAAGAACGTGAAGTTTATCGCCGCTAAAGGTTAGTCGCCGCCGCTAATTGTTTTTTTTTATGCTTTAATTAGGTTTGTATATATATATATATAGATATATATATATATATATTTGTGTAAGTAGGTATATATGTACGTATACATGTGTGTATTTAGGTACGTATTCTGTTTTTTATATTTTTTTTCTGTTTTTTTTATATTTTTTCTGTTTATTTTTTATTTTTTCTATTTTTTTGTTTTTTTATTTTTTTCTGTTTTATATATTTTTCTGTTTTTTTTTTTAAATTTGTATGTATGTATGTATGTATGTATGCATGTATGTATGTATGAGTGTATGCATGTATGTATGTATGTATGTATGTATGTATATATGTATGTGTAACACCCCAACCAATAGCGGAAACATCGAGGTGTCACGTAGTGACGATAGTTCAATAGCTCACGGACTAGAAATGTAAATTTTAATACATTGAATTGAAATAATTTATTACATTGAAAGAAATACAACACTTAAAACTAGCAATCTAAAACTAAAATACAACAATACTCAATCTAAGTCTAAGTTCCAAAAGCTTAAAGCGATCTCATAAGAACCTGAAACATGTACGAAAATAATTTGGTCAATACAAAAATGTATTGGTGAGCATACCCTGTTTGAATAAATATAGTAGGAAAAGTGTTTAGCAATTCATGTGCGGTACCATTTGCAATTATGTAATAAGTAATATCCGTTCAAAATCAAGCCTATGTAATGAAAGGAAATACATATATAGTATGCGCTAGTAGTAATGAAATACATAGCAATGACAAGGACTCTAAACAGAGTCACAAGGGTATATACCATAATACTATTCATTGAAATGTCAGGCCCTCAAAGGATAATGATTTTGACAAGTCATAGACATACAAATTAACATAAAGCAAACACACATGAGAATTGCATTTAGTGAATGAATAACATTTAGTAATAGTGTACATGGATAGCCCCAAAAGTAAAATGAAAAAGGGGAAAGATATACTCACAGTTTGCGAAAGCGATCAAAATCCACTTAAGCGGTCGTGAGCTAAGTAATGGGAATTCCGAGGAATTCAACCTATAATGTGTAAGAATACTAATAAGGAAGTGTCTAAAAAGTCTAACGTAACTAGGGTCTAAGGCATTAGGGTTTGCTAAGTCGAAAGTCTACCTTAGCAAATTCTGGTTAACAACGTTGTCTAGGTGAAAGTCTACCTTAGCGAGTCACGCGTATATTGTACTTAACTGGGTTAGTTAAGTCGGGTTATGGTTCGGGAACTATCGGTTTAGTCTAGAAGATCATTGGATGTTGGTCTAGAGGTTCATTAGATGTCGGTCCTTAACCAAGTGTACAAACGGTGACGATTTGTAGGATCGTCAGGGCATACGGAACATACAAGTCTCGAGTCCCGGGAATTGGTGAACGAGTGTGAATATGTGTATTTACATGTGTTATGTGTTTACAATCATTATGTGACTTGTCGGTACGTGAATATGTGTTAACATATGTTAAAACGGGGGTTTAACGCGCAAAACACACGGAACAGGCCCCTATAGGCGATTAGGATAGCCCAATCGCCTATAGAGGGGCGAGTGGGGGACCTTAGGGGCGAGTAGGGGACTGATCGCATGACTGTTCATGCGATTAGGCCCCAATTGCATGAACTTACATGCGATTAGGCTTCCTGATCGCGTGTAAAGCTGCATAATCGCGTGTTACGTGCTGGACGACTAAAAACGACTATAAATACCATACTTGACCTCATAAACTTCATTATACAAACCCTAGTCGTCCCATAACCTGCCCCAACACACACACAACCTCTGGAACGCGATTTTTGATCAAAACACAAGGTTTCAAGCTTAATCCATCATTCTTTCACAAATCTAAGGTTTGGTTTCCATCCATGAATCTTTATAAACGTTTTTAATCAATCCCTAATGGTCCAGACCTGTTCTAAAACGGAAAAGCTTTCTGAAAATCGTTAATAAGTGTTGTTAATCGGATTTTAACTAGTATACATGTGTTATGTGTGTTTATGATTAGAAAGCTAGGGTTTTTATGATTCAAGATGAATGAATGACATGTTATTATGTTAGATCAGAATAATAATGATATTATGATGATAAAATCTGAGAATTGATTATTAGGGTTATAGTTACGCATGTTAGTATGATGTTGCATGCTATGTGAATGGTGTTTGGATTACGTGATTGCATGCAGGGCTGATAATACGAGGCAAAACGAAGGGTTTTAGTTGAAACATGTTTAGGATAGTGTTTGGGATGATATTGGGTGGTTACACACGTTCTGGATCTGATTTGGAGCGTTGAACGCGCGAAAAACTGGAACAGCAAGGTTACAGGCGATTAGCAATCCTAATCGCCTATGTTAGAGGCGATTAGGAGGCCAATCGCCAGTCTTTCATGCGATTAGGGCCTAATCGCTAGTACTTACATGCGATTAGCCCTAATTGCTAGTTTTTACATGCAATCAGCCCTAATTGCTAGTTTTTACATGCAATCAGCCCTAATTGCTAGTTTTTACATGCAATCAGCCCTAAATGCTAGTTGACTTTTCCTAATCGCGTGTACTGCTGCTGTAAGTATAAATTAGCATTCCGAGACCCGATTTGACATGTAGGAACATGCTAGGAACCCCGTAACATATCTAATAACTTGGTAACATATGTTTGGATGTAATTCGGTGATACGTGAACTATGTGCTATAACTTGTTGTACGTTAACGTATGTTAAGTGTGATTGCATGATTGCATGTTTGAGAGCGTAAACATAACACGGGAAGTCTCGGGTCACCAATGGGATGTCGAGTCTTGTACTTTGGGTCAGTTAAACAGTCACGGTGTTTTCAAACGAACTTGGTTATGGTCTGGACATCTAGGGACTAATTAACCTGCGGGTTATTAGTCTAAGTACTTGTAACTGTCATATGTTAGGTCGCCGCTTTACGGGGCTAGCATAGCAGCTGAGTTTACTCGGGTTAAGGAGTAACGCAACTTAAGGTGAGTTTACGGCCCCTCTTTTAAACTGGTTTCATACTTTCGGGGGAGAAAACATGTGTTAAAACGATTATTTGGTAACTACTGTCATGCTATGGGTTTCTATTGTGTACTACACGATCTTTGGAAGTCCCGGGGGGAACCATGAATGTGCGGGTTTGCACAACGGGGAAATGTGAATAGCGCTATTGGGAGTGACCAACCCCGCTCGTCGGCTTGGAGGGCCGGGCGAGTGCATATTGTCTCAAACAGGAACAACAGGAACAACTGGTTTACTTTTCGGGCACAACATCTGGTATGCGTGTTAGTAATGGTTTTCCAATCGTGGTAGTAGCAAAACATACGCCTAGCTAGCGTACACTGGTTTTCGATTTGTTATAGTATGGACAGGTGGACTTGGTACTTGGATTACAAAACCTGTAAACTCACCAGCATTTTTGTGCTGACGTAAACTTTTACATGTTTTCTCAGGTCGCTAAGGTAGCACAATGGAACTAGGGCGCACGCGTCTGCACGGCGTCTAGCTAAAGTTGCATGATTTTACAAACGTTGAACATTGGTTTACTATTGAATAATTGTTTTGAATAAGCTTCCGCTGTAAACGGGGATTTTAAACTATGTTTTGAAATTGCATTATATTCATTTAGACTTGTTTATTGTGATCGTTGGTTTGGATCCTGGTTTGTCATGCGCCTCGCGGTAAAACTCCGCAAGTGGATTTTGAGGGTGTGACAGATTGGTATCAGAGCCAATGGTTATAGTGAACTAGGACTGCATGTAGAGTCTAGTCTATAGCCGAGTCGCACACACTAGACGATCACATGGTACTAAACATTATGGTGGTTTACGTATGGTCTTGTCGGGGTGTCTCTAAATCGTTGGTCTTTCTACGTTACATCATCCGTTCTATCTTAGGTTGGGTTACTTGCTTTCTAGGCAGTGTAGTATAGTGGGGTAACTCGTACACTCTTGAGATTTGTCCAAGGCTCGGACATCTCCCTTTCGTACTCCAATAGAAACACTTGCCATGAACTACCGTAGTATTACGGTGTATAGCTAAGAGTCTATGTTCGGTGATTCGAACTTTGAACTAGGAGAACACTTGGAGGACCATGTAGAGCGGTTTATCATTTTGGGTGCACACAAAATCATAAACCGAAATGCATGGAAGCCCTAGTAAGCTCTGGGTTTGAGGGGATAGTCCTGGATTGGATCTAGCTTTGATCTTGTGAACATTAGTGGTTATCTTTATCTGCGAAACTAAATTTTCTCGTTCTTTCTGCCAGAATCATGTCTGGAGTACGAGGAGGACGTGGAGGTGGTCGCAATGGTGGACGTGGTGGTGGACGCGGTGGTGCTGGTGGTCGTGGAGGTATTAACCTATCGCAGGCTGATCTGAACAACTTGCTCCAAGCTGCCTTCCAGTTAGGGCACAACGGTGGTGGTAAGTTGATTTATCCGTTTTCTTTGCCTCATTGGTGAACCTTGTTCACATTCTTCGTGGTTTCTCATGCGTTTCATTTCAGGTGGTCCTGTTAACCCACCCCCACCCATGTGTACCTACAAGATGTTCCGGGACTGTAAGCCCCAGGAATTCTCTGGCACTGAGGGTGCGGTGAGCTTGCTTAGGTGGCTGGAGAAAGTGGAGTCAGTGTTTCTGATGTGTAACTGTCTCCCAGAAGATCGGTTTAAGTATGCTGCTGCGTTATTCCAGGATGTTGCATTGACTTGGTGGAATAACATCACCCAGAATATGGGTATTGGGGAGGCGTATGCTATGCCTTGGGAGAATTTTGTGCAGCTGCTGAAGCGTGAATACTGTCCGAGGGAAGAGGTGCAGAAGCTAGAGCACGAGGTATGGAACCTCAAGATGACTGGGTCTGAAATTGAGAAGTATACTGTGAGGCGTAATGAATTGGCAGTGCTGTGTCCTGATCTGCATGTGCCAGAGTACAGGAGGATTGAGCATTATATCTCGGGGTTAGTACCGGAAATCGCAGGGTTAGTGGCTGCGGGAAATCATCCTACATACGCAGAAGTGGTCCGATCGGCTCATAGGATGACCAACTTGAAGATGAATGAGGGTATTTTGCCTGCTAAGGGTTCGACTGTTAAGGCCCCAGAGAACAACAAGCGCAAGTGGGAAAATGACGGGAAAGGATTTGGGCCAACACAACAGGGTAAGAGGTTTGATAATGGGGGTTCTTCTTCTTCTTCAGGTAACAAGCAGGGTGGTTATGCGGGGAAACTACCCAAATGTAACAAGTGTGGACGTCACCATCAAGGGAACTGCGACAGTAACCGTTGTCATCGCTGCCAGCGAACAGGGAATTATGCTAAAGATTGTCGGGTTACACTTCCATCGACCCAGGCCCCGACTACTAACTCAGCTTCGACTACTCAAGGGACTACAGGAAGACAAGGATGCTACAATTGTGGTGACACTGGGCATAACAAGAAGGATTGCCCAAAGCTGAAGCAGGGTGGAAACAACGGTAATGGGAACAACGGGGGCGGCGGCAGAAATGCACGTGCCTTCGTCATTGGAGCCGCTGAGGCTAGACAGGACCCTGACACAGTCACCGGTACGTTCCTTCTCAATAATCGTTCTGTTAGTGTGTTATTTGATTCTGGTGCCGACAAGAGTTTTGTATCCATGGAAGTTAGTCGACTGCTAGATGTTGTACCCGTACCATTAGAGACTAAGTATATTATTGAGTTGGCTGACGGGAAAATGATTGAAGCTACTAGTGTCCTTCGGGAGTGTCAATTAGAGTTGTCGGGTTTATCGTTCCCCATCGACCTTATGCCGGTACCTTTGGGTAGTTTTGACGTAGTGGTAGGCATGGATTGGTTATCTTTGTATCGCGCGGAGATTGTTTGTTACGACAAGGTTATTCGGATTCCTCTCCCTGATGGAGAATTCCTTTCTGTGTACGGTATCAAGGGTGGTGTTCCGCTGAATATCATCTCTAGCATGAAAGCCCTTAAGTGTCTTCGAAAGGGTTATCCAGCCGTTTTGGCACTTTTATCTGTTTCCTCTGGTGATGAGAAGAAGATCGACGATATTCCAGTTGTACGCGAGTTTCCTGATGTTTTTCCCGATGATTTATCTGGTCTTCCTCCTCATCGTCAAGTCGAGTTCGGTATTGATCTTGTACCAGGGGCTGCTCCTATTGCTCGGGCCCCCTACCGTCTTGCACCTCCCGAGATGCAGGAATTGTCTAGTCAGTTACAGGAACTCTTGGACAAGGGTTTCATCAGGCCAAGTTCTTCCCCTTGGGGAGCCCCGATTCTATTCGTCAAGAAGAAGGATGGAAGTTTCCGATTGTGTGTAGACTACAGAGAACTGAACAAATTGACCGTCAAGAACCGTTATCCTCTTCCACGTATTGATGATCTATTCGACCAGCTTCAGGGTTCTAGTTATTATTCCAAGATTGACTTGAGGTCCGGTTATCACCAGTTGCGGGTAAGGGAAGCTGACGTTGCAAAGACTGCCTTTCGAACACGTTATGGCCATTTCAAATTCTTGGTCATGCCTTTCGGTCTCACGAACGCACCGGCGGTTTTCATGGATTTGATGAACCGCGTTTGCAAACCATATCTTGACAAGTTCGTCATTGTGTTTATTGATGACATTCTGATCTACTCCAAGAACAAGACCGAACACGAGGAACATCTGCGGTTAGTTTTGGAACTCTTGCGACGTGAACAACTTTACGCCAAGTTCTCAAAGTGTGACTTTTGGTTACGCGAAGTTCAGTTCCTAGGACATGTGGTTAATGAACTAGGAATTCATGTCGATCCAGCTAAGATCGAAGCGATCAAGGACTGGGGAGCACCAAAGACGCCAACTGAGGTGCGGCAATTCCTAGGCCTTGCGGGCTACTATCGTCGTTTCATTCAGGGGTTCTCGAAGATCGCTCAACCTCTCACCACTCTTACTCAGAAGGATAGGAAATTCGACTGGGGTGAACCACAAGAGTCAGCGTTTGAAGAACTGAAGTCCAAACTGTGTTCTGCTCCTATTTTGTCTTTACCTGAAGGCCCTGATGATTTCGTTGTTTACTGTGATGCTTCTATTCATGGTCTCGGTTGCGTGTTGATGCAACGCGAGAAAGTGATCGCGTATGCTTCTCGTCAACTCAAGGTGCACGAGAAGAACTACACCACCCATGACTTGGAGTTGGGTGCCGTGGTATTCGCGTTGAAAATTTGGAGACATTACTTGTACGGTACCAAATACACCATCTACACCGATCACAAGAGTCTCCAACATATTTTCGACCAACAACATTTGAACATACGGCAGCGTCGTTGGATTGAACTTCTGAACGACTATGATTGTGCTATTAAGTACCATCCTGGCAAGGCGAATGTTGTAGCAGACGCCTTGAGCAGGAAGGAATCAACTAAACCTCGTCGCGTTCGGGCATTGCAGCTCACCATTCATTCATCCCTACCTGATCAACTCCGTTCTGCCCAGTTAGAAGCTTTGAAGGAGGAAAACCTTAAAGCTGAAACTATGCACGGTGCCGACAAGCACCTCGAGCGAAGGCCTGATGGCCTGCACTATTTCGCAGAACGTATATGGGTTCCTTTATTCGGGGGACTACGGGAGCTTGTCCTTGATGAAGCTCATAAGTCCCGGTATTCTATTCATCCTGGTTCGGATAAGATGTACCAAGATCTGAAGGTGCTTTACTGGTGGCCAAACATGAGGTCGGATATAGCCTCATACGTGAGCAAATGCTTGACCTGTGCTAAGGTCAAGGTGGAATACCAGAAACCGTCGGGTCTCTTGCAACAACCTGAAATTCCGGAATGGAAATGGGAACGGATTACTATGGATTTTGTCACGCAACTTCCTAAATCACCCAGCGGGAATGACAAGATATGGGTGATTGTCGATCGGTTGACGAAATCAGCCCATTTTCTTGCTATTAAGGAGACCGACACCATGGATCGTTTGGCTCGTCTTTATTTGAAGGAAGTTGTTTCTAAACACGGGGTGCCAGTTTCTATTATCTCGGATCGTGACTCCCATTTTACTTCTCACTTCTGGAAGTCTTTGCACAAGGCCTTGGGTACCCAACTAGACATGACGGTCAGAGTGAGCGCACAATTCAAACTTTAGAAGACATGCTGCGGGCATGTGTGATCGATTTTGGCAAGGGTTGGGAAGCTCATCTACCGTTAGTAGAATTCTGGTACAACAACAGTTATCACACGAGCATCAAGGCAGCTCCGTTTGAGGCACTGTACAGACGGAAATGCCGTTCTCCTCTTTGTTGGGCTGAAGTGGGTGAGAGTCAACTCACTGGGCCTGAACTAGTGTACGAAACTTCGGAGAAGATCGTACAGATTCGTAACCGGTTGGCAGCGGCACGGGATCGGCAAAAGAGTTATGCTGATCAGCGTCGCAAACCATTGGAATTCCAAGTTAATGACAAAGTACTCCTAAAAGTCTCACCATGGAAGGGCGTCATACGCTTTGGGAAGCGTGGCAAACTCAATCCGCGGTATGTCGGTCCATTTACGATCCTGGAACGGATTGGGCCGGTGGCATATCGTCTTGATTTACCGACGGAGCTCGGTAACGTACATAACGTCTTCCATGTGTCCAACTTGAAGAAGTGTCTGGCTGATGAGTCTCTCATTGTTCCACTGGAAGAGATCAAGGTTGATGATCGTCTTCGGATTGTGGAAGAACCTGTGGAGATCCTTGATTACAAGATTCGTAGCCTACGTCATAGCAAGATTCGCATCGTTAAGGTTCGGTGGAACTCGAACCGGGGACCAGAGTACACGTGGGAACGGGAGGATCAGATGAAGTCTAAGTATCCTCATCTCTTTCCTAAGGAAGCGTTCGAGTCGAGATATGTCTCTTCTGCAGCTGAATGAATCTCGGGGCGAGATTCCTTTTAACGTGGGGATGATGTGACAACTCGGGTAAATCTCTCTTTTGGTTTCTATCTTTTGTTTATTCCCTTCGTTATTTCTTTTGTTCTTTTGGTACTTGTGCAATTTCCGGGACGAAAATTCTTTTAACGTGGGGATGATGTGACACCCGGCAAATTCTGGTTAACAACGTTGTCTAGATGAAAGTCTACCTTAGCGAGTCACGCGTATATTGTACTTAACTGGGTTAGTTAAGTCGGGTTATGGTTCGGGAACTATCGGTTTAGTCTAGAAGATCATTGGATGTTGGTCTAGAGGTTCATTAGATGTCGGTCCTTAACCAAGTGTACAAACGGTGACGATTTGTAGGATCGTCAGGGCATACGGAACATACAAGTCTCGAGTCCCGGGAATTGGTGAACGAGTGTGAATATGTGTATTTACATGTGTTATGTGTTTACAATCATTATGTGACTTGTCGGTACGTGAATATGTGTTAACATATGTTAAAACGGGGTTTAACGCGCAAAACGAAGGGTTTTAGTTGAAACATGTTTAGGATAGTGTTTGGGATGATATTGGGTGGTTACACACGTTCTGGATCTGATTTGGAGCGTTGAACGCGCGAAAAACTGGAACAACAAGGTTACAGGCGATTAGCAATCCTAATCGCCTATGTTAGAGGCGATTAGGAGGCCAATCGCCAGTCTTTCATGCGATTAGGGCCTAATCGCTAGTACTTACATGCGATTAGCCCTAATTGCTAGTTTTTACATGCAATCAGCCCTAATTGCTAGTTTTTACATGCAATCAGCCCTAATTGCTAGTTTTTACATGCAATCAGCCCTAAATGCTAGTTGACTTTTCCTAATCGCGTGTACTGCTGCTGTAAGTATAAATTAGCATTCCGAGACCCGATTTGACATGTAGGAACATGCTAGGAACCCCGTAACATATCTAATAACTTGGTAACATATGTTTGGATGTAATTCGGTGATATGTGAACTATGTGCTATAACTTGTTGTACGTTAACGTATGTTAAGTGTGATTGCATGATTGCATGTTTGAGGGCGTAAACATAACACGGGAAGTCTCGGGTCACCAATGGGATGTCGAGTCTTGTACTTTGGGTCAGTTAAACAGTCACGGTGTTTTCAAACGAACTTGGTTATGGTCTGGACATCTAGGGACTAATTAACCTGCGGGTTATTAGTCTAAGTACTTGTAACTGTCATATGTTAGGTCGCCGCTTTACGGGGCTAGCATAGCAGCTGAGTTTACTCGGGTTAAGGAGTAACGCAACTTAAGGTGAGTTTACGGCCCCTCTTTTAAACTGGTTTCATACTTTCGGGGGAGAAAACATGTGTTAAAACGATTATTTGGTAACTACTGTCATACTATGGGTTTCTATTGTGTACTACACGATCTTTGGAAGTCCCGGGGGGAACCATGAATGTGCGGGTTTGCACAACGGGGAAATGTGAATAGCGCTATTGGGAGTGACCAACCCCGCTCGTCGGCTTGGAGGGCCGGGCGAGTGCATATTGTCTCAAACAGGAACAACAGGAACAACTGGTTTACTTTTCGGGCACAACATCTGGTATGCGTGTTAGTAATGGTTTTCCAATCGTGGTAGTAGCAAAACATACGCCTAGCTAGCGTACACTGGTTTTCGATTTGTTATAGTATGGACAGGTGGACTTGGTACTTGGATTACAAAACCTGTAAACTCACCAGCATTTTTGTGCTGACGTAAACTTTTACATGTTTTCTCAGGTCGCTAAGGTAGCACAATGAAACTAGGGCGCACGCGTCTGCACGGCGTCTAGCTAGAGTTGCATGATTTTACAAACGTTGAACATTGGTTTACTATTGAATAATTGTTTTGAATAAGCTTCCGCTGTAAACGGGGATTTTAAACTATGTTTTGAAATTGCATTATATTCATTTAGACTTGTTTATTGTGATCGTTGGTTTGGATCCTGGTTTGTCATGCGCCTCGCGGTAAAACTCCGCAAGTGGATTTTGAGGGTGTGACATATATATATGTATATATATATATATATGAATAATATATAAAAAAAATCAGAAAAGAGGGAAAAAAACAAAAAGAATGGTCTTATGCAATAACTCTACTACATCATCTTCCCCATAATTAACTTCCAAGAACCCTAACCCTAACCCTAACCCTTAATCTAATAACCCGAAATAGACTCAATACATGACCTGTGATAAAGGGGTTTTGGTCGGAAACGCATGGAGAGTAAAACAACATCAAGATTTAATACTTACAATGCATTTTATATGCTCGCAATCGGCTTCAAGGTCCGAAACAAAAAAAACAAAAATAAACACTTTCTGGACGCAATTAAGAAGCTTTTGTTGTGGGTTTGTGTTGGTTTGTGATGCAGAAACAAAATGGTAACATCAATTTATACAAAGGTTCGACCAAAACGCGTTATTCACCTGGTTTTAAGTTCCGGCCGTTTCATGTTTTAACCCAAATTAAAAATCGATTAAATTATATTAAACGCTCGCTATTATGATTGGATTTCAATGTAAAATGATGGAGAAAACGTTTGGCGCATTAAAAACGAGTTAAATTCCCTTATTGAATGGGTTTATGGGGTCGTCGGAAATCTCGCCGATCCAGCGAGTAGTCTGACCGGAAAACCGAGGGGAGGGGATGGACCTTTTTAAAACTTTTGCTTATTGTCAGTTTTGGTCCCTCATGTTTAACCTTATTAGTTTATTAACATTTTGGTTATCTTTTTCTTTATAAAAACTAACCAACTTAACCAAACTAACTTTAAATCTTTTAAACTACGCTTATTAAATTAAAATAGATTTTTTTATAAGATAACATGATTTTACGTTTATAGTACGTTTAAAATATCAACACGTGCGTATACAAAATGTATACATACACCATTTTAAAGGAAAATTTAAAATAAAATGAAATAATATTTGATGAGGACTAGAGGTGAAACTTTAAAATAGACGGACGGCTAAAATTGACAGCTTGCTAAAAAGTGAGGGTGACGGATGTCAGAGTCTCCCCTACTTTAGAAAATTTCGACTCGAAATTTCTTTCAAGTGGAGGCTACTATGAAACAAAATGCGTTGTAAAAGTCAGCTAGATTTTTTTTAAACGAAAATTTCATCATTGTGATTCGTCAAAATTTAAAATAGTTGATCTAATACCCAAAGTAAACGTTTCAAAATCTTTGAAAGTTGACCCGAGATTAATAAATTGACAGTTTAAATGTTAAAGGCTTTGGGAATGTGTAACTGGTGAGGGGCAGAGGTACTAATGAAGCAGTCTCCTCTAATTTAGAAAAGTTTCTGACTAAATGTTATTAGAGTATGCAGCAAGTATCCAAATAATCGAGTGTGTAAGGTTCGTGTTTTCTGTGCAGGTGGTCAAGAGAAGAACCCTAGGAAGACGTATCGAAGCTCGTGTAAGAACATTCTTATCGAAAATGCTAGCTATTAGTCAACGATCTAATGAAGAGATAGTAATGGGTTGGTTCTTGTCAGACTCCTAGTCCGCTCCCGTAGTATCGTTTATGCTTATATATAGGGTGTACCGCAGCTAACCCACCACACTCCTGATACTTTGGACTCGTACTGATTGTCTACCAACAGTCTAAATAGAATTACACACCACCCTTATGTACTTATAAATCCAAGATTGCATTCCAGACCGTAATCATTGATTTACCTTACACTAGGGTGTTATGCTTTTCCATAACCCTAACCTAAGTAATTCCAGAAACAAATGCGTGCAATCAGGATATGCTAAGTAATTGATACTGCAATGAAACAATGACATGGTTAGAGGTCCTTCCCTTTTGGGTTTACCCTTTAACCGTAATGAGAGTAACACGTAAGTAATAGACATGGTTAGAGGTTCTTCCCATTTTGAGTTCACCCTTAACCGGTAACTTTTGTCCACATTGTTAGCTTTAAACACTCATATTGATAAACACTGAGGTTTACACCGTTCCCCTCGGATTAAAGAAATATTCTAATCCGAGTCGTATGTGGGCACTGGCTTAGAACTCATACGAGTTATCAACTAGCATGTTCAATGACCATAATGATGAACAAAATAATGTAAAGTATGACAGGGTTTTGCTCAAAACAGGAAAAAAAAATATGCATACCAAATATGCGTTTATATAAGAATAGCATAAAATTTTGATTGAAAGAATAGTATAATGTAAATCGAGTAAATCGCACAAAATGAAAGTAAACGTGTTGATTTAATGATCAAAATCGGTGTTGTAAGAATAACTACTAATAACTAGTGCGAGAGTAGTTGCGAATAGCGTGTGATAATAGGCACCTATAAAAGAATAATACGAGAGTAATAAGGTAATGTGCGAATGTAACTATAAATAGAATCGTGTAAGAATGAAATAATGAAATTTACTGTAAATGAAAGTGCACGGTACAGGTGTATAGCCTACTGACGTGCGAGTTAATATTTTGTAATTTTACATATATGCGTTATACTATAAAAGACATTTAGCAATATTCAACATTTTGTTAGACCAAAAGTTTTGTGACCGAGAGAGTGTATTTGTAAAGATAAATTTTCGTTTTTATAAAAAACATAGTTTACTCGAACTTTGTGATATAGTTGAAAGAATAGTAATAATGCATGAGAATAACTTTTTAGAAATCGATGTGCGTTTTAGATTCAAAATAGGTTCATTTGAAAAATCTTCGTAAATACACATTTTCATGTGTTTACGAGATGTTAAGTTTGAAAAGTGTTATAAGGCGTATTATTAGTTGCGAGTTTCTCCTGAAAACATATATTGGACCCGTTATATGAAAACAAGCAGATTTACTTTTGACTTGTAAAATACGCAATGCAAGTTTATAAAATGCAAAATGAAACCATTTCATGAAGTATGTGTAAATCTAATGTTTTTTTAAAAGATCAAGATTTAAAATGACGTGAATGATAAAAATCAACATATGTAATACGAATAGATTACCAATATTTAAGAAAATTCATAATGATAAACAAAACATAAATATCAATATCATAAAACATTGAGATGGTTTTCATAGAAAACTTTGACTAACTAAAGTAATTGAAATGTTATTAGTGATTTGTGGGGGCATACTTTAGCCTATAAGTGAATGCTCATCCCAAGAGTACCCAGGTCAGCATAAGGGTCCCTCGTCTGATTGGGATTTATACGAAATACCAGGCCTAGACAGAAAACTCAGGATACAGGCGCCCACCCTTCTAGATTGCACGTGCCCCATCACTAGTGAATTTCAAAACTTTAGCGGGATTAAAAAAAACGAGATGACGAAATAGATCCTTGAGATGTGGATTTCACTCCTAACTCAAAGATGTGTTTAAAAATTGAAAACGATTGTGGAATGAAACCAATCACTAAGTTAAGGATATCACTCCTAGCTTAGTGGTTAAGTTCCTTTTAGAAAGAAATACTCTTTGAGGTGTGGATATCACTCCTATCTCAAAGATATATTCCTAAGATAAATAACATATAGAGAGTGATGTAACATCGCAAAATTTTCCCCAAAATTTTAATACATAAAAAGCCCTTATATATATATATTTTTTTATTACACCTTTATCATTAATATTATACAAATGTGTCTAAGTCTTTATTTATCCTAACTCACAACTTATATACATACATAAATGTATATAAATAATAATAATAATATGATTCTAAATTCTTTTTTTTTCACATACAAGATTTTTTTTTTAAATAAAGCCTTGAGTCAAATAGTCAAAGTCCTAGTCAAAGTCTTAGTCAAACAGTCAAAAAACCTTACTTTATGGTGTTGACCAATTTTAATGGCTAATTGACTCCAAAACTAGTATAAAAACCCACCTATGACCCATTATACTTTACACCTCTAAATCGATTGTTTCAATCCGATTAAACTTTCCCTCATACCTTTCTTCTATAGTCTATTACTTCTACAATTGAAGCTTTGATTATAAGCTCTTATAATTGGCGAATTGGAAGCTTGATATTCTTTCTTTTTCGTTTTCTTCAATTTGGACTAGCTACGTTGTTGAGTCTTTGGGATTCGCCTCACATACATTCACAACACATTATTCTATTTTTTTTATGAGACATAACATTTTGCTAAGGTGAGTTTTACATAGCCCCTTTTCTATTTATCACCATTTTTGGGGTGAAACATGTTACAACATCATTTATGCAATTCAATCATCAATGTGTCTATGTGTTTTTCTATGTTGCATTATGTCTTGAACATGACTAGGGTAAGCACAATTCTAGCATAAACATTCATCAGCCAAACGGTATACATTGATAGATCTATTGGACTGACAATCCCACCCGGATACGTGCCTCCTACAAAGGTTGCGTGGGTGTTTGTTACTGCAATATAAACGAGTGAACCATGAGCGTATGGGATGTACCACAATACAACAGTCACAATGGTTGATTATGCACTCGATTTACTTCTAGTATGTTTTCACATATGGACTAGATTGCCATGACACATGAATTGCACAACAATTTTATTCGATTATCAAAACCTATGTAATTCTCACCAACTTTTGTTGACCCAAAATATTTTCAACTTAACATGTTTCAGGTTCTACTTGCTTGAGGATTTGAATTAATGCTTGAAGATGTGTGCATAGTTTTATTCAATTTGATGTATGAATTATTGTAGAACAATTGTATGTAATTTATCTAAATCATATAATGAGAATTATTATTTACCATGAGCTACTGAACAATCATCAATACGTGACATCCCGATGTTTCCGCCATCGGTTGGGGTGTTACAGATTGGTATCAGAGCCATGGTTATAGGGAATTAGGTTATTAGAAAAATAATCTAGTCTATAACCATAGGATTTAACCAGTACTTGCTTCTTTTACTTGCTATTCTCTATCTCCCTCCTACTTCTTATCCCTACATTAATCCCTACGAGAAGGTTGCTCTCCATCACTGGATCCACTCTTAGACTAATAAGGCAAAACCCTCAGGTTTAACCTGAACCACCTTGAGATCTCGTCGAAGTTCTAGATTTTAATAACGAACACGTGCAATCTGGAAGGGTGAACGCCTGTATTCTGAGTCTTCTGTCTAGGCTGGCATTGCGCATATATCCCAATCAGACGAGGGACCCGGATGCCTACCTGGGAATTCTCGGGATGAGTGTTCACTTATAGGCTAAAGCATGTCTTCACTATGTTATCGGAATCTGAAATCTTTGATACGTCAACGTTTTCGTTTATTCGTTTTAATTAATGAATAAATGATTACATTCCTTATATCACCTCATTCATTTCATGCCACATTGAACCTTCATTGTGTCCCTTATAGATCATGTCTCCACGTCGCAGCACTCGCAATAACAGTGGTGAAAACCAAGAGGAAAGTAACAACAACCACAACACCAACCACAACAACAACAAAAACAACAAAGGTGTTGATGCCCAACTGGCTGCGATTATTTCCCAACAAATGGCGCAACAAATCACAACTCTGGTTTCTAACTTGTTGGCTCAAGTCATCCCACTGAATGGGAACGGCAATGGAAATGGAAATGGCGATGGAAATCACATAAAGAATGGGACCTTAGTTCGGAAAGGCGAGAAAACAAGTATTGTGGCCGCGGTAACTACCGAGAACCAGAAGCGCAAGACCAGGGATCCTAATGTAAACCTCACTACACAAGCTTCTAACAAGAAACCCTATACAAGAAACTTTCCATTGTGTAACACATGCAAACGACATCACCCCACTGTTTCAGTGTGTCGCCTGTGCACCAATTGTGGTAGATATGGCCATCTGATCAACACATGTCGTGAGTCCCCAAACCCTAACACCAACCAACCAACCAACCCTGCTCAGGTTGCTAATCTTAATCGTCCTGGTAAATACAACTATGGTCAATGCTATGAATGTGGAAACCCAAATCATTTCCGTAACCGATGCCCTAAACTAAATCGAGATCAAGACCCTCCAGCTAATTAACAGCAAACCCCACCATTTGAATGATGTCTACCTTTTAATTCTATGTATTGACACTTTTTGATTCAAGTAATAAATTCAAGTATTATCATAACATCTGAGTGCATGCTTGTTTGAATGTGAACTAATTGCTATATCTATAATCATACTTGCTTACTTGTACAACAATTAGTTGACTACCAAACAACCTACTCAACGATTGGTAGAGGTCATCATGTCTTTCCAACAGTCGGGAGAGGCCCTACAACCTGCTCAACGACTGGTGGAGACTATCGAACCTGCTCAACAATCGGTAGAGTCATAAAAGGACGCAAAACCCTAATGTAAGGTAAATTGATAATTACGGTCCGGAACGTAATCATGAATTTACAGGTACGTTAAGGTAGTGAGAAATTTTATCAAGGTTTTCGGTAGTCGACCAATTGTATACCTGGTGTTTTTCTTTTAACTTCGGGACGAAGTTCCTAAAAGTAGGGGAGACTGTAACATCGCAAAATTTTCCCCAAAATTTTAATACATAAAAAGCCCTTATATATATATATATATTTTTTATTACACCTTTATCATTAATATTATACAAATGTGTCTAAGTCTTTATTTATCCTAACTCACAACTTATATACATACATAAATGTATATAAATAATAATAATAATATGATTCTAAATTCTTTTTTTTTTCACATACAAGATTTTTTTTAAATAAAGCCTTGAGTCAAATAGTCAAAGTCCTAATCAAAGTCTTAGTCAAACAGTCAAAAAACCTTACTTTATGGTGTTGACCAATTTTAATGGCTAATTGACTCCAAAACTAGTATAAAAACCCACCTATGACCCATTATACTTTACACCTCTAAATCGATTGTTTCAATCCGATTAAACTTTCCCTCATACCTTTCTTCTATAGTCTATTACTTCTACAATTGAAGCTTTGATTATAAGCTCTTATAATTGGCGAATTGGAAGCTTGATATTCTTTCTTTTTCGTTTTCTTCAATTTGGACTAGCTACGTTGTTGAGTCTTTGGGATTCGCCTTACATACATTCACAAC
Source organism: Ambrosia trifida (assembly GCA_028751855.1). NCBI lineage: Eukaryota > Viridiplantae > Streptophyta > Magnoliopsida > Asterales > Asteraceae > Ambrosia > Ambrosia trifida. The sequence continues at coordinate 127,212,093 of CM054128.1, read as the reverse complement.
ACATTATTCTATTTTTTTTTATGAGACATAACATTTTGCTAAGGTGAGTTTTACATAGCCCCTTTTCTATTTATCACCATTTTTGGGGTGAAACATGTTACAACATCATTTATGCAATTCAATCATCAATGTGTCTATGTGTTTTTCTATGTTGCATTATGTCTTGAACATGACTAGGATAAGCACAATTCTAGCATAAACATTCATCAGCCAAACGGTATACATTGATAAATCTATTGGACTGACAATCCCACCCGGATACGTGCCTCCTACAAAGGTTGCGTGGGTGTTTGTTACTGCAATATAAACGAGTGAACCATGAGCGTATGGGATGTACCACAATACAACAGTCACAATGGTTGATTATGCACTCGATTTACTTCTAGTATGTTTTCACATATGGACTAGATTGCCATGACACATGAATTGCACAACAATTTTATTCGATTATCAAAACCTATGTAATTCTCACCAACTTTTGTTGACCCAAAATATTTTCAACTTAACATGTTTCAGGTTCTACTTGCTTGAGGATTTGAATTAATGCTTGAAGATGTGTGCATAGTTTTATTCAATTTGATGTATGAATTATTGTAGAACAATTGTATGTAATTTATCTAAATCATATAATGAGAATTATTATTTACCATGAGCTACTGAACAATCATCAATACGTGACATCCCGATGTTTCCCCCATCGGTTGGGGTGTTACAAGTGAAACTAATCACCAAGGTATGAATGTCACTCCTAACTTGGTGATATCATTTCGTTTGTGAAATACGGGCGTCTTCTTTTCTAAGCAAAATAACGAAGGAATAGCGAGAAAGAATCATAGCGAAAATATCTTAAAGAAAAATAAAAGAAATAAGAGAAATATACACGAGAAGACTTGTGAATGTAAGCTTAGTTATAGACTAGGCTAAAAGGCATTCTAATAACCTAATTCTCTATAGCCATGGCTCTGATACCAATCTGTAACACCCCAATTGATGGCAGAAACATTGAGGTGTCACGTAGTGACGATTGTTCAATAGCTCATGTACTAGAAATGTAAATTTTAATACATTGAATTGAAATAATTTATTACATTGAAAGAAATACAACATTTAAAACTAGCAATCTAAAACTAAAATACAACAATACTCAATCTAAGTCTAAGTTCCAAAAGCTTAGAAGTGATCTCATAAGAACCTGAAACATGTACGAAAATAATTTGGTCAATACAAAAATGTATTGGTGAGCATACCCTGTTTGAATAAATATAGTAGGAAAAGTGTTTAGCAATTCATGTGCGGTACCATTTGCAATTTTGTAATAAGTAATATCCGTTCAAAATCAACCCTATGTAATGAAAGGAAATATATATATAGTATGCGCTAGTAGTAATGAAATACATAGCAATGACAAGGACTCTCAACAGAGTCACAAGGGTATATACCATAGTACTATTCATTGAAATGCGAGGCCCTCAAAGGTTAATGATTTTGACAAGTCATAGACACACAAATTAACATATAGCAAACACACATGAGAATTGCATTTAGTGAAAGAATAACATTTAGTAATAGTGTACATGAATAGCCCCAAATGTAAAATGAAAAAGGGGAAAGATATACTCCCAGTTTGCGAAAGCGATCAAAATCCACTTAAGCGGTCGTGAGCTAAGTAATGGGAATTCTGAGGAATTCAACCTATAATGTGTAAGAATACTAATAAGGAAGTGTCTAAAAAGTCTAAGGTAACTAGGGTCTACGGCATTAGGGTTTGCTAAGTCGATTTGGGGAATTAAAGTTTTTATGATAAGTCGAATTATTTATTCAAATAATATACCAAAGTTTGTAAATGTGGTTTAGGTAATATAATTATATCCATTTGAATATTTAGATCAAAATGTGTTTGAATAATTACGACAAAATAATTTAGTTAATTACTTTAACTAATTATTGTAATTAAATAAAATAATCATAAATATTGAAATAAATAATTATGAGTTGCACAACGATTCACAAATGATAATAAAGACTTTCACACATAAGATTATTTCTATTTTATAAGAAAAGTATTTATAAAATAGACGTCTAAATAGTATAAATAAATAAATGATTAAAAATGTCTAATTAATCATAAATAATACTAATAATACAAGCCATGATCCAAAAATGCTATTTTTATTGAAAATGGATGCTTTATGGTGTAAATCAATGAAAATAATTTTCCCATAATTTTTATAAATTTATTTATATTTAAAACTGATTTAATGAAATTAAATCATGTTTAAATGATTAAAATAGGAAAATTAATAAAATAAGTGTTTTCCGAACCAATAATTTTTATTTCAGCTCCTGATAATTGGAAATAATCTCCCAAAAAGTTTGAGTTTAAAATCATTAAAAATGGATTTTTAATCAATTAATTATGATTAAAACAATTTAATTCAATAAAAATATGAAAATAGAACATTTTCGAAAAAATAAAAATGTGGAAATGTTCTTTATGGTGTCAAGATGCTACTCCTAAAGTTTTATAATTTTTAGAGCAAAATTAAATTTTCTATGAATATTTAAAGAACAAAAAATTTATATATATATATATATATATATATATATATATATATATATATATATATATATATGAATCATATATAAAAAAATCAGAAAAGAGGAAAAAAAACAAAAAGAATGGTCTTGTGGGCAGCAGGGATCGAACCCAATTCCCATCCACACACACACAAGCTTTTAACCACTACAACACAAGGACTTTTGTTTAAAAGTTTAGATAAAACTCTTTTTATGCAATAACTCTATTTCATCATCTTCCCCAAATTAACTTCCAAGAACCCTAACCCTAACCCTTAATCTAATAACCCGAAATAGACTCAATATATGACCTGTGATAAAGGGGTTTTGGTCGGAAACGCATGGAGAGTAAAACAACATCAAGATTTAATACTTGCAATGCGTTTTATATGCTCGAATCGGCTTCAAGGTCCGAAACAAAAAAAAAACGAAAATAAGCACTTTCTGGACGCAATTAAGAAGCTTTTGTTGTGGGTTTGCGTTGGTTTGTGATGCAGAAACAAAATGGTAACATCAATTTATACAAAGGTTCGACCAAAACGTGTTATTCACTTGGTTTTAAGTTCCGGCCGTTTCAGGTTTTAACCCAAATTAAAAATTGATTAAATCATATTAAGCGCTCGCTATTATGATTGGATTTCAATGTAAAATGATGGAGAAAACGTTTGGCGCATTAAAACGAGTTAAAGTCCCTTATTGAATGGGTTTATGGGGTCGCCGGAAATCTCGCCGGTCCGGCGAGTAGTCTGACCGGAAAACCTAGGGGAGGGGATGGACCTTTTTAAAACTTTTGCTTATCGTCAGTTTTGGTCCCTCATGTTTAACCTTGTTAGTTTATTAACATTTTGGTTATCTTTTTCTTAATAAAAACTAACGAACTTAACCAAACTAACTATAAATCTTTTAAACTACGCTTATTAAATTAAAATATATTTTTTTATAAGATAACATGTTTTTACGTTTATAGTACGTTTAAAATATCAACACGCGCGTATACAAAATGTATACATACACCATTTTAAAGGAAAATTTAAAATAAAATGAAATAATATTTGATGAGGACTAGAGGTGAAACTTTAAAATAAACGGAGGGCTAAAATTGACAGCTTGCTAAAAAGCGAGGGTGACGGATGTCACACTATGTATGTATGTATGTATGTATGTATGTATGTATGTATGTATGTATGTATGTATGTATGTATGTATGTATGTATGTATGTATGTATGTATGCATGTATGTATGTATGAGTGTATGTATGTATGCATGTATGTATGTATGAGTGTATGTTTGTATGTATGTATGTATATGTATGTATGAGTATATGTATGTATGTATGAGTATATGTTTATATTTGTATGTTAATACATATTGAGACTAGAAATACATGCCCGGAAATAAATCCCCATTTAAAATATAGTGAGCTTAGAAATACCCGCCCGAAATTGATTTTGTAATTAATTTCGGATAGTCTCCGTTTTGGGATTGCTTTTTGAATACTTTATCTCATTAAGGATGTGAATGTGTACTACATGATTGTTTGTTTTTGAAAGATTCGGCTGGCGTTTCCTCTTTGCTCCTCGGGTATATATTTATATTATATACTTGGGGGCTAAGGGGAAATGCTGCCGAATTTTTCTTAAACAAACAATCATGTAATACACATTCATATATGAGATAAGGTATTTAAAAAGTGGGTTTAGCAACCTACCCTTTAGGTGTCAATAATATGTTTCATTTAAATTATCGTGTCTTAAACCCAAATTATGTTTCAGTCACATCATCATGTCGATCGATAAAAGCTGGATTAAACTAAAGAACCGTTTGGACGTTGAGTACGAAAAAGGAATTAACAATTTCATGAGTATGCCAAACCATTCGTCAACTCATATGGAACGATTAGATGTCCATGTAGAAAGTGTAATAATTCTAACTTTATAGACTTCACAACAACGACATATCATATTCGTATAAATGGTTTCGATGAGGATTACATGCTGTGGATCTAAAACGGTGAAAATCCAATTACGCCGTCTCCTGTAGTTGTAGATGAGGTTAGGGGAAGAAGCACTATGAATGACGTTATTGCAGACATTATAGCGGAGCGTATGGAAGAGGATACAGAGCTTAACGAAGGGGGCTCGGATATAGAGAGTAGTGATGTTCGTGATGAGTTTGAAGCCCTGATAGATGAAGTCGAATCAGAAATATATCCTGGGTGTATCGATTATTCCTCCCTTGACTTTATATCAAAGCTTATGAATATGAAGGTAAGGCACAAATGGTCTAATTCCTTTGATGATCTTCTTGGGGTTTTCCAATCTGTACTTCCAGCAGGTAACAAGGTCCTCCCTTCGCATTACAAAGCCAAAAAGATATTAAAGAAGACTGGTTTGGGACATGAGATGATAGACGTGTGTAAATGGGACTGTGATCTCTTCTGGAAAGAACATTAGTCGTTGCAGAACTATCATGTTTGTAATGAGAGTCGGTGGGTAAATAAAGACACAAGTGGCAAGAAGGTACCTCACAAGGTGTTACGATACTTTCGTTTGACCCCCAAACTACGACGCTTGTATGGCTCAAGGAACACAGCAAAAGATATGATATGGCACAGTACCGGACGATTAGAAGATGGTATTATGCGTCATCTAGTTGATGGATCTTCATTGATAGACTTTGATCTAAGGTACCCTAACTTCTCGAGTGAACCTCGAAATGTTCGCCTAGGGCTTGCAGCTGACGGTTTTAATCCTTACGGCATCAAAAGCTCGACTCATAACACTTGGCCAGTTATACTCACCACATACAATCTGCCTCCATGGCTATGCATGAAAGAGTCCACATTTATGTTGACCTTTTTGATTCCTGGCCCTAAATCCCCTGGGAAGCACATTGACATTTTCCTTAGGCCGTTAGTGGATGAGCTTAAGGATTTGTGGCAGACAGGTGTACGTGCTAAAGACGCTACAACAAACACACACTTCACAATGAAGTCGGCGTTGCTATGGACTATAAATGACTTTCCAGCTCGTAGCAGTCTATCAGGTTGGAGTGGGCAGGTATACAAAGCATGCCCGACTTGCAACGAAGACACCCCTTCAGTGCGTGTAATAGGTAAATGCGTGTATCTAGGCCATCGGCAGTTCTTAGATGACAACCATCATTAAAGAAAAAGTTCCGAGTTAGGTAAATACGTGTATGTAGGCCATCGGCAGTTCTTAGATGCCAACCATCATTGGAGAAAAAATTCTGAGTTTAACGGGACACACGAGACAAGAGCCCCCCGAGACAGTTTAGTCCCGCTGACATAGATGCTCAACATGCTCTGCTTCTCAATCGCCTACCAGGCAATCATCCACAATTTGGAGGTCCTAACCCTAATCGGGAAGACTTCGAGTTGAACTGCTCCAAAAGAAGCATATTTTTTGAATTAGAGTATTGGTCTTCTCTACAGTTGAAGCACAATTTAGATGTTATGCATATCGAGAAAAATGTGTGCGACAGCTTGCTTGGTACTCTTTTGATGAATGACAAGACGAAAGACAACTCAAATGCATGAAAAGACTTAGAGAAGCTGAAAATTCGAAAGACGCAATGGTTGAAAAAAAAGAACCAAGTGGACCTGCCCACACCCAAAATACTCATTCACCAAGCGTGATCGAAAGAGTTTCTGTCAGTTTATAAAAAATGTTAAAATACCAGATGAGTTCGGATCTAATATTAGTAAGAGGGTGACAGATAACAATACTGACATTACTGGTTTGAAATCACATGACTGTCATATTCTCATGTAAAAATTGATACGAATTGGGGTTAGGAATCTGCCATGTGGCAAAAAAAAATAAAGGTAAAAGATAATGCGATGTGGATAAATACCTTTAGCGGGGACCCCTTTAGCGGCAACATGAGCATTAGGCACAGCCAAATTTAGACAAGATCATTAGCGGTGACAGTCGCCGCTGATTATCTTGTCGCCGCTAAAAGCCTACTGTCTTGTAGTGTCCATAGTGCTTTGACATCAATAGCATGTCTCCTTTAGTTTAACATTTGCATCAAATCATAATTTTATATGCTATATTATAATATCATAAGCTGCTTATAGAAATCTAAGCGGAAGCGATTTTCTATTTGGTTTTATTTATTTGTTTGAGCCCTGCAGCGGGAGGGCTGCTCGGTTTCTAGTTGGCGACTCTCAAAATGGCTAGGTGGATTTTGTATAAGAAATGTAGAGAGAATAGGATATGAAAGGAGTATGTATTTCTTATTGATTGAATTGTTTTGTACAAACTAAAGGAGAAAACAATCTCCTATATAAATACATAAAGTTAAGAATAAAAAGGAAAACACTAATCTTGGGCATGAGGAAAGTCAAAGTCAAGCATAAGACAAAGAAGACTTTGACTACAATTGTTGCTTTGACTTGGGACATAAATCAAGGAGGCTGAAGACTTGAGGCATGGAATAAGCTAGGAGAAGAAATTATCTCCAATACCCCCCTCAAGTTGGAGCCTGAAGATCACGAACGCCCAACTTGCAAAGTAATGTTTCTTTCTTTTCGAACACTCCCTTTCAAGTTGGAGTGTTTTCTTTTCTTGACGGATTCAAAGATTTTGAATCCGATTTTTTTGCGAGTTCAGATGACCCGACTTTTCTTTTTTTTCTTTTGCGGGTTCAAAGGACCCGACTTTTCTTCTTGCGAGTTTAAAAACCCGACTTTTTTTTGCGAGCTCAAAGAACTCGACTTTTCTTCTTGCGAGTTCAAGGAACCCGACTTTTCTTCTCGCGGGCTTAAGGAACCTGACTTTTCTTCTCACGGGCTCAATAAGCCCGACTTTTCTTCTTGCGAGTTCAAAAGAACCCGACTATTTTTTTCTCGCGGGTTCAACCATTCGGGTTGTTCTTAGCCTTGCAACCATTCATCGTTGGAACTTACGACAACTTGATGTGAGCAATGCCTTCCTCAATGGAAACCTTACAGAAACCGTCTTCATGGAGCAACCACCGTTATTTGAAGATCCCATAAATCCAACTCATGTGTGCAAACTAAATCGTGTTATTTATGGTTTAAAACAAGCACCACGTGCTTGGTTTCAACGATTAAGTTCCTTTCTTCTCAAACTTGGTTTCACTTGTAGTCGAGCTGATCCATCACTATTTGTTTACAAGTGTGATGCAACTCTCATATATCTCCTTGTATATGTTGACGACATCATCATCATCACGGGCAACAATGAACAATTCATCAACACATTCACCTCTCGTCTCAACAAGGAGTTCAAAAGTAAAGATCTCGGTTCCCTAAGCTTCTTTCTTGGCTTAGAGGTAACTCACACCAAAAAGAGTCTTTTCCTAAACCAAACCAAATATGCTTATGACATAAATCAGGGAGGCTGAAGACTTGGGGCATGGAATAAGCTCGGAGGAGAAATTATCTCCAATACTGCTAAGTAAACTCAATTTGTCACAAGCTGCTTCATCACATCATAGCATCATGCACCTTTGACACAAACCAATTCAAATATCCATATTCAACATGCATCATGGCATCATGCACATTTGACATCATCCACCATCTGTAATTCTAATCGGTACTTCAATTTGAATCCGTAGGCAGGGGCGTAGGTACTAAGGATATGGGTTCAGCCAAGCCTGTACAAAAAGCATTTAGTGTTATATATACATGTATCTCGACATCGCACCGTAATTTCGACATCGAACCCGTAGAAGCTTTTATACGGAATCCTTAGAAACCTTGACACCGAACTCATAGAAAAATTGACACTGAATCTTAAATAATTTAACAACTAATCTTAACCCACATTTCAATTAAAAGAGAATAATATGTTAATCCCACATTCTATTAAAGAATAACCTATTAACTCACACTCAATTAAAAAAAAAAAAAAAAAACCTTTAAAGTTTTAGCCCACCTTATAAGCTCATAAACCATGTAAATCAAATTATATAATATAACAAATAAACGGTGTAATCAAAAGTTTGGAGGCTAATTTGATAAAGTGAACAATAAAATTCATGAATAAAATGGATATAACTTCGGTGAATATCGATTGTCGTATTTTTTATGTGACCTAATCAGAATAGGTTAGCCGAACCGGAAAGAAAAAGCCAAAACTTAGTGAGAGACAAATTGACAAAAGGTCGTCTATCCCTAGAAAATTTCCGAACTCATAGAAAACAAATCTTGACTACGCCATGTCTGTAGGTGTTTAATGATTTAAGTATGAAACTCTCTAATATATAAAGTTGAAGAATATTGAACTTTCTGTTTATTCTTATAATTTTATTTGTATATTTATAAAGAGTCATGAAGAAAATGTTTTTTTTTATTAGTTAGTATGAAGATGAGGGTCTCTGAATGAGTGTTTTGAATTTCTGATTCAGTGCTTGTGATTGTTCATTCTTTATCAATGAGTTTAAATTTGATTTATATTTATAGGCATGATCTCTGAACACATGAGTGATGAATATAATATAGTAGTTGTTGCATATTGCAAACTCGTCAGGGTGGTCCGTGATGGCCACCCCATGATGGTCGTAACCATTACGACCACCTATTCTATGATGCACTGTGATGCCCACAATATTTTCGCAATCGTGGCCTACATCACGGAGAAAAGTGAAGTCTGGTCAAGAAAAGTGAAGAAAAGTCAGACTTTTCTATCTCAATTAATTTTCACCACAAGTTTTCCTTTTCTCTCTCTCTCTCTCTCTCTCTCATCACGATGTGATGACCAGCCCGACCTTTTTGTGATGAAATGTGATGGAGTTTAATGAGTATGATGGGGTGATGACCACCCATCCACCCTCAGGAAATTTGAGGTAGGAACACATTTCTACCGTTTTAGCCGGATGTTTGTCCTGGCACATTTATTAGGCTAACATTTTCATAACTTGTTGTCTATTTTGGTTTTAGGTTGGTGGATGACTTCTCCTCTAAGTTACGCACTTCAGATTTCAAAAGTGAATGCAAACCTCTACTTCGTATCAAGGTACAACCAACATCAAAAAAATGTTTTTTTTTTAACGACCAACTAAATATCACTTGAACTGCTAGTGGGTTAGCATTGGACAAATGGCTGTCCACCGGGTAGCCCAAGTCCACCAAGCCACCAATTCGGGGAAAAACCTGTCGCCCGAAGGCCCACTGCAGTAAAACCCGTTTGGATCGGATCGGATTCAAACTTGAGACCAAATGGCCTTAAGCTCTTATCTTCATTTCCCCATACCACTCCACTAAATGGGCTTAAGTAAAGATATATATATATATATATATATATATAGGTTTAGGATCCTGTACAAAGTACATTTTTCGTGAGAAGTGTGAGAAGGACTAAGAATTGACATGTAGACATCATGTTTTGGATTTGGGAATGATGTTTTAGGTTGTTTTAACTTGAAAAACACCAAACACAACAATCTAAAACACACTACAATGTATTATAGTCATTAAATTTAAAAAACAGCTAAAACACACTACTTAACGCTTAAAACACACTGCTAATGTTCTTAGCATGGTGTTTTAAGTTTTAAGCCTAAAATACATTGTTTTCTGTTTTTAATTGTTATGTTTGGTGTTTTTATATGCAAAACAATCCAAAACATCACGACTAAGTTCAAAAAATAATGCCTAAGTATCAATTTTCAATACTTCTCACACTTCTCACGAAAAATGTACTTTGTACAGGATCCTGACCCTATATATATATAGGGCAATTATAAAATGAAAACCCTCTTGAGTTGAGAAAACCTTAGAAACCCATGTAAAAAATCATTATTTTTTTTTTGAAAAAAATAACCAATGTAAATTACATGTTTTTAAGTGTTTTGGGCCAAAAAAATAAAAAAAGCGCCGAAGGGATTTTTTAAAAAAAAATAAACAAAGCTGCGAAAACACATGTTTACAACAGCTTTACAACAGCAAATAGCTGAAAACATATGTAAAAAGCGCAACTTTGTTTTTGTTTTTTAAAAAAATCCCTTCGGCGCTTTTTATATTTTTTTGGCCCAAAATGCTTAAAAACATGTATTTTACATTGGTTATTTTTTTCAAAAAAAATTTGATTTTTTACATGGGTTTCCAAGGTTTTCTCAACTCAAGAGGGTTTTCAATTTATCCTTCTCCTATATATATATATAGGGAAAGTATAAATTGAAAACCCACTCGAGTTAAGAAAACTCTGAAAACCCGTCAAAAAACCATCTAAAAAAGTTTTTTTTTTTTGAAAAAAATACACAAGGTAACATACATGTTTTTAAGCGTTTTGGGCCAAAAAAATAAAAAAAGCGCCGAACGAATATTTAAAAAAAAAATAAACAACGCAAACTTTGTAACAGCAATGTTAACATATGTTAAAAGGCAGAAAACATATGTTAACAGCGCTGTAACATATGTTAACAAGAAGAAAACATATGTTAACGACCCTGTTACAAAGTTTGCGTTGTTTATTTTTTTTAAAGATATTCGTTCGGCGCTTTTTTTTATTTTTTTTGGCCCAAAACGCTTAAAAACATGTATGTTACCTTGTGTATTTTTTTCAAAAAAAAAAAAACTTTTTTAGATGGTTTTTTGACGGGTTTTCGGAGTTTTCTTAGCTCGAGTGGGTTTGCAAAATATCCACCCCCTATATATATATATATATCAATATATATAAGTTTGTCTCCTATCTTAAAACCAATTGAATTTCTCACCAATCATACAAGATGACCTAACATCCAAAATAATCTTGTGGTGGGCCAAACCTGAACAATGGGGGAATTAACACATCACTGCAATCTGAAGAGTACAATTTTGCTTCTTCAATTCGAAGTATGACCTTAAAATTTTAATGTAGTTAAGTGGATGCCCAAACATTTCCTGTTGCGCGTATTACAATAGTTAAACTCGTAATTTTTTGTACACAACACTTTTTTGGTCAAACTGAAAGCAAAGTTGGCATTTAGTAGTCATTCAATAATTGATCTCAATATTTGCAATTGTAACATTGAAAATTTAACAAAAAAAAATGAGAAACATAAAAGAGACTTGTGTTTGCAAAGGCGTATGGTGGTGGTTTGTGGTGGACCAGGTCATCGGTCACGTGTAGGTTACTGTTTACAAATCGAAGATTAGACAACTGGCAAACATGATGGAACAATCGAAGAAGATAACCAAATGAAAAATCGCCCATGGAGAGTGAGAGAGATGAGCGGATAGGCTTGCTTAGTATTTTTTATATATTTTTGTTCTTAATGCAACTTTCATGAAAAAAACTTTATATAAATATTAATTGAATTATTCATGTCATTACTAGCTCCACATTTATCACAATTGATGAACATGTATTTGGACCTAAAGCAATAGCTAGCTTTAAAGTCCTTGATCAAATGTTTGGCAAGGGATGCACCACTTCGTCATGTTTGAATAATTTTGTAGACCATCAAAAACATATCTTTTGTTACCTCATGTATTTTAAATAGTTGGTTTCTGCTTTTAGACTTTTCCGTTTTAGGTAGTTCATGCCCCCGCAGCAACGCGTGAGCATTCCCACTAGTACAATATAGTATCATACAATTATTATAAAAGTAACAACAAACTTAAAGTTGCGTATTTAATAGGTTACACGCGGTATGGTATCACTTTGCTACTTGTTGTCAAAATAATACTGCAACATACAAAAACTACCTTATATCAAAGCCAAAAACCCAAAATTTTGATATGCCTAAAAGGATATGGACATGTGTTTTACGTCGATCAAAAACATAAGAATGTACCCATATTAATGTTGATGTTGTGGTATACATCGGTCTAATTCATTGAACTATCGATACCAAAAATAGTTCTTTATTTTGAATATAACTTTGTTTTATGTAACATTTCTATCACAATAATGCTAAAAAAATTAGCATAGTTCTGCTTTTAATTTTTTTTACAGGTAAGGATTAAAGATATTAAAGAAAATTCAAATTACATGATAATTGAATTATCACAAAGAAAATGTAACTCATGTGTAGATCACTTGTTATTCATATGTTGCTAAATGATACACGCATACCGGACGGGTGTTTAGACTATCCATTGTGGGTAGAGGTGAGTGGATGATTTATCGAATAATATTTTGCCATGTAGGCGTCGATGTGGCACTGGCTCGCGACCGCGGACTGGTAGCTTGATCCCGTTGTGGCTAGAGGTGAGCGAGTCTTTTTTTACCAAATTAATAAATATAAAACATAAATATTTTACTTAATAATATTATATTAAATTAATTAGATAGACAAAATAAAAAATAATATAAACATGATACATGACCTCATCCTCTTCTTCAACAACAAAAATACATGAACTCATCCTCTTCTTCAACACCAAAAATACATGAACCCGCAACACAGAGTGTATCCACCCCTGGTCTTCAACACCAAAATAAACTCATCATCGATCTTCAACACCAAAATAAACTCATCATCTTCTTCTTCCAACACCATAAAAACAGCAAAAAAAATAAAAAAAATAAAATAAACGTGATTTCTCCTCGCTAGCCCACGCGATTCGGCTCACGTCTGCTCGCTCGTGCAGCCGTTGATGTGTAGGTGTTGTGGTTCCGGCGATCCACGTGGCTCGCAAGGTCGTTCGCGCAGATCCTGACGCGCACAACAACGGATAGTCTTATGTGATGCGGGGAACACAGACAACAGTAGTCACGTAATATGTTATTTTTTAATTTAAATAAAAACTATTGTAATATCATACTCAAATTAAATATAATAAAATGCTTATTTTATGTTTTTTTTTAAATTAACATATGAAAAAGTAATTGCCGCTTAAAAACTATGATAAGCAGTTGGTTAAAAAGTCAATAATATGTTTTAAAAAAATTATAATTGCACTCTTAAAATTATTTGAAAAAATATTTTATTCTTTTGTGTTATAATATATTGTAGACGTATAATATATCACATGATAATAACAAAGTTACAAAGATGTGATGGCCTATCCAAATGCAAGCCATAATTTTCTCTAGTGGGTCATCTTCAATTAAAGTAACTTCTTATTATTATATTTTTTGAACTGCAAGGTACGACATGTCAACTACCATGACATCGGACATTGTGACTAAGCTCGATTATTCGACCGTCGCCAGCCCCTTGGCTTTTCTAGTTGCGCGGAAACCCAACTTCCACCCGCCTGAGGCATGACAGTGAAATAATCGGTAAAACTCCACCTCCTATCCGAGTCCAACCTGTGCCACCCGTATTCGCTCTTCACTTGGATGCCGCAGAAAATAATGAGAATTAAACCTAGGTCACAAGCAACACCAAATCTTTTCCCAACCACTATTCATTTGTTAGTTCCATTTCTTACACGGATTTAAATTTTTGTTACTTATATTCTTAAAATTATTTAAAAGTACTTGATAATAACACAGTTATAAAGATGTCATGGTCTATCAAAATGCAAGCCACCATTTAAAGTAATTTCTTATTCATTTATTAATTCCATTTCTTATACGCTCCCTCGTCTAGCTTAACAATATTGACTATTAGTGTAGGTTTAATAGGTAATTGCAACAAATTCAATTTTGGTCATTTGTCTTTCATTTATTAGTTCCATTTTTCATACTAAAAATATCATCAAGGTAGGCTGCCTTCTAAGTTGATTTTCTTATACTCCACCTAATTACTCCAAGTCAAGCAAAAGGCGGTCACCCTTGGGCCTTGACCAGATGGCGATCAAGTCGGTCAACTCGAACTGAGCTTGAATTTAAAATATAACATAACTGGCATTTGACCCCGCGCTTCGCGGCGGGGTCGTAGGTGGATACTGGCAAGAATGTATTTATTATCTGATATATCGATGAATTAATATTAGACCGTTTAGGCTTTAATCCAAATAACAAAAAATAAGCAAGCAACTCGGTTGGGTAAACATGTTTAGTGTAGAGTTAAAAGTTAGTTTTAACTTTAATAGGTTGAATAAAAAAAAGAGAATTAATTTTGTTAAATGGTGTATTTAATGTTTTATATAGACAATGCAAGCTTTAATCTAAACGCGTTGCAACAGGGACGTGGTGAGAGTTCGATCAGCATCTCACACTAAGACAAAGGATAAAGAAAACCAAAGAAGAGTCGTACATTAACCAAAATAATATCTACATGTGTTCGGTTCGTTGTTGCTGCATCTCGACTCTGAACATCGAAACATAATGATGCAAAAATGCAGGAATTTAAATAAATCTTGATCGTACATTTGGTATCAACCGTGCGGAAAAAAATCACACTAAAATGCCTATAAAAATACACATGTAATTAATTATGTGTCGTAACACGGAGTTTTAAACTAAAAATAACCCAAAAATATAATATAATAAAAAATCTTAAAATAAAATAAAATATGGACCAATACATAATTACAAATGTAAATGTTAGTTGGTGTTTTAAAACTAAAAATAACCTAAAATAATATATATGTATAATGTATAATAAAATCATAAAAACATAAAATAAAAATTAAATAGTATAAAACTTAGACCAATAGAGAATTATGTAGACATTTATAAATGTTAGTATTAGAAATTAGAAATTCCTATGTCGATAAAATTAAAGAATGAATATCATTTTTCCGGTAATAAATGTCAAATTATTGAAATACATTAGTATTTGAGCATGTATCATTTTTATTTATATTGATATTCACGTATTTTGTTATAAATGTTAGTAATTATATACACACACAATTTGAAACTTTCTTTGTGAGGGGGCGTTACTATACCGTTCATAGGCTATGATTGATTGACGTTTCAGGTGCCCCTTTCCTTCATTTCATTACACGTGTACTCCTCTTTTTTTGTACAACCCTTCCCTGCATAACACATGCTGTTGAGTCAGGTTTATGCTTGGAAAACGTGGCTTCCTTGGCTTCACATATGATGTGCATCACTTTGCACCATCACCGTATCGCCTGCGAACTCCTTCCATAAGTGTTTTCCCATCTTGGTTTTACTAGCGTTTGACACCGCTGCAACCATCAACATCGTAAGAGAGAGAGAGAGAGAGAGAGAGAGAGAGAGAGAGAGAGAGAGAGAGAGAGAGAGAGAGAAGATCCATCCATGTCCTTAGGGGTGTTCAACAAATCGAATAACGAATTTTCGAATTATTCGAATCGAATTTTTTGAATTTTTAATATTTTTACCTTAATTCGTATTCGCTAAAAATTCAAGTTATTCGATTCGATTCAAATAAATAAATTTGATTTAGTTCAAATTACCGTAAATAATAAATTGTTTTACTTTTCGTTTTAAAACGAATACAAACATATTATTTTTAACATATAAAATACAAATCTACAAAATTGATAAACAACAATATGTTAAAAACGAGAATAGTAAAAATAGTATAGTGTACAGTTTGTTAGAGTTTTGTGATGAATAAGTTCAATATGTAAAATATGGTAATGATAAAAGTTGTAGAGACTATGGATTCTTAGAGTTTGACCAAAACTTAGATGTTCTTTTTTTCAATGTGTATATATTTGTATATATAATAATGTGTACGTGTGTATATATATTTAAAAAATATACATGTACAACATTTATTCGAATTTCAAATTGAATCGAATCTAAAATCATAAATTCGTGTTGGATTTGACGGTATAAAATCATGATTTGGGTTACATATAATACATTTTGATTTGACGGTATAAATTTGAGTTACTGTACGTTTTGAACCCATCACGCCACGCCGTAACGCGCATCACGTAAAAAACTAGTTTATGATATTTCACACACACACACACATATAGTTTCCCAAAAATTAATTTCCTTATAACTACAGTTTCTGAGTACTCCCTGAGTATTTTCCGCCTAGACTGAGTATTTGCAACTCTCCAGTCAACCAATCTGTGAGCACTTAGTAACTTCTATAACCATGTAGCTACTAGCTAATTCACTAAAAAATCACATGTGGCTATTTTGATAACTAACAATGATTGATCACAGTGGCGGATCTAGAAACATTTTTCAGTAGTAACGCTTTTTATTTTTTTCATTTTAGTAGCAACGTTTTTCAAATTTCGTAGAAAAAGACCAAATTTTCCACTAATTTTTCACTACACGCGCGAAGTTGAGTCGCAACCTCCGCAACCCCTCCTCTTTAACTGGATCCGCCCCTGATTGATCAACAAACCTAAAAATTACTCGTGGCACACGACCCTTCATGTAAATTATGATGTTTTTCTCAAACCTCCTATAAGTACCAAAACCTTCCCTAGCGATAGAGCAGCTCAAATGGCAGCTCAAAATACTTTGTTTACCCTTGCTTCAATTACTCACAAAGCTATTCCACAGCTCTTAAAACCTGGCCGTCTTCATACAACTTTAGTGCATGATCATAAATACCTGTGTACTGTTACTACCTCATATCGATTCAAATGGTGTTTTAATCCTTTAAAACCAAATGAATCCTTCTGCAAGTGCATAGGAAGACCTTCGCTGCAGGTACTTATATATGTTTTCGTTCCTCATGATAATCTATTTAATTAATATTATGCTTGGCATTGCTTGCCAACCTTCGGAATTTCATAACTTTTCAATTTTTCGTATTAATATGTTTGTAAAGTGTTTGCAAATGTTCATGCAGTGTATGCCAGAAGACACTGATGCAAAACATGCAAAATTGGTAGAAAGTGTTCGGCAACTGATCACCAATGATATTAATGACATCAAGTTTGATAATTTGTTAATGGTAGATGCTCTTGAACGGCTAGGACTTGATTATCTCTATGAACATGAGATCAATCTGGTTGTTGAACAGTGTTACCATCAATTGATTAACAAAGATTTTCTTGAACATCGAAATCTCTATGAGGTCTCACTATGTTTCCGAATCTTAAGGCAAAAAGGTTTTCGTGTGTCGGCAGGTTGGTAAAAACTCAACTTCTCATCTTGAAATTCTTAACTCATCTCTTCTCTGCTTATTTTAGGTAGGTAATCAAGAAAAAGGTTTTCATAAGTGTTTCCATATGTAGTCACTTAACTTTTAATAGAGGAAAAAAATACACATTTCGGTCTTTATATTTACACAAATTTTTAGTGAATGCACTTTAACTTTAAAATAGATGAGATTCATTATTAGCGTTTTACAATCTTGCATTGTTTGCGCTTTAGCCCTAACCAAGTTAAATTTTAAAGTTAAATCAATTCACGTGAACCCCACGTAAGGGTATTTATGCCTTTTTTAATATTAAAGCTTGAATAATTTTGTTTACAAAACAAATAAAACCCACCCACCCACTTAGCATACCCTTTAGCTAAAAACAAAACACTTTATTCCTCTCTCTCTTGCAGGAGCCACCATACGTCGCCACCAATTTCCTTCCCTTTCTACCTACCACCTCATAGCGCTCCTCCACCATTGCAACCATATCATAACCACAATCACCATCAACCAACCACCGCTACAACCCCATCATAATCACCAACCCCACCACCATCAACTGCAACCCTACCATAATTACCAACCCCACCAGTGACAACCACCACCAAATCCGGCAAACAAAATGTCCTCACCACCACTGACAGCTGACACATGTTACTGCCACCGGTGAAAACAAAAAAAAACCACCCGTGTAACCACCACCACCGCCTATAACCACCACACCAAATTCGAAAAACACCGCATTACCCCCACCACCATAAGATTCATCTTCGTTTGAAACCCTAACTCCCAAATTTTGAACTCCTAGATCCTAAACTGATTTAGGGTTTTCACCAGCTTATGGTCAACGTCCTCGTAGAAATCATCGATAAAAACCGAGAAGATATGAGAGAAACCAACAAGAATTTAAAGGAATCATGTGACGCTGTTAAGTAGGTGGGTTGTTGTTCCGATGGTTTTGTACGTGTGTGGTGGCGAGTGGTCATGTGGGTTAGTAGCAGTGGTGGGTGGGTTCTCGCTGTGATGGTTTTGCGGTCAAGGGTAGTGGTGTGGCTAGAGAGAGAAAGAGAGGGGAGGGAGAGAGAGGGAGCGAGGGAGAGAGAGAGATGGGGGAGAGAGGGAGAGGGGGAGAGAGGGAGAGGGGGAGAGAGAGAGGTGAGAGAGATGGATGAGTGAGAAAGATAAGAGATTTGTTATATATGTTAGGTAGCGTTTGGTATGGTGGAATGGAAGGAAGAATGGAATGGACCATTACGAGGTAATGAAAAATAGTGTGTTTGGTTGGTTAAAGGAATGGAATCACCCATAGGCATTCCATTCCCTCAAAACAATTCCATCCACCTCCATGTTTTTTTTTCATTCCATCCCTCATTCACCCTTTACTAACAACACCAAAACCCACCACCACCGCTCACCACCATCGTCACCACCCACCACCGCTGTCGCCACCACCCACCACCGCCGTCACCACCCACCACCGTCGACCACCACTGTTGCCACCACCACCAACCACCATCGTCGCCACCATAAACCACCCGCTACCTTCACCCACCTACCCACCACCGTCGCTGCCAACCACCGCCGCCATCCAACACCACCCACCGCCGCCCACCACCATCACCCACCCACCGCCGTCTCCACCACCCGCCATCGTCACTCACCATAATTTCCTTTACCCACCACTACCGGCGCTACCCACCACCGCCACTACTCACCATCGTCACCCACCCACCATCACCGCCCTCCACGTCCACCCATCGTGTAACACCGCAACAGATGGCGGAATCATCGATGTGTCACGTAGTGACGATTGTTCAAAAGCACATGGTACTAAAATGTAAATATTATTGAATAAGCCAAAATTGTCTTACATGGAAATGGAAAATACAATGTCTAAATGAAATGTAAATATTGAAATAAGTGATTAAAATAAAGCACTAAATATCCCTTGCAAAAGCACTAGATCAAACTGCACCTGAAACATGTACAAAAATAGGTTTGGTCAACATATGAAATGTTGGTGAGCACTCCTAGTTTTGATATATATAGTAAGTCAAAAAGATATACAATTCAAGTGCAAGCTACAGTGCAAATATGTAAACTATGTATCATACAAATGAGCGAAATCAATCCTGTGACTGTATAATGTACAAAATGAACGGCGGTGTACTCATCAAATAAATGGATGATAACTTAACAATGGCCACGGATTCTCCGATGAAAAAGGGGGAGAGTCAATCTAGGCGGGTTGTCAATCCAAATAGCGTTATCCAATGTTAAGGTCGGCTTGTACAATGTTAATGATTTCACTAAGTACAAATGTATTCTACATATAATGTCTAAGCAAAAAGCACGTTTGTAAGCAAATGCACATAGTACTAGAATTGTATTGTAAAAATGTGAACTTGTATTTGTAATTTGTATAAGTGTACATGTAACACCCCAAAAATGAATAAAAGCAAAAAGGGGATAGGAAATACTCACTGTTTACGTAATAGCTTGAAATTCAACTGGACAACGAAATATGCGTTGGAATTATCCCAAAGGATCAACCTAAAGAATTTGATAACGTGTAAGGGAAATAATTCTAGGATACATGTATTTCTAGGGTTTCGAATTGGTGATAAGTATTTATTTGATTAATAATCAAATTGTTTATTAAAAATAAGAAATTTAATAAATAAATAAATAAAAGTCTTTTTTTTAAATTTTTTAAGTTGAATATAGTCACAACATAAGGTTTTAAGTATGAAAATAATTTTTATAAAATTATTTTCTTGAAAATAAAATATAAAATCTATTTATTTCAAATTTTCTAAATATAACTTTAATATCTAAAAATATTAAAATTAAAGAATTTCTGAATTAAAAATTGTATTTCAGTTCTAGATAGTTAGAAATAATTTATGTAAAATTTTGGAGCAAAAATGTTGAAAAATGAATTTATTATGATTTATTTATGATTAAAACTAACAAAAATTAATTAAAAATATAAAATGAACGGTTTTTCTGAAATAAAAATAATTTCTGAAATGTTTATTGCTTTACAAGTTTAGAATAATTTTTGTGGGACTTAATAAAATCGTTTAGATATTTTTATAGAATTTTATAATTATAAATGAATAAACTTGTATTATTAATAATATATATTAAATAAATTATTTTTCAAAAACTAAAAATTGTAAAATGAACTTTACCATTAGAAGATCATATAGTAATTTTTGTAGAATTTATAAACCACTTTTAGTATTTAAAAACTATTTTAAAAGATTTAATATATTAAGTATATATATATAAATGGCAAAAAAAATGTTTGTTGGTTATGGGAGTCGAACCCGTCTTGAATGATAATGACGCGGATGATTGGTAATTTTTGGAATGTTTATTAATGATTATTGCTGTAATTGACGCGTAATGGTCAATGGCAATCAATACCCTTCCATTTCAGGTTCAATTAACGCGTCTACTTGGTTGATTGTAAGGATCGATCTATGCAGTTGACTTTTTCAAGTCAAACTGCTTTGAATTCAACATAACATATGAATAATTCGCGTGGGTTTCTGAACAGATAATTGATGTAGCTCAATTGGTTTGGGCGTGGTGTGTAGTGAACCGGTTTGGGACGCGGGTTCGAACCCCGTCCCAAGCATTTATTTTTTAGACAATTATTCGTCGACTTTTTAGTTGTTATAAACTTATGGTATGATTATGTAAACCGAATATGTAATAGAATATTTTTTTTAAACGTACGAAAATGATAAAAACGCAGCGTCGCATTACTTGAAGTTTAACGTACATAGAAATATTAAAAAAATACAAATAAAAGTGACGGATGTCACAGCATCCCCTACTTTTAGAAATTTCGTCCCGAAATTCCTTCAAGTGGTAGTCTCTGGAAAAAGATGAGGATACTTTGACATCATTTGGTCCTCATGCTCCCAAGTAAACTCTGGGCCTCGTTTGGACTCCCAACGAACTTTGACAATTGGAATTCGGCTTCGCTTAAGCGTCTTGACATTTCGATCCATAATCTCCACAGGTTTTTCTATGTAGCGCATCGACTCGTCAATCTGGATATCCTCTAAAGGAACGTGGAGGTTATCTTCAGCCAAACACTTCTTAAGGTTCGAAACATGAAACGTTGGATGGACATTACTGAGCTCTGGTGGTAAATCGAGCTTGTAAGCCACCTTCCCAATTCGCTCAAGGATCTTAAAAGGGCCTACAAACCGTGGTGCAAGTTTCCCTTTCTTTCCAAATCGAAATATACCCTTCCAAGGTGAAACCTTGAGAAGTACCATGTCTCCGACTTGAAATTCTAGAGGCTTGCGCCTTTGATCGGCATAGCTCTTCTGTCTGCTTCGAGCAACTTGCAAGTTCTCACGAATGCGAAGAATTTTGTCTGTCGTTTCCTGTATTAGTTCGGGACCGGTGATTTGTGTTTCACCAACCTCGCTCCAACACACAGGGGAACGACATTTGCGACCATAAAGTGCCTCAAATGGTGCCATGTTAATACTGGAATGGTAGCTGTTATTATACGAGAACTCAACCAAAGGTAAATGCGTGTCCCAATTGCCACCAAAGTCGATGATGCACGCTCGAAGCATATCCTCCAATGTTTGGATGGTTCGTTCAGTTTGACCATCTGTCTGTGGGTGATAAGCCGTGCTAAGATTCAGTTGTGTACCAAGCGCAGACTGAAATGTCTGCCAAAAGCGAGAAGTAAACCAACTATCACGATCGGAAATAATGTCTAGAGGAATACCATGACGGCTGACAATTTCACTGATGTAGATTTTAGCCAGTTTCTCAGCTGTGTAGGTCTCACGAATGGGTAGGAAGTGAGCAGATTTGGTCAATCGATCGACGATAACCCAGATACTGTCATGCCCACGAGTGGTGCGTGGAAGCTTCGTGATGAAGTCCATAGCAATGTTCTCCCACTTCCACACTGGAATTTCTGGTTGCACAAGTAAACCAGATGGACGTTGGTGCTCAGCTTTGACCTTGGAACAAGTAAGGCATTTAGCCACATAAAGAGCTATGTCCTTCTTCATACCGGGCCACCAATACAAAGTACACAGATCCTGATACATCTTATCTGCACCAGGGTGAATGGAGTAACGAGACTTATGAGACTCGTCCATGAGGAAGGTATGCAGGTTGTCACGATCAGGGATCCAAAGACGGTTCATGAAATAAAGTAAACAATTTTTGGTTTCCAACTGATTTTCGGCTCCACACGACATTTCTTCGTACATGTTGCCTTCAGTAACAGAGACATGTTGGGCTTCAATGATGCGGAGTTTGATATCAGACTGGACCTGAGCACAATAAAGCTGGGCATGATCTTTACGACTAAGGGCATCAGCTACAACATTCGCCTTGTCAGGATGGTAGCGAATCTCGCAGTCGTAGTCGTTCAACAACTCGACCCATCGTCGTTGTTGTATATTCAGATCTTTCTGGTTGAAAATGTGTTGAAGACTCTTGTGGTCAGTGAAGATCACACATTTTGTACCATATAAATAGTGCCGCCAAATCTTAAGTGCGAAAACGACCGCTCCGAGTTCAAGATCATGGGTAGTGTAATTTTTCTCATGGTTTTTCAGTTGTCGCGATGCATATGCTATAACCTTGCCCCGTTGCATGAGAACACAACCAAGACCTTGGTTAGAGGCATCACAATAAACCACGAAATCCTCATTGCCGTCAGGTAAAGTGAGGATTGGAGCATCACACAGTTTCTGCTTCAATGTCTGGAATGCTTCTTCCTGACTGGGTCCCCATACATATGGTTTATCTTTATGGGTCAAAGAAGTGAGAGGTAAGGCAATCTTGGAGAAGTTGAGAATGAAGCGACGATAATAACCCGCTAAGCCAAGAAAAGTGCGAACTTCCGTGGGAGGCTTGGGTGTAATCCAATTTTTAACAGCCTCAATCTTAGCTGGATCCACGTGTATACCCTTATCACTGATAATGTGTCCCAAAAATTGAACTTCCTTAAGCCAAAATTCACACTTGGAGAATTTGGCATACAGTTGTTCATTCTTCAAAAGACTCAAAATTTGTCTAAGGTGTTGTTCGTGGGCTGATTTGGTTTTAGAGTAAATGAGAATGTCATCGATGAAAACGATTACGAACTTATCCAAGAAGGGTTTGCACACGCGATTCATGAGATCCATGAAGACAGCGGGTGCATTCGTTAGTCCAAAAGGCATAACCATGAACTCGTAATGACCATAGCGTGTACGAAAAGCCGTCTTTGGAATATCGTCTTCATGGACTCGTAGTTGATGATATCCCGAACGAAGATCGATCTTTGAGAAGCAAGTCGAACCTTGAAGTTGATCAAAAAGATCATCAATGCGGGGTAAAGGGTACCGGTTTTTAATGGTGAGTTTATTCAACTCCCGATAATCAATACACATTCGGAAAGATCCATCCTTCTTCTTTACAAATAAGACTGGAGCTCCCCAAGGTGATGAACTGGGGCGAATGAAACCCTTGTCTGCCAACTCTTGAAGTTGACTCGCAAGTTCTTGCATCTCGGAAGGTGCAAGGCGGTATGGAGATTTTGCAACGGACGTAGCACCAGGTACAAGATCAATACGAAATTCAACAGGACGCACTGGTGGAAGTCCTGGTAAGTCATCAGGAAAGACTTCTGGAAACTCACGAACAACAGGAACATCTTGGATACTCGTCTTTACCTTTCTTCTCCACGATATGGGCCAAGAAAGCTACGTATTTCTTACGTAGATATTTTTGTGCTTGAGTACAGGACATGAGTTTAAGACCACTGGATGGTTTCTCACCATAAACCCGTAAAAAGTCACCCGATTTGAGAGGAAACCGAATAAACTTCTCAAAGCAGACAACTTCAGCATGATGTTTAGAAAGCCAATCCTTACCCACGATAACATCAAAGCTCCCCAATTTCATGGGTATGAGATCAATGGTGAAGTCATGTTCGTTAAGGCTAAGAGTACAACTCTGGATGATGGAATCAATTGAGATGGGTTTACCATCCGCGACCTCGACAGTGAAAGGCGCTCCTAATCTAGAGCGAGTGTGAGATAATAAAGGTTCGAATGCTAACGACACAAAACTTTTATCCACACCAGTATCAAATAAAATTGAAGCATAATGACCATCAAGTAAAAACGTACCATTCACCACATCATTTGCTTCCTGGGCTTCTGCTGCATTGATGTTGAAAGCCCTACCACGAGCCACTGGGTTTGTTGCACGGTTTGCTGGGACAAGTGCTGGACACTGATTTCTAAGGTGGTTTGGATCACCACAATTGAAGCAAGCTCGACCATATGCTATAGGTTGTGGGTTTTGGCGAGCTGGTTGAGGGTTGGCTGGTTGAGGGTTAACTGGTTGAGCATTGATTGGTTGAGGTCGAAGCACTGATCGACATGTGGCAGCTACATGACCGTACCTACCACAGGTGGTACAGTGGCGACAAGGAAAATTTGAGGGGTGATGGTACTGACAGGTGGCACACTTGGGTAAATTTCTACTATAAACCTTCTTAACAGGAGGAGCCTGAGCCATTGGAGCCTGGGCTATTGGAGCCTGAGTTACTGGGGCTACAACAGCGTAGTTTCTACCCCTGGACTTTCGTTTCCTAGTGTTGGAACTGGTATTGTCCACGGCAACTCTTGATGATTCAGTAGTAGGGGCGGGGGTCTTCTCAGCTGGTTTCTTGGTTCCTTTCCTAACCAAATTTCCCTTTTTGACGTGCTTGTCAGTCAAGGAGGCTGCAAGCTGGATGGCTTCTTCCACCGTAGTGGGTCTGCTTCCAGTGACTACATCTTGAATTAGATCAGGTAATCCCTCGATATATTTCTCGATTGCTCGAGAGACCGGGGTAACCATGTGTGGAACCAATATGCTGAGCTCATGATATCGAGTGTTGTACGCAAGATTTTCACCACTGTCTTGCTTCAACCCATGGAACTCTTCCTCTAGTTTCCTGATTTCGTTCCTAGGGCAGAATTTGGCGATCATGAGTTCCTTGACCTCAGCCCAAGACAAGGATAAAGCAACATCAGCGCCCCGATTACGCTTTTCACCATTCCACCAGGTTAGTGCCCCCTTTTGAAGGACACTGGTAGCATAGCGAACGCGGAGGTCATCAGGACACTCGTTGTTCACGAAGGTACTTTCCATACTTTCAAACCATTGGAGGAGGCCAGTACACCCTCCTCACCAGTAAACTTCGTGGGGTTGCATGAGTTGAAGTGTTTGAATGTGCACCGGAATTGAGTTGCACCCTCTGTGTTGGCACTGTTGCTGTTCTGGGTTAACTCACTAACAAGATTTGGAATCACTGCAGCAATTTGCTCAGCAACTAGAGAAGCGAGGCGACGGTCAGAACGTTGTCCAGAAGCACGAACAGTGCGTTGGCTAGCATCACGGAGCATGCGGCGAGCAGACATCTACAAGGCAGTCAATGAAAAATTATGAGATTATAAAATGTAAGTGTATAATTGTACAAATGATTATGAATACAAGATATTGTATGTGAAATAAGAGTGTATCATTGAAAAATTTGCATAAAATGCTTGGATTGCCCTTGTCTAGCTGTAAAGCCCAACAAGAACGTTGACTTTTCAAAGAAATTGAGCCCAATGGTGATCAAAGAAGACATGCTTTAGCCTATAGGTGGACACTCACTCCAGGAATCCCCAGGTAAGCATAACAGGTCCGTAAATGGATTTATGCGCTATGCTTGCCTATGCCAGAAAACCCAGTGTACAGGCACCCACCCTTCCAGATTGCACGTGTCCTCATCACACTCATTAAAGTTCAACAACTTTGAAGTACAAAAATAAGAGTAGGCATTATGCCTAAGAGTGTCTTCATGAAAGGTACTGCTCCCGCTCCATGATGATGTAGTCTTTCCACTCCTTGTAGGACACCATCTCTATACACCATGATGAAAGATGAGGAGAAATGGAGAAGAAGGGGAAAGATTGAGGGAGGAAAGTAGAGGGAAATGAGGGGAATGATAAATTAGGAAATGTAGTACCTGAAAGTTGAAATTCGGTTATAGTCTAGGTCAATTCGTCTAATAACCTAGTTCCCTATAATCATGGCTCTGATACCAATCTGTAACACCCCAACCGATGGCGGAATCATCGAGGTGTCACGTAGTGACGATTGTTCAAAAGCACATGGTACTAAAATGTAAATATTATTGAATAAGCCAAAATTGTCTTACATGGAAATGGAAAATACAATGTCTAAATGAAATGTAAATATTGAAATAAGTGATTAAAATAAAGCACTAAATATCCCTTGCAAAAGCACTAGATCAAACTGCACCTGAAACATGTACAAAAATAGGTTTGGTCAACATATGAAATGTTGGTGAGCACTCCTAGTTTTGATATATATAGTAAGTCAAAAAGATATACAATTCAAGTGCAAGCTACAGTGCAAATATGTAAACTATGTATCATACAAATGAGCGAAATCAATCCTGTGACTGTATAATGTACAAAATGAACGGCGGTGTACTCATCAAATAAATGGATGATAACTTAACAATGGCCACGGATTCTCCGATGAAAAAGGGGGAGAGTCAATCTAGGCGGGTTGTCAATCCAAATAGCGTTATCCAATGTTAAGGTCGGCTTGTACAATGTTAATGATTTCACTAAGTACAAATGTATTCTACATATAATGTCTAAGCAAAAAGCACGTTTGTAAGCAAATGCACATAGTACTAGAATTGTATTGTAAAAATGTGAACTTGTATTTGTAATTTGTATAAGTGTACATGTAACACCCCAAAAATGAATAAAAGCAAAAAGGGGATAGGAAATACTCACTGTTTACGTAATAGCTTGAAATTCAACTGGACAACGAAATATGCGTTGGAATTATCCCAAAGGATCAACCTAAAGAATTTGATAACGTGTAAGGGAAATAATTCTAGGATACATGTATTTCTAGGGTTTCGAATTGGTGATAAGTATTTATTTGATTAATAATCAAATTGTTTATTAAAAATAAGAAATTTAATAAATAAATAAATAAAAGTCTTTTTTTTAAATTTTTTAAGTTGAATATAGTCACAACATAAGGTTTTAAGTATGAAAATAATTTTTATAAAATTATTTTCTTGAAAATAAAATATAAAATCTATTTATTTCAAATTTTCTAAATATAACTTTAATATCTAAAAATATTAAAATTAAAGAATTTCTGAATTAAAAATTGTATTTCAGTTCTAGATAGTTAGAAATAATTTATGTAAAATTTTGGAGCAAAAATGTAGAAAAATGAATTTATTATGATTTATTTATGATTAAAACTAACAAAAATTAATTAAAAATATAAAATGAATGGTTTTTCTGAAATAAAAATAATTTCTGAAATGTTTATTGCTATACAAGTTTAGAATAATTTTTGTGGGACTTAATAAAATCGTTTAGATATTTTTATTGAATTTTATAATTATAAATGAATAAAATTGTATTATTAATAATATATATTAAATAAATTATTTTTCAAAAAATAAAAATTGTAAAATGAACTTTACCATTAGAAGATCATATAGTAATTTTTGTAGAATTTATAAACCACTTTTAGTATTTAAAAACTATTTTAAAAGATTTAATATATTAAGTATATATATATAAATGGCAAAAAAAAATGTTTGTTGGTTATGGGAGTCGAACCCGTCTTGAATGATAATGACGCGGATGATTGGTAATTTTTGGAATGTTTATCAATGATTATTGCTGTAATTGACGCGTAATGGTCAATGGCAATCAATACCCTTCCATTTCAGGTTCAATTAACGCGTCTACTGGGTTGATTGTAAGGATCGATCTATGCAGTTGACTTTTTCAAGTCAAACTGCTTTGAATTCAACATAACATATGAATAATTCGCGTGGGTTTCTGAACAGATAATTGATGTAGCTCAGTTGGTTTGGGCGTGGTGTGTAGTGAATCGGTTTGGGACGCGGGTTCGAACCCCGTCCCAAGCATTTATTTTTTAGACAATTATTCGTCGACTTTTTAGTTGTTATAAACTTATGGTATGATTATGTAAATATTTTTTTAAACGTACGAAAATGATAAAAACGCAACCTCGCATTACTTGAAGTTTAACGTACATAGAAATATTAAAAAAATACAAAGAAAAGTGACGGATGTCACACATCGCCACTGTTGCCGCCACCCACCACCACGCTACTACCACACACCAACACCACCTACCATCACTACCACCAACCACTACCTACCACCGCCACTACTCACCATCATCACCCACCCACCCACCATCACGGCCATCCACCGTCGCTGCTGCCACCCACCATCGCCGCTACCGCCACATATCATCACCACCATCACTGCCACTGACCACCACCCACCACCGCCACTAACCACCGATTTTATCCCTTCGTCTTTTCATGCCTATCCAACAACACAAAATAATGTTTGTTTCATCCCCACATGGCAACCAAACAAGACATGGAATGGTAATGAGCCATTCCATTACCTTGTCCATTCCATTACCTCATCCATATATTCCATTCCCCCTTCCATTCCATTACCCCATACCAAACAGACCCTTAGGTTTTTAAATTTTATGTTTATGTAGAAAGACTGTTTTGCCCTTATGTGGGTTCTTTGCGGTCAAATTTTATGCATGAAAATAAGTAGAGTTTAGGGTAAAGGATAAACGGTGCGAGATTTTAAAACGTAATGGATTAATCTCGTCTATTTTAAAGTAAAAAGACATCAACTGAAAATTGATGTAAACATATAGGACTAAATTTTTAATTTTTCCTTAATTAGATATTCACTCTTGTGAGATTTTTTTTTTTTTAAAGAAGAAAGTATTCAAATTTTATAGTCAAATGAAACATATATGAAACGTGCATGCTATTTATACACTATGATTACTATATTACTAAATAGTAACTACGATTCATATACGTTCATTTGACCCACTAATTTTTTTTTTTAATATAAGATTGTAACACCTAACGTACTATTAAAACTTTGAATGATATTAGAAGAAGAAAAAACCTGTGCGGAACTTTGGTAGAAAACTTGTAAATCTTGCTTACCACTGGAGAAATGTTTTCTTTCATTCTTCATAAGAAAAAAATTATGATAAAATGATTTATTATATTGTAACACCTAAGTATTACAAGTCAAGTGAGCTTAAAGAAAACAGAAGTTATAAATCTTGATTACCACTAGTGAAAAATTTTCTTTTATTTTCCATCTTTCATTTATGAGCCACCAATAAAAGTTTTCATTGTCACAGATATGTTTGAGTTGTTAAAGGGAAAGAATGGAAAATTTGATGAAAATCTTAAATGTGACATTAGAGGGTTGATGGAACTATATGAAGCTTCCCATTTATGTATAGAGGGAGAAAACATACTAGATGAAGCTGCAATATTTAGCAGCCACATGCTGCAAAAATCACTTAGTTTTCTTGATGAAAAGGAAGCCAGAATGGTTCGATATACACTTGAAAATCCCCACCGAAGAAACTTTACAAGTTTCAGTTTATTTAACTCCCCCAAACACTCCGACGCAACTATCTTGAAAGAATTAGCAGTACTGGAAAGCACGATGGTTCAATCCACACGAAGGATGGAAATAAATGAAATCTTAAGGTGCGATTAATAATACTCATTCACTATAACAATTTGATTTCTCTTCTAACTATACTACCTAACACCACTGGATATATCCGGGGACGTTTTAGGGGAGGTCCGAGGAGGCCAACCGAATAGGGTCCATAAATTTTGGAGGCATATTTTTTTTAAAAAAAGTTCCTATATATATGTATATATTTTTTTATATAACTCAGTTAACACTTAAACTTGGGCCTAAAGGACTTATTTTTTAACAACTAGGATAGAGTACATAAAATTTCAGAGATTTTCAGAGACGGCTTTGGATATATCCTTCATATATATAACAAGGTTTGAAAATTAAAATCCTGGGAAAATTACAAAAATAGTCATGTCAAATTTTTTGGAATATAGATATTATGTTTAGGCTTTTCTAAAGAAGGCAGAAAGCGAGGCTTAGTTGTCTAAAAAATGTGCAAGCTTAGCAATTTCAGACCTTCAATAGCTAATGTTAAACAGAAGGTGTTTGAGATTGCGTTTTGAATCTGATTTTTAGATTATTGCATTTTGAAAACGCAAATAATCAGTTTTTAGTGTTTGGATTCCGTTTTAAAAACGCAGATAATCAGTTTTTTAGGCTACCAAAACGCAATAATCTATAAGCAGCTCCACCCCTGTCTTTCAAAAACGCATAATCCGTTTTGAATAATCAATCCCAAACACCCCCTTAGCCGTCTTAGTTATTCAGCAAACTTGAAAATAGTGCAAGTTAAATCTTAGCTACCTTACTTATCTCGGCCTTTTTTTTTTTTAGAAGTGTAGGCTAAATCTTAGATGTCTCAATCAACAAGTTAGCTAATGTTAAATAACGAGAGAGCTAATGTGAGGGTTTTTTTTTTTTTTTTAGATTGATTACTTTATCCCTAAATCACATTTATGATAAGCTATGTTGTGTGGTTGTGCAGTTGTGCTTATAGGTAAGTATGTGCCCACCCTATAATTAAGTAAACTAGTGGATTTCTGAATTGCGCGTTGCGCAATATGTGTAGCGACTTTTATTAGAACCCGACTTTTATTAGAACCCGGTAACTATAAATATATTTACAACAATGACATACACCAGTTTCCATATCACCGGGTAAAAATAGTTGATATCAATATGAATTCAATAAGAAATCAATAAGCAAAATGAGATATGGAATCCGCAAACCAAATAAGTTTCTTTTTAAATATTATTATTACAATAATTACCCGTTTAAAAACATCTTTCAAACTACCGTGGACCGTTAAAATTAACAATAACCTTTAGTAAAACATTATTAAAAGTTAATTAAAATACAAGTTGTGTAATAAAAATTTTAGTACAAAGGTTCAAGCAGTATGTTTGCTTGTAACACATAAATGAATATAAATATATTGATAATTGGTTGTGTGATTCATCGATTTTTATTTATTTAAAAAGAATTGTAGAAAGCCTACAAATGTTAAAGTTTTTTTGACAAAAGCATGAGCAAAACCAACGGTTTAAAACCATTGAACTGCCTTCTAATAAAAACCCCAATGGTTTTGTAAAAACCTCCCTTGTAAAGCCCATTAAAAAAACCCACCTTCTCTCTTGTCTAACTCCCAGCATACCACAAAAACACAATGCCTTTCTCTCAAATACACACCACCAAAACACAATGCCTTTCTCTCAAATACACAGTTCTCTGTCATCGCCACCAAACAATAACCTCCTACCACCACCGCCAGAAGTTTATTACGCTGCCGGAGTTGTTGTCGCTGGCTAAGGTGATGTCGATCTTCAGCTCTAGAGAAAGGTGGTTTAAGGGAAGCAGAGAAAGCGGAAGACGGAAACGCCCTTGAGAAATATGATTTTTTATTTTATTTAATTACTTTTTAATATTTAAATCAGGTAAGAAATTATCATTTCACAATATCATATATAAAAAATATATAGCTACTTAACGGTTAGATGAGACTTGAAGTCTGCGTAACATAGGTAATATCGTGGTTGTAAACAACCCCCAATTTGCAAGGGTGTGTCGGTGTATGACAACCCCAAATCACCGTCGCCGGTAAAGTGTTTTTTTTCCTTTTTGCCTTTTTTGGGTTTTTAGATGAAAATTAAGGATGGCTGTTGTGGTTGACGGCGGTGTGGGCGGTGTCTTTTAGGAGGTTTTCGATGATGATGATGATGAACGGTGTTTGTCGGTCGGTGCTGGTTGAGGGTGGTGGTTGACGATGGTTCGTTAGTGCTGGGTGGGTGTGGTGTTTAACAATAGTGGGTTACAAATATGTGTGTGAATGGTGGGATTTTAAACACAATTAAAAAGGCAAGCCACGTGCCCTTTGGTATGCTAGCTGTCAAAATAGAAGAAAACATGGCAATAAAACCATAGGATGAATCAGCCAATACGTGTCACATGGAAATCCTATCCAAACCCACACGTTTTATAAGAAAAAAAAAACAAAACCTCACAAAACAGTTAGGCTCGAACCCGGACACACTCACTAACACAACAACCACAACACCATATGTACTGAAACATTTTTTCTTAGCACATTCAAACCACAAAGTTACTTAAACACAAAAAAAATGATAGGTTGGGAAAAAAAAATGCAAATAATAGTGACTGGACACGTGTCCAGCACTATTCATCAAAGTTTGTTTATAATCATATAGGATAATTCATGGGAATTTAATTTCCCGACGACATAAGTTCATATGTGTTTTGGTTTCCTCATTACATATCTAACATTTAACATGTTTTAACATCAAGAATGGCAAAATCAACATATATGTTCGCCAATAGAGTGCAGAATGGCAAAATCAACATTTTTTTTTGAACGGCTAAACATTTTCACCCCTTTTTACTCCTTCCCAAGTTACGAACTCTGGTATTCTCCCCGAACCACCTTTGGTGGTACCACTGAGCTATAGCTCTAGTGGCTGGCAAAATCAACATGTTCGCCTATAGAGTGTGTGGAGCCAAAATTTATAAATTTTGAATTTTTTATAAATAATTCATTTAACATAAAATTTGATTTTCTAATTTGTAACGTTTTATATTTGAAAAACATATAAAGCACAATTTTGTCTATTTTGTTTTTTTTTTTTTTTTTACAACTTTTCAATATAAATTATATTTAAAATTGATATTTTTTTTTCAAAATACAGCGGGTGGTCCATAGCAACTTCTCGACTCCTTAGGGGCGGGGATTTTTTTCACTAGATTAGGGTTCTCTATTCAGAAAGGGGTGACGGTGTAGCTTGTTGCCCAACCTGTTATTCTTATGTAATTTGCCCTTTTATTGAAATGAAAAAGTTTATTTATTAAAATGAAAAAAAAAAACAGTATTCTTTTCTCGTATACATAAGATAATTACTTTATTTAAAAAAGAACTTGATTTCCATGTTTATGGAATGTCAAAATAATAATAATAAATAAATAAAATAAACATTACTGTATTCTATGTTTATAGAAAAAATAAAATATTTCAAGTTATTAGAGAAAAATCAAATTATATATTAATGAGTTATTATAAAAGGAAAACCCAAAGCAACCTCGATCAATATTTCGAAATCTTGACTCAATACTCTCTATAACCGAACTTGTTGAGTTTGCTCTCTCTACAAGCAAACTACTTAAACATGACCAAACATGTTGCACAAACATCCTATAGACACATATCAAGTTCCATAATCACTTGTAAATTATAAAACTCCTATTTAGACATACACAAGGGGTTATGCCATATTCTTGCATTAATCTTTAGTGTACATGGTATGGGCAACAGGATGATGCGGTAACAACGGGAACACCAGATGTTAACAATAATACTTCCAATGCCCAGTGGCGAAGCTTGAAGATTCGGACCGAAGGTCGGAAGCATATAACTATTTAAAAAAAAGATTGGGAGTCGAAACCGTATATACCAAAAAAAATTCTATACACATACTATATAATCGGAACTTCTGAGATAAAATTCGGGGGATCAGGCGACCCCTTGCCCCTTAAAACCTGCGCCACTGCCGATGACAAACATGCACTCGGCTGGGGTTTAACATCTCTATTGACATAACTAGCAATTCAATCATACATTTTATATAACAGAAGAGCATTAGTTATTTAGTTTATTTATAGAAATTTCGCCATTTCAGTAGCATAATAACTGTAAATTTAAACATTTCCAATATGACATTATAAAAAGATTATTGATTGATAAATACAATCCATCTAATTATCCTAATTATCCTCAACCTAGAGTAACATTAATTAAACTAAGGGGCTGTTTGGTTCATTAAGTGTTGATTTATTAAGTTGGACTTATTAATGATTTGTTTTCTTGTCTCACATTGGTAGGAGAGCTTTATTAAAGTTCAGCCTAGTTCAGTGCTTAATGGTTTAGCAACATCCTAAATCTTAATGGTTCAGCCTTAACCATTTCATTCAGAAGCTGAAACAAACGCACTGAATGCTGAATCATTCAGCGCTGAATGATTCAGAGCTTTATTAAGAGGTTTACCAAACAGCCGCTAAGATTGCATGGTGGAATGAAGCCCCTAGGGGCTCTAATCCCCCCACCTTAGCGCCACATCAAAAGGGGGTTTCATTCCATCCTTTCAATAACACCCAGAAAATAGAATAAAGTCTCTCAATCATTACCCAATCATTTATTTAATATTTATTTTTTCCATTTAAATTTTATTTATTTTTTAAAGAAAAAAAAAATGTTTATGCAACCTTCACCCCACCTAAACCATCACACCACCTCAACCACCACCACCACCATCCATAACCATCACCACCACCACCAGTAACCATCATTACCACCATCCATAACCATCACCACCACCCCCAAAACTGCAACCTCTCCGGCAGCAACAACACTATCCACTATTATCACCATCAGCACCACCATCTACCCCTTCTTCCTCCTTAAAAAAAAAACCCTAGGCAGTGACCCCCACTCTTCACCCCGTTAACCTTTACCATTGCACCCAACTTCCTTCACCCCCCCCCCCCCCCCCATGGTGCCGGGAAATAGGGGGCAGGGGCGCTACCCCTTACACCGTGTAGCCTAAGTAGTTCAACTAGCCCTCGAATTTTGAGCCAAGTATATTGTTGCCCATCTGTGTACAATATGTATGTATTACATATGCATACAAATATGTAGTTTTGTGTCTAAAAATGTATGGGGTAGGCATGTATATGTATATATGTGTGATTCCCTTTATATTATTAGTACATAAATTAATGCTTTGTGATATGAAGGAGCTGAATGACATATACTGGTTTTTTTTTAGGTGGTGGGAAGACCTGGGGTTGGGGCAAGACTTGAAAGTTGCAAGGAACCAACCCTTAAAGTGGTATATTGTGCCTATGGTTTCCTTAGCAAATCCCACTTTCTCACAGCAGAAAATCGATCTCACAAAAATAGTCACTCTCATTTATATTATAGATGATGTCTTTGATATCTATGGGAGCCTCAGTGAACTTACTCTACTCACACAAGCGGTTAACATGTACACAACAATAAAGCTCATTTGATAATTTGTACTATTTTCATTTTTTACTTAGCTTGTCTTTGTTCTAATTATTAACATATATATTTGCAGGTGGGATATTAGCGTCACAGAGCAACTTCCATACTATGTGAGGTCATCCTTTAAAGCTGTATACGACACTACAAAAGAGATTGCATTAAGAGTTTATGAGAAACATGGATTTAACCCCATAAGTTCCTTACGGAAATCGGTATGATATTGTCATTGTGATCTTAAGATTAAATTTAATATTTAATATTAACAAGTAAAATATATCGTTGCTGTAATCTGTAGTTAAAGACTCAACATCTAAATTCTAACTTAGGAAAGGATATCTGGTTCTTATAGATAGTGATCTTACTAATCTTAGTATTATCTAGATCATGAGTATGTATAATAAGTGTCAGAAATATTGATATTAATCAAAATAGATATTAAACTACAAAAACACAAAATTAAACTAGAAATTGTTAGGATCGTAGAACACACACGCACACGAACACAAGTATTTACGTGGTTCGGTCTAAACTGACCTACGTCCACGGGGGGCAACTGGGGTATTGTTTTATTGAGCGATGTAAAAAGTTACAAGTACAAGAGATTATTTATAGGCCTAAATTAGGGTTAAAACCCTATGCTAATCTTGCTCAACAAGTTAATCATACTGGGCTTCAAACGACTGGGCCTATAAGTGGGCTGAAGGCAACATCTCCAACAATCTCCCACTTGGTGTCTTCGGACCACCAACTGCACCATCTCTTCTATACTTCTGTAGATAAGATCTCCCCTTGATCTTCAATGCACCTCCAGTTACCCCAATCTCCTCAACATTATTCCTGGAGACCAGCTGAAGCTACACACAACTTCAGCTTATCCAACGTCACACATTTAGTGAACATGTCTGCTGGATTCTTAGCACCTGAGATATTCTTCAAGTTGATTGTGCCATCAGCAACCAATCCTCTCACGAAGTGATACCTTATCCCGATGTGCTTCGTCTTCTTGTGATACACAGGAGTCTTAGCAAGTTTCACTGCACTTTCATTATCACAGTGCAACAAGTGCTCAATCTGCTTCTTCCCTAACTCTTCTAGAAAAGCTTTCAACCATACTAGCTCCTTACTGGCTTCAGCTATAGCCATGTATTCTGCCTCTGTTGTGGACAAAGCCACACTTTTCTGAAGTCTGGACATCCAACTGACTGCAGTTCCTCCCACTGTGAAAACGAAACCTGTGGTGCTTTTAAATGTATCTTTGCAGCCACTCAGGTCAGCATCTGTATAACCTCTGAGAACTGAATCCTTCCCTTTGAAACATAACCCCATCTTTGACGTTCCCTTCAAATAACGAAGCACCCATTTAACTGCTTCCCAATGTTCTCTTCCCGGATTTGACATAAACCGACTGACAACTCCGACTGCGTGTGCTATGTCAGGTCTTGTACACACCATAGCGTACATTAGGCTACCTACTGCAGATGCATACGGAACTCTAGCCATATCAGCTTTTTCTTCTTCAGTTCCGGGACACTGATCTTTGGTAAGCTTGAGGTGACTCCCCAAGGGCGTGTTTCTAGGCTTGGTCTTCTCACTGTTAATATTGAATTTTTCTAACACTTTCCCGATGTACTTTTCCTGGGACAGTGTCAAAGATCCATCTTTCTTGTTCCTGGTGATACTCATCCCGAGTATCTGTTTAGCTGCACCCAAATCCTTCATCTCGAATTCTTTGGACATTTGCTTCTTTAACTTGCTGATCTCATTCATGTCTGATCCTGCAATCAACATATCATCTACATACAGAAGTAGAATGATATACGAACTCTTGAACTTCTTTAGATAACAACAGTGATCGGCTTCACATCTCTTATAACCGGTCTTCACCATGAAATTATCAAACTTCAAGTACCACTGCCTTGGCGCTTGTTTCAGACCATACAAACTCTTCTTCAACTTGCACACCCAATTTTCTTTTCCAATAACCTGGAATCCCTCAGGCTGTGCCATGTAAATGTCTTCATCAAGGTCATCATGTAGAAATGCTGTTTTCACATCTAGCTGCTCTAGATGCAAATTCTCTGCTGCTACAATACTCAGAACTAACCTGATGGTGGTCATCTTCACCACTGGAGAGAAGATCTCATCATAATCAACTCCCTTCTTCTGCTGAAATCCCTTGACCACTAAACGGGCTTTATACCGTTTAGAACCATCATGCTCATCTTTGACCCTGAAAACCCATTTATTCTGAAGAGCTTTCTTGTCTCGCGGAAGCTTTACAAGAACCCAAGTCTTGTTCTTGTCTAGTGAACTCATTTCTTCTTTCATTGCTCGCTCCCACTGGAACGAGTCCTTCATCTTGACTGCTTCAGAGTAGCTCTCTGGTTCACCATTTTCTTTCAAGAGAATATAATTAACTGAGGGGCCGGTACGACTGGGACTGTACCTGTCCGGCGCTTTAGAAACTCTGGTGGATCTCCTGACCGAAGTATCAGTTTGGTCAGGCTGCTGTGGAGACTGTTCGTCTTCAGACTCTGGACTCCCATTGTCAGACACTCCCACTGACTCTTCATTCTTACCATTTTCAGTCTCAGGTTCTGTGTCATCTTCAGATTCTGTTACGGGCCCTGTGACAAATTCTTTCTTCTGATTCTTAACACTAAACTCAACTGTTTCTTTCTGAACCTTTGACTTATCCAAGTTTCTGTCTTTGTACAATTCTTCTTCATTGAACTCAGCATGCTTACTTCTGACTACCTTTCTGCTTTCAAAATCCCAAAGCCTGTAGCC
This sequence comes from Ambrosia trifida, assembly GCA_028751855.1. Classification (NCBI taxonomy): domain Eukaryota; kingdom Viridiplantae; phylum Streptophyta; class Magnoliopsida; order Asterales; family Asteraceae; genus Ambrosia; species Ambrosia trifida. Next base: position 127,173,619 of record CM054128.1, on the reverse strand, counting down.
CATTTGATCACCCCCATATCCAATGAAGATATACTTTTATGCTTTAGCATCCAGCTTCTCACCTTCAGGGTTAATATCATAAGCACTGCACCCGAAGATTCTCAGGTGATCATACTCAACTGCTTTACCCTTCCATTCTTCTTGAGGAAGCTTGAATCCCAACGGTACCGAGGGTCCACGGTTGATAAGATGCGCTGCTGTGTTAACTGCATCAGCCCAGAACATCTTTGGGAGCCCTGCATTCAATCCCATGCTCCTGGCTCTTTCACATAATGTTCTGTTCATCCTCTCTGCAACTCCATTCTGTTGCGGAGTTCCTGGAACTGTATTTATCATCTTGATCCCTCTATCAGCACAATAATCTGTAAACTCCTTGCTGATATATTCACCACTGTTATCCGACTTGCGTGTTGAATCATCTATGAAGGTCACAAAGTAGCGAGAACCTCCAAGTGAAGCTACTGATGTCGGTCCATATACATCTGAGTGAATAAGCTCCAATTTCTGAGCTTTTGGTGCTCTCCCGGTCTTCACAAAAGTCACCTTCTTTTTCTTGCCTAGGATGCATGGTTCACAAAATTCTGACTCGACCTTCTTTAAATCTAGAAGTTTTCCCTTGGCAACAAGCATCTTCATCCCCTTTTCACTCATGTGCCCGAGTCTTTGATGCCATAACTTTGTCTGACTCTGGTCACTCGATACTACGTTCACTGCATCAGTTGATGCTTCAACCATGTACAAACTACCTCTCTTCTTGCCTCTAGCAACTACCATGTTGCCCTTAACAACTCTCATTGTCCACTACCAAAGTGAACATCATATCCCTGATCATCAAGCTGACCGATGGATATAAGCATCCTCTTCAAACCAGGAATGACCCGAACATTCTTCAAGGTCCAAATGGTTCCCAATGGAGTTTTAAGGTCTATGTCACCGATTCCTGTAATATCAAGACTCTGATTATTAGCCAAATGAACTTTACCAAAGTTACTTGTTCGCAGATTCTTCATCTTCTTCGTGCTAAAAGTAGCATGGAAAGACGCTCCTGAATCCATAATCCAGTCTTCAACAGAACTCTCAATACAACAAATAAGAGCATCCTCTGAATCTGAGGATGTAGTAGCATTCACCTCCCTTTTCTCTATCGCAGGTTCAGAACACTGACTTCTGAAATGCCCAAACTCCTTACAGTTCCAACACTGTACGTCTTTCCTTGGCTTTCCAGGTCTTGACTTGCTCCTGCGTTTTGACTTTGACCTACCCTTATTTCCTCCTCTGTTACTACTTCTCCCTCTTCCTTCAGTACTGAGCAACGAGCTTGATTCTCCATTGTTCCTTCTTCTGGAATCCTCATTCAGTAACAAATCATGAACTCTTCCAAAACTCAGAGTCTCAACTGACCCTGTGACTACTGTGATTGTGCCTGACCAACTGTCAGGTAATGAGGATAACAATAGACAAGCCTGCAATTCATCATCTATCTTAAAATTCACAGAAGACAAACGTGTCAAATCTGATTTAAATAAATTAATATGCTCAGTAACAGAACTTCCCTCTTTCATACGAATATTGACTAACTCCCGAATCAGAAACACTTTGTTCGCAGGAGACGGCCTCTCGTACATGTCTGACAAAGCTTCCATAATCCCACGCGCTGTGGTTTGTTCCAGAATGTTGTAAGCTACATTCATGGAGAGAGTAAGCCGAATCGTTGACTGTGCTTTCTTGTCAAGATTCGTCCATTCTTTCGTAATGGTCTCAGGGGGAGGGTCTAGTGCAACATCTAACTCCTTCTGTATAAGCAAATCCTTAATTTGCATCTTCCACCAACCAAAGTTCTTCCCGTCAAATTTCTCTACTTTGATCTTTTCTTCTTCAGACATCATCTCGTACTGAATAAAGAAAACTGACCAAAAGAAAAAATTACACTAGAACTATTATAATGGCTTTGTCTTAAAAAAAAACAATGTCTTTTTCTCTTTGTGATGTCCACGTATAGATCAACCACAAAAGTCCAAAAAACAATTGATTCTTTTGTCCCCTTTATTTTTCTTTATACCACAAAATAGGTATTCTTTACCCAATCGTGATTCTTCTTAAACCAGCAACAAACACCAACCTTTTTTTTCAAACAAACACCAAAACATAAACTTCTGACCTCGTAAATCGTGTAACACAGCAGCAACAGCGACAACCCTGAACTGGGTTCTAAAGCAGCGGCGATTTAAGATGGCAGATTCAAACCCTACACGAGACTTAGGGTGGCGGCTGTGGATTTGTACGGTTGGGGTTGGTTAGATGGGAAGCTAATCGAGACAGATTAGGTCCGACGACAACAGTGGCAGGGGAAGAGAAGAGGTGGCGGCGAAGGAAGTGGCGTTACAGGAACCCTAGATCTGGGTTGCGGCGGCGCTGGGAGGAAGGTGGCGGCGGATGGCTTAGGTGGGTGGTGGGTGACGAATCTGGTATGTTCTTCTTCGATCTAGAGCCTGAGCTCTGATACCAGTTGTTAGGATCGTAGAACACACACGCACACGAACACAAGTATTTACGTAGTTCGGTCTAAACTGACCTACGTCCACGGGGGCAACTGCGGTATTGTTTTATTGAGTGATGTAAAAAGTTACAAGTACAAGTACAAGAGATTATTTATAGGCCTAAATTAGGGTTAAAACCCTATGCTAATCTTGCTCAACAAGTTAATCATACTGGGCTTCAAACGACTGGGCCTATAAGTGGGCTGAAGGCAACATCTCCAACAGAAATAACATAACTGAAGTACAAAACATATTTAACCTAATGTAGGCTGCAACATGTACTATGCCGAAACTGTTGCAGTACCTAGCTTGATACTCGACTTGTGTGAGTTGGATTGCCACATCATCAACAAGATTAGTGTTCTCCTCCATGGTTGCTCTAAAGAGGTTGTTCCATCGGTCACACTTGACATTAAGATCCGACCACTTTCATGCAAGTGAATCAATGGTGCGGTTATGTTCACCGTCATGGTGTGTAAATTTCACCAACATGTTATTTCGATATGAAGTCCTCCTTGGATGGCGTGATTCTTGGACATCTAATAAAGAATATTTTTTTTTTTTTTTTTGAGCTAGGGGAAGTGATTGAGTTTTATAGGGTAAAATTATAGGGTTTTGAATTTTTTTAACCAACAGTAATGTTACCGTTGGGCCACTGTTCTTTTTTTTTTGTTTTGTAAATGGAATAATTTAAACTATATTTAAATGAAATAGAGATAAATTATTACTTTTAAATATACTATTTATTAAAAATAAACCAAAGAAAACAACAATTTTTGTAGTTTCGGGTAGTGTTGCCTCCAAAATTGTGTTTAGGACAGTGAATTAGTGATGTAATGTGACAGTGCAGGATTGATGAAAAACAGGATAGTTCAGTGAAGTTAACGGGGTCCTTACAAATTTATTCCTTTTTATTATAATCGGCCCTTGTATGAATATGTTACTTCTAAAACACTTTTAAACCCAATATTGCAGTGGGCAACACTTTTTGATGCATTTCTGGTGGAAGCAAAATGGTTTGCCTCTGGGCATATTCCAAAGTCAGAAGAATACTTGAAGAATGGGATAATCAGTTCAGGTGTACAAGTTTTCCTAGTTCACATGTTTTTCCTTATTGGGGATGGTGACACCAAAGAAAAAGCGATCCTTATTGATAATAATCATGCCATTGTATCATCAGTTTCAAAAATTCTGCGTCTTTCAGATGATCTAGAATCTGAACAGGTTAAAAAGTTTATTCATTTTTCTTACTAAATATAGTGTACTTGATGCTAAAGATGACAATAACTTACTGATATTGATATTGTCCGAAATATATACAATCTTTCTAACAGAATGACAATCAAGATGGTCATGATGGATCATATATCAAGTGTCTCCTCATGGAAAATGAGTATAGTTCTAATAAGATTGCTCGTGAGTACGTAAAGAAGATGATTTCGGACACGTGGAAGTGTTTAAACAAGGAATGCCTCTCCCCTAACCCTTTTTCAGAGAATTTCTTGAAGGGTTCGATAAACCTAGCGAGGCTAGTACCATCAATGTACAGTTACAAATACAAAAATTCGTTTGATCGAATTGAGGAATATATCAGGTCCATCCTATGAGACAACATTTGATACTAATATGCCTACAGCCACTTAAATTTTATATTGTTAGCACAACAAACCTTTTCGGTCATGAATGGAACTTGTTATCATGTGCTGGATACTAAGCTCGCATGTAATATTATTGTACAATCATTGTAAACTCTAAGTATATAAATTCTTAAAGTACATTTAGAATGTTAATCGTGCTTCTATAATTATATATATAGGCAGGGCCGTCTCCGAAAATGCCAAAAAAAAATTGGGCCTTGGGCGAAAAAGAATTTGGGCCCAAAATTTTGTAAAGATGAATGAATTATAAAAAAAAAATTGAGTATAGTGCTAGAGCCAAGGATTGAACTTGAGACCTCTACATTAAATTAACATGGTTTTTCCAACTCCACCAACAAGACTTTAATGTATAAAACACAAATATATATCATAAATATAGAATTTAATATATATACGCATATTTTAAAAAAACGTTCGGGCCCATTTAAGAGTCGGGCCCGGAGCCGGTGACCACCCGGCTCACCCTCATAGCCGGCTCTGTATATAGGATCCAGATCATTTGAGAACTCGGGCGAGTCGTGAGAACCGCGATAATTCCGACGTAAAATGTGAATTTTAAAGAAAAAAAATTATACAGTGATGTAATAACGCCTAACTCCGCCGTAAAAAAATAAAATAAAAAATAAATTATTTTACGACGGTTAAATTTACACTGGTGTTAAGAAACGGGCACACCTATGTAAACTATATAAGTAAATTAATATTTTATTCAATATTGTTTAATTTACGGGTCATGTTATTTACATCGGGTTTTTTAGGGTTTTACAGCTCTCTACGGCTCGTAGAGGCCTCTACAAGCCGTAGAGGTGTTATAGCATTGAAAACCACATCCCTCTACGGCTCGTAGAGGCCTCTACGGCTCGTAGAGGCCTCTACGGACCGTAGAGGTGGGTGCCCACTGCAATGATTGACACAGCCCCCTACAGCTCGTAGAGGCGTCTACGAGCCTTAGAGGCCGGTTCAAATAAGTTTTGGGTTGGTGCAAATGGGGGGGGGGGGGGGGGCTAATTTACAACCACAAATTCATTATTGAATAAAATAAGTTTGTGGTTATAAAGTGAGTTCTCATGGTTCTCACAACTCAACCAAGTTCTCAAATTATCCCATCCCTATATATATGATTAGGTTCTATTGAAAACCAACTTGAGTTGAAAGAACTAGAAAACCAATAATATCATGCCATGTGTCTTGCTTTTGTTTTATTAGTGGGGTATTATGGTAAATGAACATTAATATATTATTATTATTAATAAAATAGGCCACCCCACACCCACATTACCCTATCTCTCTTTCTTTTGAAGATATAATCCTCTCCTTCTCTCATTCTTTTCAAATTATTAATCCATTTCTCTATCTTATCTCTCTAATTCACATCATCTGGAAACATCAAACAATAATAATAACAACAACAACAACAACAACAACAATCAATCAATCAGATCAAGAGATGAAAGCAGAAAGCATAAGATGAAGGCGATCTAGAGACGAAGGTAGAAGATGAAGGCGACCCAAATATGTAACAACACCGTGTTTGAAGAAGGAAGGGGAGAAGGATGATGCTGGTGTGGTGGGTTTCAATGATGGTTGCTACCAGATTGTTCGAACAAGATGAACGGATCCTTCGATGAAACAGAGCTTTCGATGAAACAGATATGTCGAGCCTTTGATGAACAGATCAGGGGGTGATGGTGTTTGGTGACGGGGGGCGGGGTGGAGGTGGTTCATGGTAGTTCATGGCTGTGGTGGGTTTTCAGGCGTGTGTGAAGATGATGGATGATGATGTTGTGAAAAAGATAATGATGGGTTTTTTTATATAAGGTAAGTAAACACTGGTGTAAGACTTTTTTTGGGATTTATGTGCAAGCTTGATATGTTACAGATCTGTTTGGTTTTGTTTGTTGTTATTTGGGATGCAAAGATTGCGTATATGTGTTGTTATTCTCGCCCATCTTGGTGAAGACTACAAGGAAATCACTGCAGCCCTCAAGACGATACATACTTCCATTACTTTTACGGATCTCTATAAGAAACTCATTGACCATGAGCGATCTCTCTTGGAGTCCAAACCTGCCCCGGTTCTTACTACTGTTAACAAAGGCATAAGACAAGACCCGCTCAACTAATACCGACCCAACACTGCTACCCGGTTTTCCAATCAGCCATTTGCCTCTCGGCAGCAACAACTCACAACAGCCAATCACAATGGCTCGAACAATAATTATCGCACTAACCGTAACAACTTATTTTGTCAGTTTTGCAGCATTCCAAGACATGATACAAAGGATTGTCACAATTTTGCTAGGTTTCTACAAAACAACAACCTTGCCTTGGCTACTCAAGCAACAACCTTGCCTTGGCTAGTCCAACAACAAACTCTACAGTCAACTCTACCATGGCGACCTCATCCTCTTCTCTAATGTTTGACAGCGGTGCATCCGACCACGCTACCTCTGACCAGACCTTTGTGAACCGTCTCTCCGAATATAGAGGGCCTGATGAGATCATTCTAAGCAATGGTACTACTTTCACTATCACTCATAAAGGCCACGACTCTATTAAAACTCCCACTCGTTCTCTTAAATTACCTAATATTTTACTTGTTCCTAAGTTGCGTAATCATCTTATTTATGTGGAAAAACTTTGCAAAACTAATCAAGTTTCCGTTTAATTTTTTCCCTTTCATTTTTTTTGTAAAGGATCTTCGCACGGAGGAGCGACTCATGCGAGGAGTCATATTAACGACGTCTACTATGCGACACCAAACTCTTGTCATCCGCTACAAATCAATTCAAGCACAAAGATCTCTAGTTCTCTACTTTAATGGCATCACAAACTCGGACATCCTTCCATCAAAGCTCTAAAAAATTTAATTACTAAATAAGTTTGGCTTTGAATATAATAACTTGTCCAACGAATTATTTCATTGTGATGCTTGCAAAATTAATAAAAGTCACAAACAACCATTTGGTGAAAATTCATTTCATGCAACTAAACATCTTGAACTTGTCTATTCAGATGTTTGGGGTCTGTCCAAGTCTCAAATGATGTTTACAAATACTATGTCATTTTTGTTGATTTATACACCAAATATACATGGTTGCATCCTATACAAATAAAATCAGATGTGTCCATCTTATTCCCTTAATTTAAAGTTCTTGTTGAAAAATTCTTTCACATTCCTCTAGTGTCCCTTTTCTTGGACAATGGGGGAGAATACCGTCGTCTCATCCCCTTCCTCCAAAAGCATGGTATATCACACTTTACAACTCCGCCACATACTCCGGAACAAAATGGAGTGGCTAAACGCTGCCATCGACACATTGTCGAAACCGGGTTATCCTTATTACACCATGCTAATCTTTCCCTCACCTTTTGGTCTCATGCATTTCAAATTTTTGTGCATCTAATTAATCGCCTTCCAACACCAATCCTTAACCACTTGTCACCATTTGAAAAGTTGTATAAAACTCCTCCATCATACAATAAACTCAAACCATTTGGATGCCTGTGCTTCCCGTGGCTTCGTCCATATGCCAAATCCAAACTACATGCTCGGTCCACCAAGTGCATTTTCCTTGGTTACTCGTCCTCAAAATCCGCCTATAAGTGCTAAGATCCTACCACTCATCGCCTATATCATTCCCGTCACGTCGAGTTCATCGATCACAAATTTCCATTTACAACAAGTGGACAAAACCCAATCCCTATACCTACTGTTGAATCCTTTATGCCTCCACTTCCACCTCATAAACCTTGCAATCTCCCTAACCATTCTAATCATTCGTCTCATTCCCTACCCATATCCACCGCCGATGCCCACTTATCATTAAACCATCCTCCACCCTCTCAATCCTCAACGCCACACCATTCTCTTACCCTGACCACCTATGAACCCAACCAAACCACTAAAACCCATGGCCGACCCACCTACAAACGAACCCACCTATAACACCCCAACCGATGGCGGAAACATCAGGATGTCACGTATTGATGATTGTTTCAGTAGCACATGGTATATATTGAAATTTTAAATAATTTATTCATAACATAAATATCCAAAATGAAGTGATGTCTAGAAATCCCAAATACATGATATCAAATAAAGCAATTAACTTCAAATAACTTCAAAAAAAAAAACTTCATAATATTTCCTCATGCATACTCTAAGCCTCAGCTTCATTGTTACCTGAAACATGTTAATTTTGAAAATATTTTTGGGTCAACAAAAGTTGGTGAGAATTACATAGGTTTTGATAATCGAATAAAACTTGTACAATTCAAGTGTCATGGCAAGTCTAGTCCATATGTGAAAACATACTAGCAGTAAATCGAGTGCATAATCAACCCTTGTGACTAGAATATTGTGGTCCATCCCATACGCTCATGGTTCACTCGATTATGTTATGCGATAACAATCACCCACGCTACCTATGTAGGAGGTACGTATCCGGGTGGGATTGTCAGTCCAATAGATCTATCATTGTATACCGTCGGCTGATCAATGTTATTGATTATGCTAGAATATTGTGCTTACCCTAGTCATGTTTAAGACATAACGCAACATAGAAAAACACATAGACACTTTATGATTGAATTGTATATAGAATGTTGTAACATGTTTCACCCCAAAAATAGTGAAATAGAAAAGAGGCTATGTAAAACTCACCTTAGCAAAATGTTATGTCTCGTGAAAATAGAATATGTGTTGCCCAACGATGCCAAGTATTACCCTATAATTAAGGTAATAAATATGTCTAAGTCTTTCTAGTCTACAAATATTTTCTAGGGTTTCGAATAGGGGATAAGTGTTCGTTTGATTAATAAATAAAATGTTTAATAAATAAGAGATATTTGATAAATAAATAAACAAAAGTCTTTTTGTAAATTTTAAATTAAAGATGGTCACAATATAAAGTTTTAAGTATGAAAATAATTTTTATAAAATTATTTTCTTAAAAATAGAATATTAAATCTATTTATTTCAAATTGTCAAAATATAACTTTAATATTTAAAAATGTTAAAATTACAGAATTATTAATTTAAAAATTGTATTTCTGTTCTAAATAAATAGAAATAATTTATATAAAATTTTGGTGCAAAAAAATTGAAAAATGAATTTATTATGATTTATTTATGATTAAAAATAACAAAAATTGATTAAAAATATTAAATAAATGATTTTTCAGAAATAAAAATCATTTCAGAAAAGTTTAATGTTATAAAAACTCAGAATAATTTTTGTGGAAATTTATATAATTGTTTTGATATTTTTATAGAATTTTATAAATAAAATAGAATAAAATTGAATTATTTATTATATGTATTAAATAAATAATTTTTGGAAAACTAAAAATTGTAAGTTAAACTTTTCTACTAGAATAACATAAAATAATTTTTATAGAATTTATAAAGTAGTTTTAGTATTTTAAAACCATTTTTAAAATAATAGAGAATATATAATTAATAAGGGTTTAAAAAAAAAAAAAAAAAAAAACGGTTTGTGTATGCCATGGCTCGAACCCGGGTCTTTGACCGGGTGGAGTCTTATCACAAGCCCAGCCACCAACTGGGCTGGACCCTGAGAACGAATATCTTTGGCTTGAAATTATTTATATAGTTATAATTGATTCAGTTTTATAATCTTTTAAAGAAAGGAATAAAAAAACTGCGTTTGGAGGGATTCGAACCCGGCCACCAGACCGGTCCGCGTTTTTAGACAGAAGGGTCACACTAACTGATCTGTTGATCAGTTGGTGATGATTTCAGTTCAGAATTATATATAACAAGTGGTCTGCAGACGTGATTATCCCCAAATCAATAAGAACGAGCCCTAGATCTTTCAATAATCAGTTTCGAACAACAATAACCCGATTAAACATAGGGTTATTGTTGTTAAAGGGCCGATGAACAAAACCATATAAAGACATTACGACTTACAAAGCGATAACGTGAATCTTGTGCGGTCAAGCAAAAAGTCAAACTCGAGCAATTGATGCTTGTACAGATGTTTTTAACAGAAATTGAAGGTGGGGAATGAGAGATCGGCGAGTGTGGGTTGCTATGAGGTGTTCAATTTATAGGGTGAGGCTTGGGTGAACGATTTGGTAAGTTTGACTCACTATGAATGTGATGACGCGTAAAATCGTGTAAAATTGGTATGTTTTTGACCATTATACAGTGTGTAATGGACGCGTAATTATCAGACCATTCACCAATCATTCCTAATTCAAGAAACAAACGCGTTTGAATGGTTAATTAAGGTAAACCGTGGTCTCAGTTGACTTTCCTAGTCAACTATTAAGAACTAACCTCGTTATATAATTATTATGCGCTGGGAATAAAACAAGTGTTGTGTAGACCAGTTGGTTGTGTTGTTTGTGTCAAGGGTTGGACCGGTCTGGACGCGGGTTCGATTCCCGGTCCAGACAAATTTTTTTATATAAGGAGGAGAGGTGAGGAGATGGGCCGGTTATATTGGGCCGCTGTTTTAGGCTACAAACAAAGGAAAAGGTGGGTTTGTTGGGTGGGCCGGCTTCATTGGGCTGCTGACCAAAAATGTTATGGTTCATAAAAATAAATTCCATATCTAACTATAAAATCTGAATTTTATCATTATATTTATTATTATTATTATTATTATTATTATACCTTATATATATCTATACTATATTAATATGCATATATGAGGGGTAGCTTTGGTCTTTTTACACTTTTTAAGAAGTTACCACCCTTGAAGCTTATGGTCTAACAATTCAATGCATCTTTTCGTAAGGTACTATCCTTGAAAGCTTGTTGTACAAGAATTCATTGCATACAAATAAAACAAAACACACTGATACATTAGGGATTAGGGTTTCATTATATCACTCTTGTCCGCCACCATCTCTATCACACTCTCTTTCTCTCTCTATCTCTCTCTCTTGATTCAAGAACACAAGCGTTCCTTTGTTAGATCTAGGGGCTTTATTCGTTCTATGGCTTCAAAAACACCAGAGATCATCATCATAATATTAGGATCTAGGGTTTCAACTTTCAAGATCCGCATCATCATCGGTATGTAATATTCTTCCTTGTGATTTCAACTTTCTGATTTCATGGTTCGTAGTCGTTTACTGATTTAAACGTTCTGATAAGGGGTTTAAGCTTTCCGATTTCATGGTTTGATCTTCAACCATAACAGTTGTATCTACACCCCTATCAGGTATGGCTACTCTTAATATTCCTTTCAATACCCTTATCAGGTATGGTTGTTCTTAATATTCTTTTCAATACCCCTAACAGGTATGGCTGCTCCTGTTTTGTTTGTTTGAACTGATCTGTAGACTTATTATTATTAATTTATTATTATTCGCCATCGATTAGATCCGGTTTTTGCTACTGAGCTTAACACATACATTGGTGCTAACTATTTCAGTTAAAAATGAAACATGAATTACACTATATGACTGTCCAGACTATGTTTAAGATAGTTTTCCAAAGGATGCTGAACTTAATTTTGAGATTGAACTAATTGAGTTTTCAAAATCAAGGCAAGACCTACAAATTATTATTTACACACTAAATTATAAATTTGATGTGACCTATAAGTTGTAATCATCTAAAAAGCTGATATTGGTGCAAGTCCAGCTCTTGTTTCATAAAATATTTCCACAAGTAATCTAATCTATTTCTACACACCCCATCTTTAGTTTTTTATTCCTTTGCGTTAAACTTCATTACTCCCATTTTGATTCATAGTAATACAAACCTTGAAGAAATTAAAAGACTATTTTCTCCTAAATTGCTTATAATATATGCAAAAAAAAATAAAAATTACGGATGTTGCTTACATTAGTTTAGTAGTTTTTTTAATACTTGATATCATAACTCATATGTACTTTTTGCTCTGTAAATGTTCTTTAGGTTGTAGCTAAAGATTTGGGAATCTCGAAGAAGTTATGTATATTGACAAATATTGGTTTTCTCATAATTGAAAGAAGAGTGGAAGATTGCGACGAACTGGTTCTGATCGGAGTTTCAACGGTATGTATTTGTGTTTTCTTATGCTTATCGACTTGATTGAAGCCTTAATCCGCGGCCGGTGTATGCTGAATGTTTGGCCTTTCAATATGCTTTATACTCCGGATGATGTTTTCTTATGTATGGAATAAGAATACGAATGTAATGGAAGCTATACAGTATGTTTTGAATTTGATGATGGTAACTAAAATGTTCTATTGCATTGTTGTTAAGCTCATAGCTGATATCTTTTTGCAGACCAAATCAAGACTAGGACCTGATAATCACTTATGCCGAATGTTCAAAACCCATGTTTAGGTGGGAGAGAATATAATATCTCATCAGGAAGTCTGATTTTGTAAGTAACATCTGCAAAATCAGTTCTAAAAACAATCTTGTAGATCTATAAATTTTACTAAAATGTTCAAAGCTGTAGGAAAATGCACCATATAATATGTTGCTAAATCTTATAAGAAATACAAGGAATATAAGAAAACCCTTGCAACATATAACATAAAGGTGTTTGTCGTTCAATAGTGTTAATATTGGTGTGTTCCAATAGTGTTGAAAGGTTTTATGGTTTTATGATTGAGATTTGCAGTGATTTTTTTTTTGTTTGGATTTTGCAGTAAGAGGAAGATGATTGAAATGGCTTCTTGAATTGATGGTCTATTATTAAATCTAGCAAAAACTATCCCTTTCAGGTAATGGAGATTGCTGACTTGATTATTATGATATTGGATTTGTATTGTGTGGGATTTTGGTTGTGTTGGTTATATCTGAAAAAAGGGTAAGTCCGATCGGTCGAGTGATAGGTCAAGACGGGTTCGGCTTAGAATGGGTTCGGGTCAAAATGATTCGTTTTAAAAAAAGTTTGATTTGGGTCAGAACTATTTGTTTTAAAAAAAGTATGATTCGGGTCAGAAGAGACCTGGGTCAAAATGGGTTGATAGTCAGGAGAGGTCATTTAGAGAAATGGCTATTACGGATCAGGGGTAATGGTTTCAAAAATATATTCAATTGAAAACTATCATTTGCAAAAATTTGAAAAAGACAACTGTGTTTATCGGTTGGCCCAAACATATAAAAAAATAAAACTCATTGCCACCTCTAGACCAGAAAAGTACACCCATTTTAGTGAAATATGCAAAAGTACCTTACAAACCATTATACTTTTAACATATACTTAAAAGATACACCTTTTTTTGCAGGTTGAACAAGGCTGGTTAAGGAAAGCCAAGCTCATCACTTTAAGCAACACTTTAGTTATTTGCCATTTCTATATATGAAGAAGACAGAATTATCACGTTATCTTTTACTTCCCTGTACAAGATCATCTCCACTTCTACAATCCACCCTGTATATTACAGTTAAAATCAATTTATTTTTTCTAGATACTATAAATACGTAGTATATTTTATTTGTCACCTATAATAATACATTACACAGAAAACAATTAATAAAACTGGTAAAACCGTAATAAAAGAATATGTACAAATGAGTGGAAAAAAATAAAATAAAAAGGTACTATTTCTTTAGGACTTGCCATTTCCTGATGAGGATTGCTTATTTCTGAATTGACTTTTAACGATATCTACATAATCCTTGAACGCATGACAATTTTTTTTGTTCTACAATTTTTCAGGACTATCATGGTATGTAACATGGATTATATATCAATGCAACCTTTTTAAATTATTACGAACGTAGACTAGCTCGCATCATCTCTCCAACAAGAGTTGCCACACTCTTCTTTTTCCCTAATATCACACTTCCCTCTATGGTCACTTATGAGGGCATAAATGTTATAACTTTTGTCTATTCTCTTTATTAGTTTTATCATTAATATTGATTATTCAACTTTAAATATGATTCAAGGAACATATTACCATAATTGTTTATATATTTATAAAAAATAGGAGTTTCATCATAGAATTTCTAATCTGAAGACCATGATTTGTTTAGATTCGTTCAACTAGGACAGTAGGACCGCATAAAACTCATAAATAAAAATATAAATTTTGGGATGCTTTTACCCATCTTCATATATGAATAATCATTTTCTTTTAGAAATATATATATTCCTAGCATTCCTAACACATTTTTATACGAATAATATATAAGAAAACAAACTTATCTCAAATTTACAACATAGATAAATATAAATAATAACTCATTACCATTACGATAACACAAAAAAGACATATAAATGACAAATAAGGGATTAGAAAAACAAGACACGGAAGTGACAAGACAGAAAATGTGTCGAGTGACATACACACTCTCTCTTGTGTCTTGCACAACATAGAATTTGGTATTCTGTGCTATTTTGTTTGGGTATATCTTATATGATCAATCGCTGATGAAAGGAGACTATTCCTTATATTGGTTGATAAAAATATACGTGTGTTTATTTCGGGTTTACAAGTGGCGTTGCCCTTCTTCACTCACGCGATATTACTGGATCGGGCTTTCGCCCATTGTCCAAGATTCCCCACTGCTCCCCCCCCCCCCCCCCGCGGGAGTCCGGGCCGTGTCTCAGTCCCAGTAATACGCTCAACAAATGTAGCATGTGAGAATTAAGAAGTTAACTTAAATGAGTTAGAATATATCATATGACAATTGATAGACTAACAAAAAACGAGTACCACATTGTGAATCGTGCCGCCGCATCGCGCGGGTTTCATGCTAGTATATATATATGTATGTATGTGGTGAGTTAAAAAATATAAGGGCTTAGACATATTCGTACAATATTAATGATAGAGATGTAAGGGCTTTTACGTATTACAATTTGGGGAAAATTTTTGCGATGTTACACCACCCAACCCACGCAATCTACTACATCACCATCCCATCCGTCACCTTCATCGGTCTCCCAACCTGCTTCATCTCTAACTACATCCACCACTAACGAACAACACTTTACAACCTCTTCTACCCATTCTTCGACCTCACCAAACTCTACTTCTGCTCCTGAACTCAACCGCCCATCTCGAACCCGAAAACCAAACCCCAAATATTATAATCCCAACCTGGTCAACCACACCACTCTACATCCTCTACCACCCACAATTGAACTCACCACTCATACTCAAGCGTCTAAGGATCCCCAATGGAGACGCGCTAT
The DNA here is from genome assembly GCA_028751855.1 of Ambrosia trifida. Taxonomy (NCBI): domain Eukaryota; kingdom Viridiplantae; phylum Streptophyta; class Magnoliopsida; order Asterales; family Asteraceae; genus Ambrosia; species Ambrosia trifida. The sequence goes on along the minus strand of CM054128.1, from coordinate 127,158,295 downwards.
GGATTTTGAATTTAACGCTCTCCTACAAAATCAAACATCGGAATTAGTTCCACCTACTTCTCACGTACCAATTGGCTGCAAATGGATTTTTAGAATCAAACGAAATCCTGATGGCTCAATTGCCAAATACAAAGCTCGTCTAGTCGCAAAGGGCTTTCTTCAACAACACGGAAAGGACTACTTTGACACCTTTAGTCCTGTTACCAAACCAATCACTATCCGTACAATCCTATCAATAGCCCTTTCTAAAAATTGGCCTTTGCGTCAACTCGATGTCAATGACGCATTTCTTCATGGCACGCTCTATGAAGACATATTTATGACTTAACCACCAGGCTATGAGGATCCTCATTATCCACATCACATATGCAAACTTAAAAAATCTTTATATGGATTGAAACAAGCTCCTCGCGCCTGGTACAATGAGCTAACTCAATTTCTCACTCGTTCGAAAATCCTAAGCCGATGCCTCACTCTTCATCTACCAGCATCAAACTATTACGTGTTATTTTATGGTTTATGTTGACGATATTCTTCTCACAGGAAATGACTCAACCTTTCTTAATCACTTAATTCAAGCCTAGGTACTAAGCTCTCTATTAAGGACCTTGGCATGCTAGATCACTTCCTCGGTGTCGAAGTTATCCCTACACCAACATGACTCTTTCTGTCCGAACACCATTACATTTAGGACACCTTAGAACAATTTCATATGGACGCTGCAAAAGATGTTACTACCCCTCTAAGTGCTACCGAACCATTAACTGCTTCTAATTCTTCTCCTTCGGTGGATGCCACACCGTATAGAAAACTCGTGGGAACTTTACAATATCTATCTTTGACCCGCCTAGATATCTCCTTTGCTATCAACAAGCTCTCTCAATACATGCATAACCCACGCCAAACACATTGGCAAGCTCTTAAACGTGTTCTTCGTTACCTCAAAGATACTATTCATCATGGACTTTTTCTAAACTGTAACGCTTCTCTTGATCTCTCGGCCTTCTCTAAATCAAATTAGGGTGGTGTACATGATTCTGGTCTGTCAACTACAGCCTACATTTTCTATTTAGGCACAAATATTATCTCATGGAAATCCACATGCCAAAAGTCGGTATCGCGGTCATCAACTGAAGCAGAATATAAGGCGTTAGCAAATGCATCCGCAGAACTTACATGGATTAAACACTTATTGCAAGATCTTGGACTTTCTCCAACAGTCACACCGACTTTATACTGTGACATTACATGCGCTACATACCTATGTGCAAATCCAGTCTACCACTCTCGCATGAAGCATGTGGCACTTGACTATCACTTCGTCAGAGAACAAGTCTCAGCTGGAAAACTACGTGTTCTTCACATCAACTCCCAAGATCAACTAGTTGATATGCTTACTAAACCTTTGACGCGAGCCCCATTTCTACGCAATCGTTCCAAGATCGGAGTATCCGATGGATCCTCTATCTTGCGGGGGCGTATAAGGGAATAGGATATTCCATGCCAATTACACAAGCCACAAATCTCTCTTCATTCAAGACCCGATCATAACTCAATCATTTTAATTATTAGTCAATCATTTGCTTGTACATATGCACGATTGCCTCAATTTGTATTTAACTCTCATATTGTATATTTGTACAGAAACATAATAAAGTTTATTACTTCATAGATGAAACACAATAAGAGCATGATGAATGTTTCTGATCTAATTCTATTTGCCCCTCATCTGCAAACTTTCATATTGTTCTGTTTTCAGTATTCATTCATGTAGCTTTAATTTGTGATCCTTCCTTAATATCGATAAATATAATCGCTCATTGTTTAACCGGTTAGTAATCAACGGTAATAAATTGATTTTCATATTTACGTACAAATTGGATACATGAGAAACGCATAAGAAAGACAAAAAAAAGTATTAAATTTACCAGAGAGAGAAATATTTATAGATTATCATTATAGATAATACACTGTTTATTAGTTTATAATTTGTAAGATGAAGAAAAATGATTTGAGTTTACATACTTAGATGCAAAAAGTTAAAAGAAAATTGTTTACAGTTAGCTAGGGTGTCAAATTATGAGTAAAGAGTGTGTAAGATATTTACTAATTATATGTATGCAATTTCAACATGTTTAAAATTGTTTTACACCCAAGGTTTGGCCGTCCCTGTCAGACCCACATGCATGATTACTATTTATGGAAATATCTCAACTTCTATTTTAGATTTTTAGGATGTAAGAACACTATTCATATTCACAGTTCTCTCTTTGTGGATCTCTTCAATTCATTTATTGGTTCTGTTACTAAATATCTATATTGATGACAAGGGTCACTATCAATTTGTGATAGGAGAAAGAGTATCTATGATATTTACATGTAGTCACTAAAAATGAATGGTCAATACTCAACAAGCCACAATATTCGTGTCACACACTCCTTCATTTTAGTTATATATTCATGTTTAACTTAAATATCCTTTTTTTATATATGCCACAAGCCCACAACACTCTCACAAAAATATCAACTAGCGACTCCAATAGTCCAATGGCAACTCAAAACACTTTGTCAGCAATTACTCACAAGCCTTTTCAACACTTTTTTATAAATCATGCTCAGCTTCACACAACTTTAGTACGTGATCATAGACTGAAATGGCGTTCAAGGCCTTTAAAAGCTAACGAATCCCTCTGCAGGTGCAATGGTAGAGGTCTACTACAGGTACTTATATATCTTTTTCGTCCTAATAAAAATTTATAAAATTCAAGTTAATATTACTAATAAAGTCAAATAAAAAATCAAACATACTTTCTATTTTTTTTGTAATTAAAAGTCTATTTGCATATAAAAAAACAACATACATTATGTTTTTGCTTAAAAGTCCTCGAACAGCTTTTTGCACATAAAAGACCCTTTATATTTAAATTCGAACAAGCTTGTAAATTTTTTTAACTTGCTAAAAGTATGTGAGGAAAAAGTTGAGAAAAAAAATATAATAATGTTTCAAATTGGACACATGGCAAGGCAAAATCTATTCAATGTTCGTATTTTCTTTTCAATTCATTTAGTGATAATATTATAAATAATCTTTCAAAACATAGAATAAAAATAGATGATCGTGTTGTGCAACTCAAGTAAAATTAAAAAAAATTATAAAATGGTCGTGAAAGTATTAAAAAAATTAGAAGAAAAATGTTTTTATCACTACGATAATGTAGTTTGTTAAATATTTTTTTTCATCATTTCATTTACTAAAATATAAGAGATTCACAGCCCGTTTATCAAATTATGTGAGGGGTTTTTTCAAATTATATGGGGTGGGTGTAAGTGATTGTGAGTGGAGGAAAGAAAAAAATATTTGGTGAAATTAGTGTTCACCCTTATATTTGAAAAGCTACTGTTCACCCGTATATTATTTTAATATTTTTATAAGTGGTTGTGAGTGAGGAGAGAGAAAATATAAGGGGTGGAGTAGTAATTTTTAATGTAATTTGATAAATGGGATTTGGTGGACGGACTGTGAATGCTCTAAGAGATTTCTCAACATATTATTGGAACTTTATGACAAAAAGTATAAACTATGTTGGTTTTTAATAGGGAAAATGGATTTAAATACTCCCAACATAGCCTATTGGCGGATAATACTCCCAACTATCACTTGGGACATTAGTACTCCAAACTTTCAACTTGTTTACTTTCATCACTCCCAGACTTAACGACGTTAGTTTTAATCCTACGTGGCTAACAGAAGCTGACGTGGCATTGGTTAGGTGTAAAAACCAAAATTTATATGTGGCCAAAATATAAAAACCAAAACTTAAAGGGCATTTTTGACAATAAACTTTCAAACTTATAAATCCCCCTTCTTATGTAACAGAACCCCCCCCCCCCCCTCATTTCTCTCTCTAAACCACCACCACCATTCATCGGAAACCACCACCACCCACACTTATCCTCTTACCTTTTCTCTCTGCTTCCTCACACTCGAACCCATCTTAATCGGTGAATCGAAAACTATATACAAATAAAAGTCAGTGCAAACATACAGAAGAAGGAAATAAACAAGCACACACTTTGAAAATCAAATGAACCGAAAACTATATACAAATAAAAGCAGTGCCATGATGAACATGATTTTGAACTTGCTTCCAATGCTTTCATGCCATGGAAACTTACATACCCTTCTCAGATCAGATGAATCAAAAACTATATACAAATAAAAGCTCCGTCAACAAGGTAATGTTAATGTTAATGTTAGGGTTTTGATTGGGGTTGGTTAAAGATTGGTTATTGGTGGATTTTAGCTAGGGTTTCGATTCAGATTGGTAGGGTTTCGTCGAGATTGTTGGTGCCGTGGTGGTTGTGGTGGAAGGTGTGGTGGGTGGTGGTTGTTGGTGATTTAGAGAGAGGAAAGGGGTGGGGGTTTCTGTCAACAGAAGGGGAAGAGGGGGAGGGATGGGGTGGTGCAGGCGGTGGCTGTGATGATGGTGGTGCAGCGGCGGTGCTCTGCCTCTCTCTCTCCCTCTCTCTCCCTTTCTCTCTCTCTCTCTTGATGATCTGGTGTGTGTTGATAATAATAATAATAATAATAATAATAATAATAATAATAATAATAATAATATTAATAATAATAATAATAATAATAATAATAATAATCATCATCATCATCATCATCATCATCATAATAAGTTTCATAAATATCCCAAAGTTTAGGTTTTTACATTTTGGCCACGAACACTAACCAGGTTAGACCTCCGTTAGTTTGAGAGTTAAGAAAGTAAACAAGTTGAATGTTTGTAGGGCTAATGGGCAAAGTGATAGTTGGGAGTATTAAAATCAATTTCCACTTTTTAATATGTATGAAATTGTTCAAAAACTTTAATAAGAAAAAACATAACGTATGTTAGTTTTTTGTGTTCAACAAATCTAGATGGTATTGCTTGCAAACCATCAAGATGAACCAACCTTTGGCATTCAATCATTTTTTTTTTAAATTTCTCTACATTTATGTTTTAAACTGTTTTCATATCCACATTGCAGTATAATCCCGAAGACACAGTTGTAAAGCATGCCAAATTGGTAGAACTTGTTCCCGAAGACATTGTTGTAAAGCATGCAAAATTGGTAGAAGTTGTTCGGGGAATGACCACCAATGGTATTGAGGATTTCAAATTTGAAAATATGTTAATGGTGGATGCTCTTGAACGGGTAGGACTTGATTATCTCTATGAAGATGAGATCAATCGAATTCTTCAACAATGTTACCTTCAATTTATTATCAAAGATTTCCTTGACCGTCGGAATCTGTATGAAGTCTCCATGTGTTTTCGAATCTTAAGGCAGAGGGGTTTTCGCGTATCCGCAGGTTTCTTGGAACTTTTACTTAGGGGTTAGGGGTGTTAAACGGGTCGTGTTCGTGGGTTGGCGGGTTGGACCTGACCCGAACACGAAAATTTTACACAAATCTAAACAATTAATCGTGTCAAATGTATGAACTCGAACATGACACGAATATTTGGCGGATTGACCAAAACACGACCTGTATAACCCGAACTATTTTATTTTTTATTTTTTTCGCATAATAATATTAGATATTACAATTTTACAACAAATAATACAAATGTATATAAAACAATTATAGTTAATTTATAAAATCTTTGTGTGAATTGCTATGCTATACAACCAATTTAATTAAGACAGAAAACACATTTTGAAAAAAAATATAATATAATATAAATGGATAAAACTGGTCAACCCACCAACCTACTGGTTGACACGTACGAGCCTGACACATTTAGCTAAACAGGTTAGCGGGTTCAACTTAAAACTGATCCGAACTCGTTTAGACTAAACCCACACCTGCGCAATCCATGTCGTGTTTTCGTGTCTGTCCAAAATTCACACCCCTACTCTTACTCCTTTTGATTTTGTTATTCTCATCTCATCTCATTTATTATAGTCAATAAAATAAGTACATGTTTTATTGTCACAGATGTTTTCGAGTTATTTAAGGGAAAGAATGGCAACTTTGTTAAAAATCTTAAATATGACATTGGAGGTTTGATGGAACTATATGAAGCTTCACATTTATGTATACATGGAGAAAACATACTCGATGAAGCTATAAGTTTTAGCAGCCAAATGCTCCAAAATGCATTCGGTTTTCTTGATGATAAAGATGCAAGACGAGTTAGATACACACTTGAAAATCCCCACCGAAGAAACTTTACAAGTTTGAGTTTACTTAACTCGCCTAAAGAGTTTGACGCCCCAATCTTGAAAGAGTTAGCAGTACTGGAACGCAAGATGGTTCAGTCCACACGCAGGATGGAAATAAATGAAGTCTTAAGGTGCAATTCACAATACTTGTTTTTTTAACGGCTAACATTACTTCTTTACACCAATAATGCTTTACACAATACTTGTTAATTATAAGTGTTTATTGTTTGTAATTAAAAAACAAACAATTGGTAGTGATCATATATTAACACACAACTGATTTCTTATTACAACATTATTCATGTGTACATTCTTTATATTTATACATCGGTAAACTTATATACCCTATGAACCAGGGTGTTCCAAACAACATGTCGATTGGTAAACACCGATATCACCTAATGACATTACTTAAACTTTGACCTTTAGACCATGTGTAATGGCAAGTGAAAGTTTTCAAGTCTCATAGGGTATTAATTGATACGTGGCAAGTGAGGCCATTAAGGGAATCAAATTTGGATAGGGGTGTAGTGGCTAGGTGAAAATTTTCAAGCCCATTCCATTTAAAAAAGGGAAATTAGATTTTAACACAATGAACTATTGATTATTGGCCACTAACATATTAAACTATAAAATTGTTCTCCACCACACTGTAGTTTCAACTTCTTGATATGTGTCACCCACAGACTAACCATGGTTAGTTTTTTTGCTGACGTGACCATTTTTGCTGATGAGGCATTGCCACGTCACTATGCCACATCAATAAAAAATAGCCATATCACTATGCCACATCAGCAAAAATTGTCATGTTATCATCTCACATAAGCAAAAATGCCTACGTCAGCCAAAAAAATAACTATGGTTAGTCCGAGGGTGACACAGACCAAGAAGTTGAAACTACAGTGTATGGTGAACAATTTTATAGTTAAGTGTGTCACCGACCAATAATCAATAGTTCAGGGTATTAAAATCTGATTTCCCTTTAAAAAATAAAAAATAGCCGTTCAAAATAAATGACCGTTGGAAATGCTTTATTGTGATTGGCCCTTCAATTTAAAACACGCCGTGGAAAATTCCCTGGGCAAAAAAACGCCCCTAATCATGGGGGGGGGGGGGGGGTGTTACAAATGGGATGGGGCGTTTTTGCCCCAACCACGCTCCAATTTAGTTACCATTACACATGGTCTTACATATTTATTACAATGTACAAGAGTGAAGGACCTAGCTAGACATGACCTCATTTTTATGTCTATTAACTTGATTTACATAATTAATTAGAGCATATGTACTAACTTTTTTTTTTTTTTTTTTTTTTTTTTTATAGGTGGTGGAAGGAACTAGGGTTGGGGCAAGACTTAAAACTTGCAAGGAACCAACCTTTAAAGTGGTATATTGTGCCTATGGTTTCCTTAGAAAATCCGACCTTGTCACAACAGAGAGTCGATCTAACAAAAATCGTCACTCTCATTTATATTATAGATGACGTTTTTGATATCTACGGGACCATCAATGAACTTACTCTACTTACGGAAGCCATCAACAGGTACACAACAACAACGCTCATAATAACATTTGTACTATTTTCATGTTTTATTTAGCGTGCGTCTTCCTTCCGGTATATTCAATCATTAAAATATATATTTGCAGGTGGGATATCAACATTGTAGAGCAACTTCCCTACTATGTCAAGTCATCCTTCAAAGCTGTATATGACACTACAAATGAAATTGCATTCAGAATATATGAGAAGCATGGATTTAACCCCATAAAACACTTACAAAAGTCGGTAAGATATATTGGCCAATGTTAACTTTACATTTACCTAATTTACAAAATTATAGGTGAAAGTATTCACAAGAACCTACTGAAAACTATATTTACATAATATTTTCGTGTGTATTGAATAACTAAAAACCATATCGTTTTTATAGATCGTTTACAATGAAATATAAATATAAAACGAACAAACAAATAATAATGATAGAACATCAATAATTGTCCTGATATTCAACTAGAGATATCATAATTAGTAACATACAAACTCAATGAAAAATAATATAAAAATAACTATAACATATTATAGTTGTTAGATAATAATTCTTGCATCAAAACAATTAGAAGACCCGTTTAATAGTTTGTACATATGTGTCACAATGTAAATAATTATTGTTGTGCTAAGTCTAAGAATTGTAAAAGGGTCACACCGCTTCATGTGGCGGTTATGGCAGTTATAGTGGTTGTGAACGGTTGTGTCTCTTCATGACATACCGGTTCACTTAGTATAAATAGGCTGCACATGTAACATTTGTAAATGTATGAATTTCAGTATATATAACTGTCTTTTCCCTCTCAAAATTTTCCTCCAAACCACAAACAATCGCATACAATATTTCCAAATCTGTTTCGTTACCAAAATCTATCAATACTAAGTGATGTTATTATTATGACATAAAATTCTATGGTCTAACTTTCCCAAACATTATTGCAGTGGGCGAAACTTTTCGATGCATTTCTGGTGGAAGCAAAATGGTTTGCTCTTGGACATATTCCAAAGCCAGAAGAATACTTGAAGAATGGGATAATCAGTTCAGGTGTACCAGTTTTCCTAGTTCACATGTTTTTCCTCCTTGGGGATGGCGACACGAAAGAAAAGGCGAACCTTATTGACAATAATCATGGAATTGTAACATCAGTTTCAAAAATTCTTCGTCTTTCAGATGATCTAGAATCTAAACAGGTTAAGCTGCTTTTCATTTTTCACGTTTTTCAAAAAAAAAATCATCTATACCTATATAGATTTGACAATAACTGACTGATGACTTAAGTGTATCTAAAATGTATGATCTTTATAACAGGATGAGAGTCAAGAAGGCCATGATGGATCATATGTCAAGTGTCTCCTCATGGAACATGAGTTTAGTTCTATTGATATTGCCCGCGAATACATCAAGGATATGATTTCAGACACATGGAAGTGTTTAAACGAGGAATGCCTCTCCCCTAACCCTTTTTCGAAGAATTTCTTGAAGGGCTCTATAAACCTGGCGAGGCTGGTTCCATCAATGTACGATTACAATCACAATAATTCTTTTGATCTAATAGAAGAATATATCAGATCTATTCTATGAAACAATTGTTGATACTTAAAATGAAAATTTATTTTCTTGTGATTTCCATTTGACATATACAAACAAAAATAAAAAGGAGGAGTTGCATGACTTAAGAGAGAATAATTCCTTACTCAAATATTAAAAAAAAAACGATCTTTGACTATTCTACAATGGTCAAAATTCAAACTTGACTGTCTTAATTTTAGCCGCTATTACCCCCTTTAAGCGAACAAGTTGTGGTCCGACACGAATCTTTGTGCGAAATCATTTAAAAAGTGGTCGTGGAAGACTCTTTGTGAATATATCGGCTACTTGGAGCATGGTAGGAACAAAATTTGTGTGTAACTTTCCTGTAGAGAGACCAATTTCCTAATAAAATGGTAGTCAATATTAAAGTGTTTAGCTTTTTTATGTGACAGAAGATTTTGACTTGGAAATAATGCACTTTTGTTGTAACATAATAAGGTGTGTCGATCTGTGGGGGGCGGGGAGAGAGCATATAGTTCTCGTAACAGTTGGGTTAGCCAAACATTTTCTGCTGCAGTGTTAGCCATGGCCTTATACTTTGACTCGCAACTTGATCAGGAAATGTTTGGTTGTTTCTTTGCACTCCAAGATACTAGATTGCCTCCTAGGTAGACAGAGTATCCATAAGTTGACCGTCATGTTTCGACCCAATCAGCATATGAGTATCCAACCAAAGCCGTTGTGATTGGTCAATCAAAAATTAAACCAAAGGATATAGTGCCTTTTACATACCGAAGTATTCTTTTAACAAGTAAAAAATGGGCACTGGTTAGGTTTTGGAGATATTGACTTGTTTGAATAATGGCATACGATAAATCTGGTCTTGTTATGGTGTGATATTGAAGAGTTCCCACTAAAAACGGTAAAACGTTGGATCGTGAAATGGAGCGCAATTTGAGGTAAAATTATCGGTAATGGTGAGTAGGGTCGCTACCGGTTTGGCATCATTAAGGGCCGCTCTTGAGAGAATAGCGATGGCATATTTAGCTTGGATTAAAAATAGATTCAAATGGTTTTGAATGTCTTCAAGGCGAAGAAAATAATTCAAGCTTCCAATGTCACACCCTCAAATTTCCACTAAGGGGTTTATACCGTGAGGCGCATGACAAACCAGGATCCCATAGCCATAAGTCACATGAACGACTCTAAATGCCCAAACCATTTAGTTCGTTATTGTAAAACTGAGTTGAAAAGTTTTAACCAAACAAATTTAAGTATAGTGGAAGCAATAAATAAAACAGTTAAATAAAGTCTGCGCAAAACACCACGCCCAAAACCATAAATAAGTAGTTAAATGTTAAAAACAGTTTAAAGGTTTATAATCCCATGACATAACGTGATGCATGTCCTAGTCGTGCTCCATACCTAATTACTTGCAAAATCATGCTAACGTGTATCAACATAAAGTCGGTGAGTTCACAAAGTAAAGCAAATGAGTATGTAAATGCGCTGGTTTCCAAAACCACGTAACCAATTAAAAGCGTAGGTCCTCCGGACCAAAATGTTCAAATGTGGTCAGAAGTTCATGTCCATGCTCCCAGCATCGCAAACATGAGGTTGTTGCACAACCTAATAGCGCTATCAACTAATACCCCGTTCGCTCCCAGCGATTAACCCAATAATATGCAAGGACTTTTCAAGTGATAGAGTGTTTAGTTCACAAAGGACCAATAAGTTTTAAACTGATCAAAGCGCAATCCTCCCCGAGGATCCGTAATCGAAAACCCGACCCACCACAGGAGTCAAAACATGAGTAGTCCCGAATTGGACTATAAAACGTTTACCAAAGTTGTCTCACCTTGAGACGCATGCTTTTGAGAAAAAGTAGTGAAACTCACCTTAGTACGCAAGCAAGAAAATCCAAACTTCAAAGTAGGATGCACTACCGACTCCCTAGTATAAGTGTCACTAAGTAAGTATATGTGTAATACCATTACACCATATAACCCGTTTGTCCAAGACGTTTAAATGTTCAAAAGCGTGTTGGTGACACCTAGTGATTCTACATGCATAAGTAAACCCTACGGAACCGTTGGTGAATATGTTGGTTACATTTAGTTTTACACTCCATATGCGTCTAATACAAGTGGCCATTCAATTGCACATCAAATACATACCACCTAGGACTTCAATTAGTCACGTAAACACATAATACACAATCTACGTTTTTAGGACAGATTGTGCGTCACCAAAACTAAATTATTTAAAATACTAAATCAGTGAGTTAAACTCCCAAATTTTTTGTCTCAAAACCAAACACAAAAAATTATTAAAATTCGTTCAACACAGCTATGTTCAGAAAACTTTCACAACAGGTCAGTTTAGTAGAAAAATTCCCAAAAATTGTGTATTCATCCAAACGGGATGAATCCACTTGGAAAACCCAAATTATTCTAATGTTAATCTTCTGTAAAAATTTCATAACTTAATTCTTTATAAAACTCGATTTATGACAGTTTAAAGTCGACTCAGTTTGTTAACCCTAAATTCTGATATGACCTATTTTCAAAGAAAATTCCAAAAGCGACTCAAACGACGTCCAAATCACTCGATTTTATGCATTATGAAAAGCTAAGACTAGGTATGATTTAACCATGCAAAGAAAGTATCAAAACCATCATGTTAAAGCCACGTAACAAACCCTACATGTTAACGTAAACATTCTGTCCAGATTTTAATCATGAAAAAAACCCTTATTTAAACGACTCACGTGTGCGTATAATCAATCAACAATCATCAACAATCATTAAAAAACATTCCTAAGACCTATTAAGATCAGAATCTATCATAATACATGCAAAAAACATAACCCTAACGATCAAAACATCAACAATTTGTGCAACAAGTAATCTATTATATCACTAATCGCCTATCATCATGTTTAACCCGTTAATTCTTCAAAAGCTTCAAGTTTTAATATTTATAAAAAGGTCTCATACCTGGACAAACTTAGTTGTAGGGTTTTCATAACATAATAATAAGATTAAAGCATAATAGATTAAGGATTATACCAAAAGCTCTTCAAAACAACCAACCGAATGCTCTTGAAGCTTCCCGATCGATGTTCTTGTGCCTTAGCAGGTGGTTTGGGGGTAATATTTCGTAGGTCGGGCAGTAGGGGCGATTAGGGTTTGAGTTTAGGTGATACAAGAGGCTTAGGGTTGCTTAAAAAGGTGTTTAAGTCGGTTTGGTGGCGTCAGGCACCCGCGAGCGGCCCACTCGGTCCCTGTGAGCGGCCGCTCACAGGGCCTTGGCCCGCGTGGGTGGCCCGTTTCGTCATCCGACGTGTTTTCCTTCGACGTTTGCGCTATTTCGGACCGTAATAAGTGTAACCCCATGTGTTAAGACCCCAATCATCCTAATGGTCCACCTTTAACGATTTTTATTAACGTATTCGGTTTAAGTTCACATAATCACATATGGTTTGCACATAGTTTCACCGAGTATCACAGAAGCACGTAATCGCAATCAATCCAAATCAGTTAACTCACAATTATTAAACTTCATTATTCACCAACGTCCGAGGTTCACGAATCATGTATACAGTCTGGTAATTCCTCGAATTACCACCTTATGCAGTTATTAACGTATAATTGTGTAACGTGTGTCCTATCTAGCTAACCATAGTTAAGTATAATGCAAGGAATGTAACTAGAGTTTAGTTAAAGTGAGAACCTGAAATTGCGGGGTATCACATCATCCCCAAGTTGAATATAATTTCGTCCCGAAATTCAGCAAGTAAACAATAAAGCCAGCTAGAAAAGTGTGCGCTTGGTTCCCGGATGTCACATCATCCCCAAGTGGAAAGGAATTTCGCCCCGAAATTCACTTTGAGCGAGCTGCTTTATGTTTGGCATTCGATCTATGCAGGTTCAGGTTCAGTAAAGAGGTGTGGATATTTGAGTCGCATCTGATCTCTACGCTCCCACGTGTATTCCGGTCCTAGATGGGCATTCCACCGTACCTTAACAATAGGTATAATGCTTTGTCTGAGTTTCTTGACGCCCTGCTCAAGAAACTCCACTGGTTCTTCCACGAACCGTAGCTGGTCGTCCACCTGGATCTCCTCCAGTGGCACTACCAGTGTCGTATCCGATAGGCATTTCTTCAGGTTTGATACGTGGAATACATTGTGCACTCCACTGAGTTCATCAGGAAAGTTTAGCTGGTAAGCTACCGGACCAATCCTTTTAACAATCTCGAATGGTCCAACGTATCGTGGGTTCAATTTTTCGTTTCCCAAAGCGTATCACCCCCTTCCAAGGTGACACCTTTAATAGAACCTTGTCCCCAACCTGGAACTCCAAAGGTTTCCTACGCTTATCAGCGTAACTTTTCTGTCAATCCCAAGCAGCAGCCATCCGGTTTCTGATTTGCACTATCTTCTCAGAAGTTTCGTGCACGAGTTCGGGACCTGTTAGCTGGCTATCCCCAACCTCAGTCCAACAGATGGGAGACCTACACTTGCGTCCATAAAGTGCCTCAAAAGGCGCACACTGTATCGAAGTGTGGTAGCTGTTGTTATAAGAGAATTCAATCAAAGGCAAGTGCTTATCCCAACTATTGCCAAAATCCACCACGCACGCTCGTAGCAGATCTTCCAATGTTTGGATGGCACGTTCACTCTGTCCATCCGTCTGTGGGTGATAGGCTGTGCTCATATCTAGGCGAGTTCCCAAAGCGTTTTGGAGAGTAGTCCAGAAGTGAGAAGTGAATCGCGCATCGCGATTAGATATAATAGAAGTAGGCACCCCATGCCTTGAGACTACCTCCTTGATGTAGAGATTTGCTAGTTTCTCCAGCGAGTCCATTTCCTTTATTTCCAGAAAGTATGCCGATTTGGTTAAATCATCCACGATAACCCAAATCATATTATGGCCCGTTGGCGTTCTAGGAAGCTTTGTAATAAAATCCATAGAAATCCCGTCCCATTTCCATATAGGGATTTCTGGTTGCTGGAGTAGGCCTGAAGGTTTCTGATATTCAATCTTAACCTTCGCACATGTCAAGCACTTACTAACATAAGTGGCTATTTCAGCTTTCATGTTTGGCCACCAGTAAAAAGTCTTAAGATCTTGGTACATCTTGTCCGAACCAGGATGTACCAAGTATCGAGAGGTGTGAGCTTCATCGAGCACCAGTTGTCTGAGATCCCCAAAACGTGGTATCCAGACTCGATCCATAAAGTACTGAAGACCATCTGTCTTTAGTTCCAGGTGCTTATCAGCACCATGTAATGTTTCAAGCGCGATGTTTTCTCCTTTCAAGGCCTCTCCCTGGGCTTCACGTATCTTATCAGGAAGATTAGAATGAATGGTAAGTTGTAAGGCTCGCACCCGTTTAGGTTTCGTTTCCTTTTGACTGAGGGCATCAGCTACTACGTTAGCTTTCCCTGGGTGGTACTTGATGGCACAGTCATAATCATTAAGAAGCTCGACCCATCGACGTTGTCGCATGTTCAGCTCCTTTTGATCGAATATGTGTTGGAGGCTCTTGTGGTTAGTGAAGATCGTACACTTCGTCCCATAGAGATAATGCCTCCAGATCTTTAGAGCAAAAACCACTGCTCCTAGTTCCAAGTCATCGGTGGTGTAATTCTTCTCATGAACCTTTAATTGACGTGAGGGATACGCGATTACCTTATCACGCTGCATCAGCACACACCCTAACCCTTGGATAGATGCATCACAGTACACTACAAAGTCCTCTGTACCCTTAGGTAATGATAGTATAGGTGCACTGCAAAGTTTCAACTTTAATAATTGAAAGGCAGATTCTTGGGCATCTCCCCACTTGTAAGTAATACCCTTCTGTGTCAATGTAGTGAGGGGTTGAGCGATCTTAGAGAATCCTTCAATGAATCTGCGATAATATCCCGCGAGACCAAGAAACTGGCGCACCTCAGTAGGAGTCTTAGGAGCCTCCCACTTTTTAATAGCATCAATCTTGGCAGGATCAACATGTAATCCTGCCTCGTTAACCACATGTCCAAGAAATTGGACTTCTCGAATCCAAAAGTCACATTTAGAGAATTTTGCATACAACTGCTCATTTCTCAATAGTTCCAAGATCAGTTGCAGGTGTTGCTCGTGCTCTTCCCTGCTCTTGGAATAAATCAGTATGTCATCTATGAACACTATGACGAATTTGTTCAAATAGGGCTTGCATACACGGTTCATTAGATCCATGAACACAACAGATGAATTAGTTAGCCCAAATGGCATCACCAAAAACTCATAATGTCCATAACGAGTTCGAAAGGCTGTCTTTGCCACATCCTCCTCTCGGACTCTCAGCTGATGGTATCCTGGCCTCAAGTCAATCTTAGAGTAGAAACTCGACCCTTGCAGTTGGTCAAACAAATCATCAATACGAGGCAAGGGTAACGGTTCTTAACCGTCACATTGTTCAACTCCCGATAATGAATACACATGCGAAAACTCCCGTCTTTCTTCTTAACAAACAGAACTGGAGCTCCCCATGGCGAAGAACTAGGTCTAATGAAACCCCTATCCAATAGCTCTTGGAGTTGGGTAGATAGTTCTTGAAGTTCGCCTGGTGCTAGGCGATATGGTGCGCGTGCAACTGGAGCTGTTCCAGGCGCAAGATCAATTTGGAACTCCACTTGACGAATAGGTGGAAGTCCAGGTAATTCCTCTGGGAAGACATCTGGGAAATCTAGGACTATTGGGATGTCCTCAATCTTGGTTTCAGTTTCAGCTCGAGTGTCAGATATGTTAGCCAAAATGGCTAGACAACCCTTACGAATACACTTCTGGGCCTTCAAAAAGGAGATGATGCCCACCATAGCACCACCACGATCACCCTGTATAGATAAAAGTTCTCCACTTGGGAGGGGAATACGAACAATCTTCTCCTGACAGAGAATTTTAGCATGTTGCTTGGACAACCAGTCCATGCCAACCACGAGGTCAAAGCTACCTAGGGTGATAGGTAAGAGGTTGATGGCAAACAATTGCCCATTCAACTCGAGCTTACAGTCACGATGTACATGGGTTACCTCGACAGGCTTCCCATCAGCCAATTCAATAGAGTACGAGGTATCAAGAAGAGTAGGAACCATCCCTAATTGTTTACTAAGTTTTGATGACACAAAACTATAGTCCGCACCAGTATCATATAAAATAGAAGCAAGAGTGTCGTTCAAGGAGCACGTACCCGTCACGACGTTATTATCAGTCCTAGCCTCCCCAGATCCAATCACGAATGCCCTCCCACGAGCCCCATTGTTGTTGTTCCCGTTGTTGTTGTTGTTGTTTCCAGCATTAGTGGTGTTGTTGTGTAACATCCGGAAAATTATGACGTTATTATATAATAAGATTAGATTATTAAAATAATTAATTAATAGTTAATTAGAATTACAATTGGGCCACCTATGGTGTAGCCCAATAACCTTACCCGGATTATAAACCAAGGCCCAATGAGATCACAGACCGGCCCGATAGCTAGTATAAGTGGGCCGAATAATCTAAAGAACCCGGATAAGTTTTGGGCCCATAAACTAAACCCGATAACTATTTTATATGGGCCCAACCATTAAGAAAGGGAAACCCGATAGGATTATGGGCCATGAATTGGGCTTAACCTCTTAGTTTAACTTAATGATGAAAGATATCAATAAGCCCAATGGAGTAATATAAGGAATGAAGCCCAATAGCCTTAGGAAGAGCTCGGCCCACTCTTGCTCTTAGACATAAGTTGCCGCCACTTCCATGGAATATTCTATCATGTCTTGTTAATACACCTCAACACTCCAAGGTCATGTTAGAGTAACACCTCACTACCTATAGATCAACTAGCATGATTACATGCATGAACACACAAGGCCTATAAGAAGCCTCAAAAACCATCGGCTCTCCTTTTAGCAATCCACTTCAAACCTTTGAAACCACTCTCATCTAAACATGCAAACCACCCCTCCAACCCCTCTTAACAACCGGCCATGGAGCCATTATCCATAAACCCTCATATTCACTACCTAAGCTCACTTATCTAGCCTACTATATTATTTACATCCAAGAAATAACCATCCTTTAGCCTTAAAAAGTAATCGGCCCTAGCTTAGCCGAAGAAATTATTGTTAAGAAAGCATCCGGGTAAGCATGAGTCTAGAGTTCCTAAGGTCGAGTGCCAAGCTGTAATGGCCAGCTTTTAGTTAGATCTTTACGCCTAAGCTGTAATGGCCAGCTATACATATAATTATATATTGTGTACAATAACTTGATTTGTGTTGTAACAGGAACTCGTGGAACATAGAAATCTCGCCTCTAGTGAAAACATAGACTCGGAAATAACCAACGTGAGTGCATGTACCCCATATGTTTAAATGAATTCGGGGTGAATGCATGTTAGTTTTTACGTGTGTTTTGATGAAATATTGGTTCATGATCATGAAAGAGTTAATAGAATCGGTCGAATAGAAATCACAAAGAATGGATCCATTCGGTATCACCGGGATATATTTTTCTAAACCAAGTAGAGGTTTGGAACCACACTAAGCATTTGTACGGTGCTCCATCGTTGAATATATTCCACCTTAGAATGACCGAACCATACGAGAATTGTTGTTATTATTTTATAAAACGTGTCTTAACGAATCTGGCATCACTCACTAGCTTTGTGGCTAACGTATTTTTAACGTGCATTTCAGGTTGATTAGATAATGGGGAACCCGAGCTCGATAATATGCAAGTCCAAGTTAAAATGAGTAGCAAAGAAACCGGCCCTTGGGCCGGCCTACTAAATAAACGGGCTTCGGCCTAGTATGTAATAAAAGGGATATGTTTAAAATGTTGTGTTTTAGTCTTAATGGGCTTCGGCCCAAGTGGTTTAAAAACTCGGAACAAGGCAAGGAAGTGTAACGGGCTTGGCCCGGTTAAGAAACAATGTAATGGGCTCGGCCCAGTTGTCGTTTATTTTGGGCTCGGCCCAATGTTGATAAATAAATAAAAGTGTTTGTTAAATAAAAAGAATTGTTAGAATTAAATAAATTGGTAATTAATAACATGTGTCAT
Source organism: Ambrosia trifida (assembly GCA_028751855.1). Lineage (NCBI taxonomy): Eukaryota > Viridiplantae > Streptophyta > Magnoliopsida > Asterales > Asteraceae > Ambrosia > Ambrosia trifida. The sequence continues at coordinate 127,139,904 of CM054128.1, read as the reverse complement.
GATTACCAATCCGTAATGACTCGTTAATTTTCGGGTCGTTACATGTTGTTTCCTGTCCTGTTACCACCACCGTTGTTGTTATTACCCCTGTTGTTGCTATTACCATTCAGCTGTGGACAGTCCCTCCTGAAATGATTCTCACTTCCACACTGAAAACAACCTTTACCACCTCTTTGTTGCTGTCCCTGATGCGCAGCTGGCGGATTTCCCGGGATATACACCCTGCAGTCCCTCTGCTTATGTCCCATCTTGCCACAACGATCACACTTAATATTGCCATATGTCCCTGTGTGATGCCTATGGAATTTGTTACACTTAGGTTGGTTTCCCTGATAACCCCCCTGAGGGTTGTTGTGGTTGTTACTACTGCCCTGGTTATTATGGCTCTTATTCTGCTGCTGCTGCTAACTGCCATTCCCTGGGGGTTTGCCAGATGCATTCTCCCACTTCCTCTTGTTATCGTTAGTACCAGAAGATGAAGCACCATGAGGAGGTAACAATCCCTCCTCCACCTTCTGATCAGTCAGCTGGTGAGCCATACGAATAACTTGCTGGATGTTGTTGAGGTTAGCAGCAGTAACCACGCTCTTGATTTGGGGCACCAAGCCCTTGATGTATAGCTCGATTCTCTTGTAGGGCGGATTGGAGTAATTTGGGCACATCGCCGCCAACTCATGTGATCTAGTGGTATAGCTCTCAATCTCCGATCCCACCATCTTCAGATTGAGATATTCAGTCTCCAACTTTTGAATCTCATCTCGAGGACAGTACTCCTCCTTCATCAGCTCCTTGAAATCCACCCAAGGTGTTGCATTAGCCACATCAACACCTAGCATTTGCACTTGCGAGTTCCACCAGGATAATGCCAAATTTTCGAGAGTAGCAGTGGCATATTTCACCCTGTCAGCTGGTGGATAGTTACACATAGCGAAGCAAGATTCCAGTTTTTCGAACTACCTCAGTAGTCCGACAACCCCTTCAGATCCTCCAAAGTTCTGCGGCTTGCAGTCCATGAAGGACTTGTAGGTGCAGGCTGGAGGGTGATGCCCTGGTTGACCTTAGTACAAAAAGCGAAGAAACCACGAATGAATAAAAGAGCGTAACGTTGGAGTCTAGAGGAAAGTTTAGAGCGAGATAGAGTTACCAGCTTGAAAAGCTGCGAGGGCTTCCACCACCCTATCGTTGATAAGTGCATTCAACTCCGCTTGAGTCATGTTGATGTTGCCTCTCCCGTGTCCTCTTCCAACCATAGTAATTCTACATTTACACTTTACTCATGAGAAAACAATAATATGTCCCACATACAATCGTTCACATAGTACAAGTAAACTAGAATATAAATAACATGCGCGAGAATAGAATAAAGAAATCAATTAATAGTTCTAATAAAAATCCAAACATAAGATAAACGATCCTCAAGTCTCACAACGATAAAACGGAAGTCATAATAAGAATGTATATGGAATACTAAGATAGCAAGATAGTAAAAGTAATCAGTCCTCCTCGCGATCCATGGAGATACATGAGCCCTCATCCTCGCTCTCATCCTCGATCTCTATCTCCAGTGGCTCCTCCTCCTCAGGCTCAAGCTCTTCCTCGAGCGCCGCATCCATCACTACCCCGAAAGCATCAAATCCTCCCACTGCAGGCTCTTCCTCGGGATCCTCTTCTGGATCTACAACATTTTGAGCTAGAGCTTCCTCAAGCTTGTTACGGACCAAGGTAAACTCCTCCCTTAAAAGTGCTATCTCTTGAATAGCAATCGACCTCTCATGTCTATCCTCTGCAGCTTCCTTATTAACCCTTTACAATTCACCAAAGAAATGGTCGATTTCTCTTTCCATGCGTTTAATAGCCCCATCGGCATTCTGCCTCCAAGACTGAAATTGCCTTACAGCATTATAGGCATTCTCTAGCTCTGTATGCACGTGCCTAACCATCCCTGCCAAAGACCTCTCCAATGAGTCAATAATGGGAGGGACCCGAGCTGGCACTCCGTATCCTACAACCCACGAGTGCAGCATGTCTGTGAACCACAACCAGCGATTTGTATTCTCATCTGGATTCCCTGCTTGAGCTGGCTGTTCATACGAGTTCAAAGATGTGTTTTGCGAACTCCCAAGAGGACGATAAGAAGAGTAGTTACGATGAGCAGGGTTAGTCATGTTTTCCTGCACTGCGTTAGATCAGTATACGTATCCAAGAAATAACAAGTAGTGTGCTTAGGATAGTGAGTGTACTAATACTTATGCTATGATGATTATAGACTAGATGCAAATCCTAGTTCACTATAACCTGGCTCTGATACCAATCTGTCACACCCTCAAATTTCCACTGCGGGGTTTATACAGCGAGGCGCATGACAAACCAGGATCCCATAGACATAAGTCACATGAACGACTCTAAATGCCCAAACCATTTAGTTCGTTATTGTAAAACTGAGTTGAAAAGTTTAACCAAACAAATTTAAGTATAGCGGAAGCGAATAAACAAAATAGTTAAATAAAGTCTGCGCAAAAAACCGCGCCCAAAACCATAAGTAAGTAGTTAAATGTTAAAAACAGTTTAAAGGTTTATAATCCCATGACATAACGTGATGCATGTCTTAGTCGTGCTCCATACCTAATTACCTGCAAAAGCATGCTAACGTGTATCAACATAAAGTCGGTGAGTTCACAAAGTAAAGTAAATGAGTATGTAAATGCGCTGGTTTCCAAAACCACGTAACCAATTAAAAGCGTAGGTCCTCCAGACCAAAATGTTCAAGAGTTATCAGTTTAAGCGTGTCAGGGGTAGCTAACCCACTCATTGCAACTAAACAGTATTATTGGGACACCTTCAGAAATATAATAATTTGCCTCAATAACTAGTGTCTATCAACACTAGTTCTCAAATGTGTTCAGAAGTTCATGTCCATGCTCCCAGCATCGCAAACATGAGGTTGCTACACAACCTAATAGCGCTATCAACTAATACCCCGTTCGCTCCCAGCGATTAACCCAATAATATGCAAGGACTTTTCAAGTGATAGAGTGTTTAGTTCACAAAGGACCAATAAGTTTTAAACTGATCAAAGCGCAATCCTCCCCGAGGATCCGTAATCGAAAACCCGACCCACCACAGGAGTCAAAACATGAGTAGTCCTGAACTGGACTAGAAAACGTTTACCAAAGTTGTCTCATCCTGAGACGCATGCTTTTGAGAAAAAGTAGTGAAACTCACCTTAGTACGCAAGCAAGAAAATCCAAACTTCAAAGTAGGATGCACTAACGACTCCCTAGTATAAGTGTTACTAAGTAAGTATATGTGTAATACCATTACACCATATAACCTGTTTGTCCAAGACGTTTAAATGTTCAAAAGCGTGTAGGTGACACCTAGTGATTTTACATGCATAAGTAAACCATACCGAACCGTTGGTGAATATGTTGGTTACATATAGTTTTCCACTCCATATGCGTCTAATACAAGTGCCCATTCAATTGCACATCAAATACATACCACCTAGGACTTCAATTAGTCACGTAAACACATAATACACAATCTGCGTTTTTAGGACAGATTGTGCGTCACCAAAACTAATTTATTTAAAATATCAAACACAAAAAATTATTAAAATTCGTTCAACACAGCTATGTTGAGAAAACTTTCACAACAGGTCAGTTTAGTAGAAAAATTCCCAAAATCTATGTATTTATCCAAACAGGATGAATCCACTTGGAAAACCCAAACTATTCCAATGTTAATCTTCTGTAAAAATTTCATAACTTAATTCTTTATATAACTCGAGTTATGATGGTTTAAAGTCGACTCAGTTTGTTAACCCGAAATTCTGATATGACCTATTTCAAAGAAAATTCCAAAAACGACTCAAACGACGTCCAAATCACTCGATTTTACCCATTATGAAAAACTAAGACCAGGTATGATTTAACCATGCAAAGAAAACATCAAAACCATCATGTTAAAGCCACGTAACAGACCCTACATGTTAACCTAAACATTCTGTCTAGATTTTAATCATGCAAAAACCCTTATTTAAATGACTCACGTGTGCGTATAATCAATCTACAATCATCAACAATCATTAAAAATCATTCCTAAGACCTATTAAGATCAGAATCTATCATAATACATGCAAAAATCATAACCCTAACGATCAAAACATCAACAACTTGTGCAACAAGTAATCTATTATATCACTAATCGCCTATCACATGTTTAACCCGTTAATTCTACAAAAGCTTCAAGTTTTAATATTTATAAAAAGGTCTCAGACCTGGACAAACTTAGTTATAGGGTTTTCATAACATAATAATAAGATTAAAGCATAATAGATTAAGGATTATACCACAAGATCTTCGAAACAACCAACCGAATGCTCTTGATGTCACACCCTCAATTTACCACTTGCGGGGTTTTACCGCGAGGCGCATGACAAACCAGGATCCAAGTCAACGATCACAATAAACGACTCTATATGAAAAACATAAACAGACATAACCATTAATTTAACAAGCGGAAGCATTTCAGTAGCATTTAATTAGCTATGCTATCATCTCAAAAGTTGTTCAAAATATTTTTATTACAAAACGTGCACTAAATCTAGACGCCAATGCAGACCCGTGCGCCTAGTTCCGTTCATTGCTACCTTAGCGACCTGAGAAAAACATGCCAAAAGATGTCAACATATAATGCTGGTGAGTTCACAGGTTTGTTCAAAATGTTACTAAAATGTTACCATGTCCATACTATATCAATGTTACCAAGTACGCTAGCTAGGCGTAAGTTTTATCACTACTACGATTGGAAACCATTACTAGACACGTTTAGCAATGTTCAGCATGTTTAAGCAGCCCGTATGTTCAGCACGATACCAATGTACCTGTTCGAGACAATATGCACCCGCCCGGCCCTCCAAGCCGACGAGTGGGGCAGGTCACGCCCAATAGATCTATCCACATTTCCCCCGTTGTGCAACCCCGCACATTCATGGTTTCCCCCGGGACTTTCCAAAAGATCGTATAGCAATATAAAGTTAAAGCCATAGTATGACATATGTTACCAAAACCGTTGAGCGCATGTTTTCTCCCCCAAAAGTTAAAGCAGTAAAAGTGGGGCCGTGAACTCACCTTAAGTAGCGTTCTTCAAATATAAGTAAAGATGCTTAGCCCTTGATAATCCCTCTACCGGAGATCTATCAAAATGTTCACATAAGTGTTCTGACTAATAACCATAAGGTTATCTAGTCCCCGATTGTCCAGATCGTAACCAAATATGTTTTAAAACGTGTTCAAATGTTTAACCGACACACTAGACCGACCCGACATCCCGTTGGTGACCCGTTACCCCAACTAATCAAGTACACATAGATTACACTCAAGGTTCAAGCATAAAACACTTAGTTTGTATCAAAAATCTCATTTCTGCATCAGAACGGTCGAACCAGTCAGTTTTGAGTCTCCTTCGCACCTTTTTGTCTCCTTCGCACCTTTTACATCTCGTTCGACCGTTTGATGCTTCCTTCGCCCGTTTTATCACATTCGTCCAAAATAAAAACCCAGGTTCGACCCTGGATCCCTCCTTCGCACCATCGACTGGTCGAAGGAGGCCAGGTTCGCCCCTGTTGCATAGTTTTTCCTAAAAACGCTTCAAACACATTCAAAACGACCCGAAACATCATCAAACACAGCAGTCACGCATGAATAACTTATCCCTACAAAACCCCATTGATTTCCCCCGATAATACGCCCGTTTCAGCCCTTTCCCAAAATGGCAAAGATTATGGAAACATCACTTTCATGCATGAATTATTTACCCAATTTGGAAACTTTTGAAATCGATTCATGTTTAGCTTAAAATACTCAGTTTGTCGATTATCCGATCTTTCTCATTCATTCTATTGATCATAAATATTCATACATCAAGTATTAATCCACTAAAACCCCCAAATATCAATATATCCAATCCTAACCCTAGACAACAATATTCCCTCATTATCAACAATCCTATATCATGTTTCTATCATAGATATAGCAGCAAATCAGGGAACAACACATAACACCACATAACACACAATTTACACATGTTATCCATTATGAAAACCTATGTTAAATGATCATGTTTTGATTTAGAAAGATGTTTAAAAGGTTTTTAATCATAAAAACACCCTTAGAACAGATCCGGACAATTAGGGTTAGATGAAAACGAATTAAAATGCTTTTAAAAGATTTAGGATTATGAACACACCTTGGATTCTTGTTTAGATGTCGTAGATAGGTTAGATTATGAAAAAGAAGAGCAAAAACTCCTTCCTTAGTGTTTAAGATCGTTTGAGAGCGTTTTGGGACGGTTAGGGTTTGTGAAATGATGAAAAATGACAAAGGTTGGTATTTATACTAGTCTTCCTTCGCACCAACTCATTGGTCGAATGTAGGCTCCTTCGCCCCTTTCACAGGGTCGAATGAGCCCTGTTTGTTCGAGGGGAATTTCCCAATTTCCACTTCCCTGGTTCGCCCACTTGCATGGGTCGAACCAGACATTTTTATTCTCCTTCGACCACTCGAAGTGGTCGAACCAAGACTTCTTTTAAACTAGTTTTCCAGTTTGTCGTGTTTAACGCATTCTAACACATCCTAACACATAAGCATGCATCCTTAGTCTATATTTAACACATTTTGGCATAGACAATCATTTACACATCATTTAAACATATCTATGTATATAATCCACCACACAACCCATAATCTACACATATACTTAATTAGTTCATGTAACGTCACCAACAACGAAACCCGGTACCAGTGTATTACTAAAACGACTCCCAATGATCCTCCAGATCATTGTACCCTGGACAATCCTAACTTGACCCGACTCAACTAACCCAGTTAAGTTTGTTTATAAACGTTTCTCGCTAAGGTAGACTTAGATGTTACTAATATGTTTAAGCTGAACATGCCGGGTGTCACATCATCCCCACGTTGAAAGAATTTTCGTCCCGAAAATTGCGCAAAGCCCAACAAGAAAGAAACGAAAAGAACAGAACGAAAAGAAACTTACCGGATGTCACATCATCCCCACGTTGAAAGGAATCTCGACCCGAGATTCATTCCGCTTCAGCAGTAACATGCCTCGATTCAAACGCGCACTTCGGAAAGAGATGAGGATACTTAGATTTCATCTGATCCTCCCGTTCCCATGTGAACTCAGGTCCACGGTTCGAGTTCCAACGGACTTTAACGATGCGGATTTTACTCCGACGAAGGCTACGAATCTTGTAGTCGAGAATCTCGACAGGTTCCTCCACAATGCGAAGACGATCATCAACCTTGATCTCTTCCAGTGGTACAATGAGAGATTCATCAGCCAAACACTTCTTCAAGTTAGACACATGGAAGACGTTGTGTACACTACCGAGCTCCGCTGGTAAGTCAAGTCTATATGCCACCGGTCCAATCCGATCCAGGATTGCGAACGGTCCGACATAACGAGGGTTAAGCTTGCCACGCTTTCCAAAGCGTATGACGCCCTTCCATGGTGAAACTTTCAGAAGTACCTTGTCCCCAACCTGGAACTCTATAGGTTTTCGACGGTGATCGGCATAGCTCTTCTGACGATCCCGTGCAGCAGCCAAACGTTGACGGATCTGTACGATTTTCTCCGAAGTTTCGTACACGAGTTCTGGACCAGTGAGCTGGCTCTCGCCCACCTCGGCCCAACAAAGTGGTGATCGACATTTCCGTCCGTAAAGAGCCTCGAACGGAGCTGCCTTGATGCTAGAGTGATAGCTGTTGTTGTTGTAGGAGAACTCCACTAACGGCAGGTGGATCTCCCAACTTTTGCCAAAATCGATAACACATGCCCGAAGCATGTCTTCCAAGGTTTGAATCGTCCGCTCACTCTGTCCATCAGTTTGCGGATGATAAGCCGTACTCATATCCAACTGAGTACCCAAAGCCTTGTGCAGAGCCTTCCAGAAACGCGAAGCGAAACGAGAATCACGATCAGAGATAATAGAAACAGGCACCCCGTGCCGAGCAACCACCTCCTTAAGGTAAAGTCGAGCTAACCGCTCGAGTCCATCGGTCTCCTTAATAGGTATAAAACATGCCGTTTTTGTCAGCCGGTCAACAATCACCCAAATCATATCATAACCACTAGGTGACCTTGGCAGCTTGGTGACAAAATCCATCGTGATTCGTTCCCACTTCCATTCTGGAACCTCTGGTTGTTGCAGGAGACCAGGCGGCCTCTGATACTCCACCTTGACTTTAACACAAGTCAAACATTTGCTGACATAGGAAGCTATATCAGCTTTCATGTTCGGCCACCAATAAAGTACCTTCAAATCCTGATACATCTTATCGGAGCCAGGGTGAATAGAATACCGGGATTTGTGAGCTTCATCCAGAACAAGCTCGCGTAATCCCCCGAACAATGGGACCCAAACACGTCCCGTAAAATAGTGTAAGCCATCAGTCCTGAGCTCAAGATGCTTGTCAGCACTGTGCATAGTCTCAGCCTTAAGGTTTTCCTCCTTCAAGGCTTCTAACTGTGCAGAACGGATCCGGTCAGGCAACGACGAATGAATGGAGAGCTGTAAGGCTCGAACACGGCGAGGGTTCGCAGACTCCTTCCTGCTCAAGGCGTCCGCCACGACGTTCGCCTTGCCAGGATGGTACTTGATGGCACAGTCATAATCGTTCAGGAGTTCAACCCAGCGACGCTACCGCATGTTCAACACCTTCTGGTCGAAAATATGCTGAAGACTCTTGTGATCGGTATATACTTCACACTTGGTACCGTACAAGTAATGTCTCCAGATTTTCAACGCAAAGACCACCGCACCCAGTTCCAAGTCATGAGTAGTGTAGTTCTTCTCATGAACTTTGAGTTGACGAGAAGCATAAGCAATAACCTTCCCGCGCTGCATCAACACGCAACCGAGACCACGAATAGAAGCATCACAGTACACAACGAAATCATCTGTGCCTTCCGGCAAGGATAAGATAGGTGCAGAACAAAGTTTAAGCTTCAGCATCTGAAATGCTGATTCTTGTGGTTCATCCCAGTCGAACTTTCGGTCCTTCTGAGTAAGAGCAGTGAGGGGTTGAGCGATCTTCGAAAATCCCTCAATGAAACGACGATAATAACCCGCAAGACCTAGGAATTGCCGCACCTCAGATGGCGTCTTTGGTGCTTCCCAGTCTTTAATAGCTTCGATCTTAGCCGGATCGACATGAATTCCCAGTTCATTCACCACATGTCCTAGGAATTGAACTTAACGCAACCAAAAATCACACTTCGAGAACTTAGCATACAACTGCTCTTGTCTCAAAAGTTCCAAGATCAGCCGCAGATGCTCCTCGTGATCCGCCTTGTTCTTGGAATAGATCAGAATGTCGTCAATAAATACGATGACGAACTTATCAAGGTAAGGCTTGCAAACGCGGTTCATCAAATCCATGAACACCGCCGGTGCGTTAGTGAGACCGAAAGGCATGACCAAGAACTCAAAATGGCCATAACGAGTGCGAAAAGCAGTCTTCTGAATGTCAGCTTCCCTGACGCGCAACTGGTGATATCCGGACCGCAAATCAATCTTCGAATAGTAGCTAGAGCCCTGAAGCTGGTCAAAGAGATCATCAATGCGAGGAAGAGGATAACGATTCTTGATGGTCACTTTGTTCAGCTCACGATAATCAATACACATACGAAGACTTCCGTCCTTCTTCTTCACAAACAAAATAGGAGCTCCCCACGGGGAAGAACTCGGTCGGATGAAACCCTTTTCCAAGAGTTCCTGTAACTGGCTGGACAACTCTTGCATCTCGGGAGGTGCAAGACGATACGGGGCTCGGGAAATAGGAGCTGCGCCCGGAGTGAGATCAATACCAAACTCAACCTGACGATGGGGAGGAAGACCAGGTAAATCATCAGGAAACACATCAGAAAAGTCACGAACCACCGGAATATCCTCGATCTTCTTCTCATCGTCAGAAGAAACGTTAACAAGTGCCAGAATGGCCGAACAGCCCTTCCGAAGATACTTACGGGCTTTCATGCTAGAAATGATACTCAGCGGAGCACCGCTTTTCTCGCCACGAACCGAAAGAATCTCTCCATCAGGGAGAGGGATCCGAATAACCTTGTCAAAACAAACGATCTCCGCGCGATACAACGATAACCAATCCATGCCAACCACAACATCAAAACTACCCAGAGGTACCGGCATAAGGTCAATGGGGAAAGACAAACCCGACAGTTCCAAACGACATTCCCTAAGGGTGTGTGTCGCTTCGATTTTCTTACCATCAGCCAATTCTATTAAGTACTTAGCCTCTAAAGGTATGGGTACTATATCTAGCAATCGACTAATATCCAAAGATACGAAACTCTTATCGGCACCAGAATCAAACAAAACAGAAACATAGCGATCATTAAGAAGGAACGTACCGGTAACTGTGTCTGGATCCTGCCTAGCCTTTGCAGATCCAATGACGAAAGCACGTGCAGTCCTGCCTCCGCCGCCATTGTTCCCGTTACCGTTCCCGCCCCTCCCATTATCGCCCTGCTTCAGTTTGGGACAATCACGCTTGAAATGCCCCGTGTCACCACAGTTATAACACCCCTGCCTCCCCTTAGTCCCCTGAGCAGCAGGAGCAGGAGCAGCCGCAGGAGTCTGAGTTGGGGTGAGCGTCACCTTGCAATCCTTAGCATGGTGCCCCAACTGATGGCACCGATGACAACGAGCCCTATCACAACTCCCAGAGTGATGAAAACCACACTTGTTACACTTGGGATGCTTCCCTGCATACCCACCCGTCTTCGACCCAGAAGAAGACCCAGATGCATCAAACTTCTTCGCCGGCTGCGCTGGCACCACACTCTTCCCCACACTCTCCCACTTCCTCTTGTTCCCCTCAGCAGCCTTCACAGTAGCACCCTTGGGTGGCAAAACGCCTTCCGCCACCTTCAGGTTAGTCATCCGATGAGCTGATCGGACAACCTCAGCAATAGTGGGAAGATTCCCAGCAGCCACCAACCCAGCAATCTCGGGCACTAGTCCAGACACATAGTGCTCGATTCTCCTGTACTCGGTTGTGTCTAAGTCAGGACACAACACCGCCAGCTCGTTCCTCCTCACAGTATACTCCTCAATCTCCGACCCAACCATCTTGAAACTCCAGACCTCATGCTCCAACTTCTGTATCTCCTCCCTCGGACAATACTCACCTCTCAAAAGCTGCACAAACTCCGCCCAAGGCATAGCAATAGCCTCCCCCAGTCCCACGTTCTGAGTAGTAGCATTCCACCACGATAATGCAGGCCCCTCAAATGTCGCAGTGGCATACTTCACTCGGTCCCCAGCAGGACAGTTACACATAACGAACACAGATTCCACCTTCTCCAGCCATCGGAGCAGTCCCTCCGCTCCCTCAGTTCCAGCGAAGTTATGGGGCTGACAGTCCCTAAACTTCTTATAAGAGCACTGAGGTGGGGGTGGATTGGCACCAACACCTGAAACACGGTACACGAGTAAAACACAAACAAAAGGACACGAAACCCAAAAAATGAGGCAAGGTTGACAAAAATCAACTCACCACCCATGGCATTAATCCCGGCCTGGAAATTAGCCATAGCCATGTTCACTTGCTGCTGGAGCAAGTTGTTCAGTTCGGCTTGGGTCATGTTGATGTTCCCACGACCACCGCCTCCGGCACGACCACCACCGCCAGCACGACCACCGCCTCCACCACGACGTCCACCACCGCGAGCACTAGACATGATCTAACAAACCAAGTAATCGAGAGATTCAGATTCACTCCCAGTGTCAATCACTAGGAATTTACAAGAGTTAACCTAGGGACAAATTCAGGACTATACATCCAAATTCGAAGTCCATCGAGATTTTCATGCATTCCAGTTTATTATTTCGTGTGCACCCGAAATGATAAACTGCTCTACATGGTCCTCCAGATGTACCCCTAATCTAGACCCCAGTCACCGAACATTGTCGCCTATGTGGCAATAGGTGCAAGTGTAAGAAGGCATGTGTGTGCTAGAACCAACAAATCAACCCCTCCTCCTTCAATCCAGAAGAAGAAGACAAGAGTAGGTAAGAACCCAAATAAAAACGGATGATGTAACGGAGAAACATGATGATGATGTAAGGACATCCCGACAACGTATCCCATAAATAGACCCAAGTATGTGACCGTCTAGTGTGTGCGACTCGGCTATAGACCAGACTCTACATGCAGTCCTAGTTCACTATAACCATTGGCTCTGATACCAATCTGTCACACCCTCAATTTACCACTTGCGGGGTTTTACCGCGAGGTGCATGACAAACCAGGATCCAAGTCAACGATCACAATAAACAACTCTATATGAAAAACATAAACAGACATAACCATTAATTTAACAAGCGGAAGCATTTCAGTAGCATTTAATTAGCTATGCTATCATCTCAAAAGTTGTTCAAAATATTTTTATTACAAAACGTGCACTAAATCTAGACGCCAATGCAGACCCGTGCGCCTAGTTCCGTTCATTGCTACCTTAGCGACCTGAGAAAAACATGCCAAAAGATGTCAACATATAATGCTGGTGAGTTCACAGGTTTGTTCAAAATGTTACTAAAATGTTACCATGTCCATACTATATCAATGTTACCAAGTACGCTAGCTAGGCGTAAGTTTTATCACTACTACGATTGGAAACCATTACTAGACACGTTTAGCAATGTTCAGCATGTTTAAGCAGCCCGTATGTTCAGCACGATACCAATGTACCTGTTCGAGACAATATGCACCCGCCCGGCCCTCCAAGCCGACGAGTGGGGCAGGTCACGCCCAATAGATCTATCCACATTTCCCCCGTTGTGCAACCCCGCACATTCATGGTTTCCCCCGGGACTTTCCAAAAGATCGTATAGCAATATAAAGTTAAAGCCATAGTATGACATATGTTACCAAAACCGTTGAGCGCATGTTTTCTCCCCCAAAAGTTAAAGCAGTAAAAGTGGGGCCGTGAACTCACCTTAAGTAGCGTTCTTCAAATATAAGTAAAGATGCTTAGCCCTTGATAATCCCTCTACCGGAGATCTATCAAAATGTTCACATAAGTGTTCTGACTAATAACCATAAGGTTATCTAGTCCCCGATTGTCCAGATCGTAACCAAATATGTTTTAAAACGTGTTCAAATGTTTAACCGACACACTAGACTGACCCGACATCCCGTTGGTGACCCGTTACCCCAACTAATCAAGTACACATAGATTACACTCAAGGTTCAAGCATAAAACACTTAGTTTGTATCAAAAATCTCATTTCTGCATCAGAACGGTCGAACCAGTCAGTTTTGAGTCTCCTTCGCACCTTTTTGTCTCCTTCGCACCTTTTACATCTCGTTCGACCGTTTGATGCTTCCTTCGCCCGTTTTATCACATTCGTCCAAAATAAAAACCCAGGTTCGACCCTGGATCCCTCCTTCGCACCATCGACTGGTCGAAGGAGGCCAGGTTCGCCCCTGTTGCATAGTTTTTCCTAAAAACGCTTCAAACACATTCAAAACGACCCGAAACATCATCAAACACAGCAGTCACGCATGAATAACTTATCCCTACAAAACCCCATTGATTTCCCCTGATAATACGCCCATTTCAGCCCTTTCCCAAAATGGCAAAGATTATGGAAACATCACTTTCATGCATGAATTATTTACCCAATTTGGAAACTTTTGAAATCGATTCATGTTTAGCTTAAAATACTCAGTTTGTCGATTATCCGATCTTTCTCATTCATTCTATTGATCATAAATATTCATACATCAAGTATTAATCCACTAAAACCCCCAAATATCAATATATCCAATCCTAACCCTAGACAACAATATTCCCTCATTATCAACAATCCTATATCATGTTTCTATCATAGATATAGCAGCAAATCAGGGAACAACACATAACACCACATAACACACAATTTACACATGTTATCCATTATGAAAACCTATGTTAAATGATCATGTTTTGATTTAGAAAGATGTTTAAAAGGTTTTTAATCATAAAAACACCCTTAGAACAGATCCGGACAATTAGGGTTAGATGAAAACGAATTAAAATGCTTTTAAAAGATTTAGGATTATGAACACACCTTGGATTCTTGTTTAGATGTCGTAGATAGGTTAGATTATGAAAAAGAAGAGCAAAAACTTCTTCCTTAGTGTTTAAGATCGTTTGAGAGCGTTTTGGGACGGTTAGGGTTTGTGAAATGATGAAAAATGACAAAGGTTGGTATTTCTACTAGTCTTCCTTCGCACCAACTCATTGGTCGAATGTAGGCTCCTTCGCCCCTTTCACAGGGTCGAATGAGCCCTGTTTGTTCGAAGGGAATTTCCCAATTTCCACTTCCCTGGTTCGCCCACTTGCATGGGTCGAACCAGACATTTTTATTCTCCTTCGACCACTCGAAGTGGTCGAACCAAGACTTCTTTTAAACTAGTTTTCCAGTTTGTCGTGTTTAACGCATTCTAACACATCCTAACACATAAGCATGCATCCTTAGTCTATATTTAACACATTTAGGCATAGACAATCATTTACACATCATTTAAACATATCTATGTATATAATCCACCACACAACCCATAATCTACACATATACTTAATTAGTTCATGTAACGTCACCAACAACGAAACCCGGTACCAGTGTATTACTAAAACGACTCCCAATGATCCTCCAGATCATTGTACCCTGGACAATCCTAACTTGACCCGACTCAACTAACCCAGTTAAGTTTGTTTATAAACGTTTCTCGCTAAGGTAGACTTAGATGTTACTAATATGTTTAAGCTGAACATGCCGGGTGTCACACTTGAAGCTTCCCGATCGATGTTCTTGCGCCTTAGCAGGTGATTTGGGGTTAATATTTCATAGGTAGGGCAGTAGGGGCGATTAGGGTTTGAGTTTAGGTGATACAAGAGGCTTAGGGTTGCTTAAAAAGGTGTTTAAGTCGGTTTGGTGGCGTCAGGCACCCGCGAGCGGCCCGCTCGGTCCCTGTGAGCGGCCGCTCACAGGGCCTTGGCTCACGTGGGTGGCCCGTTTCGTCACCCGACGTGTTTTCCTTCGACGTTTTTGCTATTTCGGACCGTAATAAGTGTAACCCCATGTGTTAATACCCCAATCATCCTAATGGTCCACCTTTAACGATTTTTATTAACGTATTCGGTTTAAGTTCACATAATCACATATGGTTTGCACATAGTTTCATGATCGGTGTCGAAGGACCGGTCAAAAATAAGAATTTTAGAAAAGACCAACTACCTTATTAGTTAGGGTAAGTCGGGTGTCGAACCACGAGGAGTATTGTGGAAAGTGTTATTTTTTAACAACTAAATTAAACTAGACGGAAATATAAAATTGATTGGTTTGATTTTTGATGAATTTGCAAATAATAAAAACAACGAAAGGAAAAGT